>PVKZ01000544.1:0-383177 GCA_004027375.1 Macroglossus sobrinus
TTTTTTTTTTCTGGAGTTTTGTTCTATTCTTTCATTTGGGACATGTTTCTTTGTCTCCCCATCTTGGCTGCCTCCTGTGTTGTTTTCTTTAAAATTATCATTAGGTAGGGCACCTATGACCCTTGCTCTTAGTAGAGTGACCTTATCTAGTACAAGTCCTGTAGGGCCCAGTGGTACAGTCTCTCTGGTCACCAGAGCTATGTGCTCTGGGTGTGTCTCTTGAATAGGTTATGTGAGCCTTTTTGTTGTGCTTGAGACTTTGTTGCTATTTGTATGTAAATGAGAGGAACCTTCTTGCTGACTGGTTGTGAGGACTGGTCATTGACTACAATGGAAGAGCTGTGGTACAGGGGCTGACCCTATAAAGCAGGATTCACTTTAGCAGGGCTCTAGTGCCTCCCTAGCCTGACCCTTAGATGTCTTCCTCAGATGTGGCCCTGGGTGGTGCTCCAGCTCAGACCAAAGGTGGCCATTGTGCATGTTGTCCGGTTCCTCCTGGAGGGACCCCTGCAGGCCAAGTTCAACTGCACCTGTACTCTCCCCAGTGCCACCTGGCATGAACCACCAGGCATTCTGCAGATGGCTGACACCTGAGCTCGGCTTGAATATGCCTGAAAAGGACAAGCCAAGAGTTAAGGCTAACAATAGCAACAGCAAAAAGTACAGGGCATGCCAACACCAGATGTTGCTTCTTTAAGTTTTATGAACTTTTGAAAGATTTTAGTAAAGTCTGCAGCATGAGCCAAGACAAGTCATCTGTAAGGAAAAGCCACTGACTTATGAAATTACCAAGACAGGACGAAGATGTTAGCTAGGTTGATGAAGACTCAGATATGGAGACCATCTGTTGCTGTATGTAGAAAAAAGCAACAATGGCTTCTACCAGTCCTTCTGAGAGAAAGCTGTTCCTCCAGCCCTCACCCTGATATAGGTGATATCATGTGATTTTCAGCTTTTTCTGTCTGGCTTATTTAGCTTAGCATGATTATCTCGAGGTCCATCCATATTGCGCAAATAACAGTATTTCATCTCTTCTTATGGCTGAGTAATATTCCATTGTATATGTGTACTACACCTCCTTTACCTAATTATCTACCGCAGGACACTTCAGTTGCTTCCATGTCCTGGCCATTGTAAATAATACTACTATGAACATTGGTGTGCAAATATCTTTTTGAATATGTTTTTTCAAGTCTTTGGGGTAAATACCCAGTAGAGGAATTGCTATATCACATGGATAATCAATTCTTAGTTTTTTGAGGAACTTCCATCCTGTTTTCCATAGTGGCTCTACCAAATTGCAGTCCCACCAGTAGTGTATGAGGGCTCTTTTTTCTCCGCATCCTCTCCAACATTTGTTATTACTTGTTCTGTTGATTATAGCTATTCTAACAGGTGTGAGATGGCATCTCATTGGGCTTTGATTTGCATTTCCCTAATAGCTAGCAATGTTGAGCATCTTTTCATATATTTGTTGGCCATTAGTATGTCCTCTAGGAAAAAGTGCCTGTTCAGGTCCTCCATCTATTTCTTGATTGGATCATTTGCTCTTTTGTTGTTATTGAGTTGAATGAGTTCTTTGTATATTTGGATATTAGGCTCTTATTGGAGGCATTACTTGTAAATATATTTTCCCATTTGGATGGTTGTCTCTTTGTTGATGATTTCTTTTGCTGAGCAGAAGCTTTTGAGTTTAATGTAGTTCCATTCATTTATTTTAGCTTTTACTACTCTTGTTTTTGAGGTCAAGTTCATAAAATTCTCGTTAAGTCCACGGTCCTTGAATTTAGTTAAAATGCCTGGGATTTTGGCTGTTGTCTGTTTCATTGAGCTGCAATCTTTGCTGATTTTCATCCAGAAGTTGTAGGGCCTTCTCTTCCCAGCACTGTGGGCTCAGCAGCCGGGTGTGGGGCTGGTACCCCTTGCTACTCCTAGGTATCCTCCACAGCTGAGATAACCCTCTTGAATTTTTATTACCACATATGAGTGTGGGACAGGTCCATTTTGCATCTCTGCCCACCCTGCCAGTCTCGAGGTAACATCTTCTGTATGTCCTTAGTTGTAGAACCTCTGTTCAGGCTAAACTTCAGATAATTCGCAATGATGATTTGCTGTAATTTAGTTATAATTTTAATGTGGCTGTGAGAAGAAGCAAGAAGAACATTTATCTTCTCTGCCATATTGACCGAAAATCTTGTCTTTATCTATAAAATTCTGTTTTTTAATCTCCTTCTTGTTTTTTAAATACTTTTAGGTAATTTTCCTCAGCTTTTTTAAAATTCGAAAATTTTTAAATATACATATATATGTTTGTGTATTTCTAATTTAGATATGTATATATCTATTTCATATCTACATGTGTGTTTTCTTAGATGTGTGTACATATATATATATATATATATATATATACATAATCAATAATTCTTTGTTGGTCTATGAATGTCTCTTTTTAAGGTATTATGTTTTCATTTCATAAATATAATAAGATAGTAATTTTAATAGTAACCAAAATATATTTAACAATTAATGTTCCAGTTATGATATGTTAAATATTTTATGAGATTTTTTATTTGTTTTATTCACTGCCTTTGTGTTCTAAAATGCATTTAAACTTTTTTATCTTATTTCTTTTTTTCCTTAAATCTTTAATGACACAATTGGAAGTGCTATGTATGTGTGAGGGCTTGTCCACTGATAAGCTTAAGTAGAAAAATAAGAAAGAAAAATAGTACATTTTTTTCAAGATGCAATCTTGTGGTAAGCAGAATTATAAAGTAGCCTCAATGATCTCTACTTTCTGATGTTACTCCTGTACTTATGGTACAATGTAACAAAAGGAATTTTACAAACTACATTAAGGTTAAAATCCATTCCTTAAAATGAGGAGATCATCTAGGTCAGTGGTCCCCAAACTTTTTGGCACCAGGGACCATTGCTCCTATGAAAATCTAATGCCTGATCATCTGAGGTGGAGCTGAGGTGATGATGCTAGATCTGAGGAGCAGCTGCAAATGCAAATGAAGCTTCACTTGCTCTCCCACTGCTCACCTCTTGCTGCACTGCCTGGTTCCTAACAGGTCACAGACCAGTACCAGTCTATAGTCCAGGGTTTGGAGTTCCCTAATCTAGGTGGACCTAACTAAACATATGGGCCCTTTAAAATCTGAATAATTTCTCAAGCTGGTGGCAGAGAAAGAGGCCAGAGAAATTTAAAGTAGGACGAGGAGTTGCTGAGATAAAGTGAATCATGTAGAAAGGCTGAGAGCAATCTACAACTGAAAGCTAATAAGACAAAGGAATCTCTGTCCATCATGAATAATATTGCTATGAACATGGGTGTGCAATATCTCTGCTTTCACTACTTTTGGTATATAGCCAAAAGTGAATTTAAAGGATCTTATAGTAATTCTACGTTTAGATTTTTTGGGTAACCACATTACTGTTTTACATTATAGCTATACCATTTTATTGAATTTTTGTTGTTTTAAGCTGCTAAGTTTGTGGTACCTTTTTATACAAGAACAGAAAATTAATACACTACCCTTGCCACCAAGTGTCAGTATCTACAGCGTTTTTATTGTTGTTGGGTGGGAGGTGCTAGTCAATTTTTACCAGAGAGCAATTAATTACTCAATGTTTAGAAAAAAAAAAAAGTTTGATAAATGAGTAAAAAATGAGTAGTTTCTTTTTTCTTCCCCTTTTAATTTGATTCCTCTCCCTTACCTTTATCTATACCTGCTACTTTTTATTCCATTTCTTCAAAGAGTAAGATTTTAATCTTTTTCTTGGATGGGAGGAGAAACTTTCAGGTTGTATGAGATAGGCAAGTGTATCAAGACAGCTAATGGCTGATTGTAAAGATAAGTTTTTAAAATGTAATGGATGTCAGGAGCACATAATTAAATTAATCATATTCCTTCAGTTATGAAACACCCTCATCTTTGGCCAATGCATGGGTTTTTTCTCATTCTCTCTTTCTTTCAGCTATTTTTAATAAGCACACAAAAAACAAACCTTTGACAGTAACTTATATCTAACTTAGTATGGTGCTCCCTCAAACTATATCCTAGTAACTCCTCATCTAAGATAACTACCGTTACATTACATTACATTTAACATTTAATGTAATGTAACTACATTACATTACATTTAAATTTGAATATATGCACATGTAATTCTAAATATATTCATATTTATGTTTATCTTAGTCATTGTAAGTTTAATATGTTTATATGTATGCATACATAAGAGTATATCTATCTATCTATCTATATATATATACATATATATGTGTGTGTATATATATATATATATATATATATATATATATATATATACACATCAGGATTTGACAAATTTTTTCTATAAAAAACTTACTCACTCTACTATTGTAGTGCAAATGCAGCCATAGATAAAGTATAAACTAATGAGCTTGACCATGTTCAAATAAATCTGTATTATGGATACTGAAATATGTTTGTCAACCACTTAAGTATGTAGAAACCATTATTAGCTCAAGGGACAACTATACAAAAATAGGTAGATTTGGTCTGCAGGCAGTGATTTGTTAATCCATGATATACATATAAACATATGTATATTATTTAAGTTTATTTTAATTTTATAAAGAATGTCAAGTTCTATATAATCTTCTTGTACTCCTTTCTTCCATTTATATATTACTAAAATGTATTCATATCTATCTGTCATTGTAGGTACTTCATTTTGCTTGCCACTGATTTCATTTATGGGAGAATATCAGGGTTCATTTATTAACTCTTCTGTTGATAAGCAGTTGAGTTCAAAGTACCTGGCACCACAAAACCTGAGCCTCTTTTGGAGTGTGGATCAGCTTCTGCTTGTTAACTTTCTCCACTAGAGTCTGATGTGCCAGTTTTTGTCATCTGTCAAGTGCATATATACTGCCATCTTCCACTTTTCCCTTCACACCATTTACCTGCTGTTATCTCCTCTTCCATTCTCTTTCTTAATTTTTTAGATAATTTTAATTCTTTTAATGCCATTTTTAAGGAAAGAGGATACAGACATAAACACTCATTTTTGCCACCATATTTAACTGTAATTTGCTTGGATCTAGTCTTCATAGATGATTTCAAGAGATGCATTTTAAGAAAAATAAAACATACTCAGAGGATTCACTTTTGGAGACCTCTCCACAAAGAGCAACTATAAAGGTGGCCAAAACTGTCAAAAACAATCTTCTCAGCACTCTGAAAATCAAAGGCATACAGTAAAGTGAGGGGAAATTTATAAATAAAAACTACTAAATGTGGCATAGGAGGAGCTGGAGTCTATGGCATTCTACTCTGAGGCTTCTCTCATTGGCTCCCTATCTTCAGTTCTGCTGGTGGAGAGGTTCAACTAAAGCAGGACAGGTCTTGAAAACTAGCATCTTTAATCCCACTGCAAGAGGGCATTCATTTGATTTGGAGTCTTGTCATTTAAGATGAAAAGCAAACAAGAAGAGTCAGCAGCGCTGCTAGCCCTAGGTTGCCATACTATGCAGGACAAACAACAGACCTGCAAAATAGTGAGCGATTTAACTGGGTGTTCCAGAAAAGTGTGACAACTATAGGGGCTTGGAAAAATTCCTGTCTCTCTTAGGTTAATCCTAGTCTAATATACTGCAGAGATGAGAGTAGGCCAAAGCTACCCACACATTCTTGGCTGAAAGTTTTTGCACACACACACATATGGTGTCCAAAAGTAAAGTGAGACAGATGCTAAAAAACATTCATCTTTGTGAAGTACATCTTCTCTACAAGATGTGGTCATTAATGTTTCTGCTCTGGGTTTGTTGTTATTTTTTTCCTCCCTATTAATTTTAGTTTTAAGCTCAGCTTCTTAGGAATCACCTCTACAACTGCATAGCTTAGTGTCCAACCAATAAAAGGTCATAGATTGTGTTCAAATATCTTGAGCCAGTAAGACTTCCATTCTTCCACTATCAAGTATTGGAGAAAATATGAAATAACTGGAACATATATTGCTGCTGAGAATACAAAATTACAAAATTTTACAAAACAATTGAAAATTTCTTAAAAAGTTAAAACAAAAAACAAAAAAAATAGGATTTAATTCAGCAATTCTACTCTTAGAAAGCTATCCAAGAGAAACAAAAAGGAATGTCCATATAAAAATGTATACATGAATATTCACAACAATATTAATAGCAACCAAAAAGTAGAAACAACCCAAATGTTCACTACGTGACAAATGAATAAACTAAATGTAGTATATCCATGATGTGGAATTTTATTCTGCCATGAATTAGAGTAAAATATAAATATAAGTTATAACATGGATAAACTTCAGAGATATAATTCTATGGAAGACAAGCTAGATGTAAAAGACTAGTTGCTAATTTAAAGCCTTGGAAGTGCTTTTATAATCTAGGTTTTTATGATCACATAAGGAAGAAAGAAGTTGACAATATATAATACTTCCCTTTTAATTAGAATATTACAGTTTACCACATAATCTTTTCTACTGTAAAATTAATAAACAGCCATAGTGATAATATGAAAAAAAAACAAGTCATTTTTTAAGTCCAAAAGACAAATGATTATGTTACAACAAAATATTACAATGAAGAGATAAACTTACACTACTCCGTTTTTCTGTGATATTAAAACTGTGTTAGAGAAGGTGATAGAGATGCATTTCCTTTACTGATCAAAGGTAGGCTATACTTGTGAAGGAAATAAAAAATCTAAGGTTGCACAATTTATACAGATGAGAATACATTTGTCCTCCAGGGTGATAATTGTGATGGGAAAACAAATGATGGAAGAAATTACATTGATATTACCATACATGGATTATATGGAGAACACACATGAATGGAGGGGAGAGATATAGGGGTTAGGGGAGAGGTGAGAAAGAATAAAGAGAGGGAGAGTGAGAGGGAGAGAAAGAAAGAGAGTGATAACTCAGGACAATGATAGTAAATTAACTTTTGACATTTTGAAAGCATATATCTATTTTATCTTTATAACAAAAAAGAATTTATGCATTTTAAAAAGCATGTGAAAGCTGAAATTCTTTATTGCCTATGCTGTTTATTAGATGAAATTATCAACATTTAAGTGTGTAATCTTTAACATAAAGGATTCTAGAATATTTCAAAATATGTTATGTTGAAAGAATTCAATCCAGGAGATATTATTTTTGAAATTATATCTGTGACTATGAAAATAGTTATATATCTAAGAACAAGAAGCATCAGTTACCTTATAAATTATATCTAAATACTGCTCCATTCACCAGTGTTCTGCAAGATCTAATAAATTAGTTATCTATGCTTTCACTTCATAATGAACATAGATTCCAATTTAGTTTCAGGGCTAATTTAGAGCACCTGTTTCTTCCTGTGAGGAAACACAGATTGGTCCACATATCTGTGATGCATGCATGAGACCTTAATCATGCTCAAGGAAACAGTTTGTGAAAATAACCAACTCCATTCTTCAACTTGGCAGAAGTGGCTTATGCTATAAAGACACATGGCCATCCAATGAGCTTCCTCTGAGAGGTGAACTGTATGCCAAGAAAACTGTATCCAGCTCAGCTACAGAGATGTAGTGAGTAAACAATACAAACTGGCTTTATTCATTTTGTTCTACAAAAATACTACAGGTCCAAAAAAAGACTTCTCTTTTTTTCTTTTCTGAAGTCCCTCACATCCATCTCAAGTAGTATAAACTTAGTCTTCAAATAAAGGACTCTCTTTTTCATATGGCTGTAAATGGTGTGAAGCTCTGTTTAAAATTTTCATTATTAGTTAAAAAATATTACAGTCACTTGCCTGAGCATGTGCGGGAGCTTCATTTTTCTCTGTAGACATGCAGTCAGTTCCCCTCTGAGGCATGATATTAGCTTTCCTTTGGTCCCTTGACATAATCTTACTAGTGTCAGAGTGGAAACTTACTCTACTTCTTCTGAAAGTATTTTTCTGAATCTCTCTGCCTCACTGACTCTCCCATTTCAAGTGTCAAACAAATACATTCTATTTTTTAGACCCTGTGCTTCTTAGATTCTTTTTCCTTTTGCTATTTCTGTTTTTCATAATGTAGCTGTAGTTCTTTACCTGAAAGAATTTTGGAGACTATGTTTTTGTGATAAAGCAAATGAATTTTAAGAAGTAAACAAAAGAACAAACAAAAAAACTCCAAAATGAACCATTGATTCTTTCAGCTCTCACATGTAGCTAAAACAGATATGTGACTAGCAGAAATGTGAAATACAATGAATCTTATATTCAAGACATGAGTTGAAATTCTCAGTATAAAGTAACTGGCATGAGGTATGTACTTAAAAAAAAACCTGAATTTTAAAATATGTCTTAAGATATTGAGATGTTTTTGACCCTTTATTTTGATATGTTTTGTAAGGTAGTCCAAGGCACTGACATTTGTATACCTGTGGAATAAGTCATTCTAATAACTTCAAGGCAGACGCACAGCTTGGAATATAAGTTCTCTGAACAAACATGTAGAATTACTGAACAATGTTTGAATTCTTGTACTAAGATAAACTTAAAGTATATTAACATTTATAATTTTCTTCTGGATAAAAATATTTTCTTATTATATACATAAAACATTCATTTCAAATATGTGAGGAGAATATATATTTAGTGTAAAAAGCTCATATTTAAATAGATATTAGAGATGGAGTTATAGAGTAAAATGTTTTGCATTCCAATTCTATACTTTACTGTAAATATAGTCTCAATTAGGGAGCTAATCCTCTGAAAGGTAGCTCCCATTGTAAAAATGTGATATGCTGTTTGGGTTCATTTTTCAAAATATGTCTTTATTTTTTCACAGATGTTTAGGTACTTTGCTAATTACTGCTCCACAAACATGTATTGCATACTTTGACAATTATAAGTACAAATGTTTACTCATTTCAAGTGCTATAACTTCATAAAGGGATGAAAACTCTGGCCTGAAGAATGAGAAGGGGATAATGGCAGCGAAAAGAAAGAAAATTACTAAAATTTATGAAGTTTCATTCTCATCAGGTACATTAAATAGATTATTTCTGGTATGTTAGCACTAAGCAAACTTCTGGCTTAATCCGTTCCAAAATGAAACATAAATTTATTTCAATCTACTAAAGAAAGTTTTCTCTCACAAAAATTATTTCTATTTTTTAAATGGAAGTTTAAAGGCCACATTATAAAACCCCTTTGACAGTTAAATTTTCTGGACAAACATTATTTCTTCATAAAAGGATACCTGTCATCCTACATCATTACAAAATGAACAAAAGAATAAATAATACCCATGATCTGCTGATTCTAAACATGAAATAGCTTTAAAGTTAACCAGGCTTACTTTGTTGTATGGTGTTGTAAAGAAATATTAAAATGCCAAATATCACTACACTTAGAAGATATATCTTTATACCAGACAGGAAAATCACCATGCTTTTACGTTAGCTGTGATTTAAAAAATGAATATTTAAAATATAGAAAATGCAGTAATGACAATCTGTGTTTTGCTTCTTGTTCTTTCTCATAGAAGTACTTCCTCAAAGAAAAAGTTACTTGGGGAATATATAATATTGCATTCTATATTCGCCTGTATTTAAGGGGAAAATTTCTGAAAGATGTTTTTTATTTAAATTCCAATTGTGCTCACTGTATTCAAAGCATCATTTTCATGGAGTTATGTTTAGCTAAATGCAATGTACTTTTATTTTAACAAACTCTATATTAACCAATGCATTTCTTCAAAATAACACATATTGGTTAAGAGAAGCATTTCTACAATAGAGATATCATTGGCTCCCTTTTTACCTGTGTTTTCTATTACAAGTGCAGTGATGGTACAATTCGATATCACTAAGAACCATTGCTTTTAGGAGACTTTTAAAGCAACATGGAGATATACAATATCAAGCAATCTTTCATTAACAAAGCAATTACTGGAACAGGGTTTCACTGGGATGTCAAGTCAAGTGCACAGCTTGCAGAACAACTTCTAACCAACATACACAGCCAGGGGATTAAAACAGGCTCTGCTTTGCAAATGACATCTGAATGATACTTATTTGAATGGTTCTTGGTCAAGCTAAGAACACAGTTAACTGTTGTAGAAAGCTCTGACCCTTAGACTATGGCACCATTAATGTCATTTATGTGCTTTTATTTGATTAGTGCTGTAAGAACCAAGTATGTGAGAATCATTTCATCCTGTAATTTTCTATATGATGAAGTAGTTATGTAGGACAGGAGCCTACTGATTACTCATTAAATATCTAAACATTTATCTAATTCAGGTTTAAATAAAGAAAAGCTCTAGAATCACCATTTTATATTGAAAGGAACATTAAAAGCAGTAAGTGAGATTTGTGTAGTGCTGCAGTGTTTGTTATGTATTCTTTCATTGATTATTTGGTTTGCATATCTGTTTAGATTTCTTTTTATATGAGCATTCAATAAATTAGAATCAACCCTCATTCAAGGGAGACTGCAGTCCTCACCAAGATCTCTACAAATTTCTAGGGTAAGAGGAAAATCTCAAGTTTTTGTGATTGCTTTTTGCTATAAGTTCATTTTCCTTCTGTAACTTTCCCCCCAAAATAGACATTTGTGTATAGGTTTTGAGGCAAAGCAAAAAACTTTAAATCAGTCTGAGTTTTCTGTTCTAAAATCTCCTGCTTCTTGTCCACTGGTATTGTCCCAGACACTTCTCTTCTATTCATGTTGCTTTTCAAGGTCCTCCATCATCTTTCTTTAACTTGGAACTCACATTGACTCTAAGGCTAATTTCTCCATAATCTCACTAACCTGCTCTGCCACCTACTCTGCTCTCAAAGAAAGGCTGGCAGAGTCATTGGAAGTGACTACCTGCTCACTGACAAAAAAAGATGCCTCTTTTCAAAGTTAGAAGCAACTATCATATTGTTGACAAGATTGGTGTAACTATTAAATATTAGAACATCCTTGTAAGATAGGTATTACCATTACTATTACCATTTTATAAATGAGAAAACTGAGCATGATCATTTATTCAAAGCAGAGAGAATTTAATATAGGCAAAGTTTGATAAATTAGATAACGCACATGAAGAAAGAACTGGGAATACAGTTGGGTATTTTAAAGCAATTAGGCAACTTAGATTAGTAAGAGTAGGCAGCTGGAAAATCTTAATGGTTAAAGGAAAAGTGGAAAGTAGTTTGGGTAGCCAGAATCTGGAAGTGAAGCCATGAGGCTAGCTGCCCATTAGCTATGAAGCAGAGAAAAAAAAAAAAAAAAAGAAAATACCTCCTCTTTTCTTCAATCCTCCCCCAGTGTTCCTACTACACAACTAGTCAAAACTCAGCTGTCAAAGGGGCTTGCAAAAATGTTTTTCTAAAATATCAAGTAGAGCAAAAGGATGAGGAATGGAGCAATGTGCAAATGAAAGGCACACTTGTCCCACTGCTCTTAAGCACCTTTGCCAGCTATAAAATCAGTTAACCAATAGCTTTGAGGAACAGAAACTCTGCAACTCTAATATATCAAAAAGGATTTCTAGGATACTATAGTTATGTACCTCAGTATCAATATTAGTGATAATAATTTTCCTTTATCAATATAAATAATTAATAATTTCTTATTACTTTTAAATAAAATCATCAAGATAACCTGCATTTATGTCTAGTATCTTGATTTTCTATTTAACAGTTCCTCTTTCTTAAGACTTGTTAGCTATAAACTGGTCTTTAATACCCTGGTTTTAGGGACCTTTTTCTTCCAGATATGTGGTCATTCTTTTGGTGTGGTTTTCAGTGTATTTTCTTGTCTTCCAAGATATGTTCTTATCCAAAAACATTTCAGCATGAGTTTCTTAAATACAGAACAAAGGAAAAAGGGAATTTCCGAAGAAGAAGGGACATCTGGGAAAGGGCAGACAGATGCCAGAGGAGCCTTAAATGCCTGCCTTTCCAGATGGATTAAAACAAAAAAATGACAAAAAAAAAAACCTAACAACAAATAACAACAACAACAAATAACAACAACAAAAACAGGCTATCTTCTTAAGGTCTCAATGAGATTGAGGGTCATGGAGGCCCTCTATTCAGAAACTGGAGCCTGATTTCTAGACACAGAAGAACTTGGCCCAGGAGATCTGTCGATGCTGATGCCATTTGATGTATCATATGAGCTTTTATCTTTTCACAGGTCCAGCTCCCCAGGCTTGCAACTCCAGGGTGTTATTTCTCTCTTTCCTGGCGTTTGTTCTGAGAGACTCCTCTCACCAAATACATGACTAATTTAAAAGGCAATGAGCTTGTATTTAACAAATAAAATGTGTCTACAAATAATTTTTGTCCATGTATAGCTGTACACATATCTTAAAGGGTTTACCAATTGTGATAATTTTCGAGAAGCAATATAAAAAATAAAGATTTATTAGGTTCTATTGAAGGATTTTTAAATATGTAATATTTTCCACATAAGGAAGTTTTTTTTAATCAAAGCTTCTTGAAAGATAGTCATATTTTATATTTAATTTTGGTATAAAATATTAAATTAAAAATTGTTATATAAACATATCACTAAATCCAGTAATTTGAGTTATGTTTGTGTCTTAAGTAATGCAGGTGTTGTGTGGTAAGTATTTAGTAAATATTAATAATATTTAACATACATCAGTTTCAGCTTTTCTAACTCCTGTGATATTTAACGTGGTAATTTTTTTTTTCTTTTTATTCTTTCTACCATTTTTCTTAGGTTTCTATTTATCTTAGTCTTCCAACATAAATGAATTCACCAGTCTTGGTCACTTGACCATGGTTTTATTTGGGCAATGGGATATACTACTGTTATTGTTATGGCTCACTATGCATTTATATGGTCCTTTTCTCTAAAGAGTTTAAGTTACTTTATTAAACCTGGAGATAATTCTTATAACACTTATCTGAGATAGATTGAATGTATTAATAATCTTAATAACTAACCAATCATGTATATAGTCCATTCACATTCCTTTTACTAGCAACTACCCAGGGAGTTTTCCAAATTCTAAATATTTAATTAAAAAAATAATCATTTTAATTAAAAATAAAAAATAATACTAAGTAATTTGATATTAAAACAATTATTAGGTCTATCCTAAATCTTCTAAATACCAAACTAGACTTTTAGAACAAAACAGATTATTAGGAATCATTCCCTCAGTATTTTGCTAATTAAAGAGATCAACTTACTCTAACTATAATTTGATCCCAAATTTCAGAGTATATTAAATTAACTTATTTCCTCTTTAACCTTGGCCTTAGTTTCTATTTTTAAAATAATTCTTATTGTGAAATTTCTTATTAAGAAATTTAGAAAAATTTGTAAAACAAATACATAGTTTACTAAATTATCAAAATGTGAATATTCTTATAAACACTATACCTATGAAGAAATAAAACCTTTTTAGCCATCCCAAAAGTTCTCTATGTGTCCCCCAATTCTAACTTCTTCTCACTCTACTATAAGTTACCTGTCCTGATTTTATGTCACTAATCATCCACTTGTACTTCCATAGACATCAATAAGTTTAATTTTGTTTGTTATTTTTCAACCTTTTTTCTTTTTAATCTATAGAGCCCCCCTCCATAAAAACTATTTGTTAAAGAATGTGAGTTATTTGTCCTATAGTTTTCCACAGGCTGACCTTGCTCATTGCATTCCTCTGCAGTTTTACATGTTCCTCTACTTGCAAATTTGTAGTTGAATTTAAAGGCTTAATCAAACCTGGCCTAGTTTTTTGTTTTATTTTACTTCTTTTTTTTTTTTTTTTGGCAAATCTACTTCATAGCTAGCAATGTGTTCTTCACAGAGGATCATAAGGAATCATGAGATATTTAATGGCCAATTATTTCTTTTAGTAAAATTAGAAGCCCTCAATGCTCAGTCCCTGGAACTTTTAATTCATTATGATTTGCAAAATTTTAACATTGCAGTTCTGTCAGCCTTTCTTTATGTGTTTGTTGTAATATTTTTATGAAGAGACATTCTTCCATCTACTTTTTGGTTACCCAATTCTGTAGTTCATATAGGAAAACAGAATGAATGCTTGATTTTTCCCTTTTATTTATATCTAGTTTATGTTTTAAAGCTCTGTTGGCTGTAATTCTCATATACTTTGGAATACAAGTTCTATAACTCATCTTTAAATACCACAGCTGTGCCTTTCAAAAGAGAAAAATGCTTATTTTAGTTTTGGCCACATATCCAAGTTATTAAAAATTTGCATTTGAGATATTACACGCTGAGATATATAATGATCCAATGCTATGTAAACTCCACTTCTTTCAAAATTCCACCTTCACTAGTTTATAATCAGATTGCCACCCACTCTAATTCATCTTACTTATGGATGTTCTAATATGCTTGTACTTCCCTTCATGCTACCAGTATTAGAGTTTTATTTTCTACTTTCAATTATTAGGTTGGAATTATATTAAGCACTTAATAATTGATTAAAAATAATTTTAACTAAAGTTTATTTTTTCCTGAAGTTTTCACATTGTGAGAAAAAGACAAGTTACAGAGTGAGAAATGTATGATTACCTAGCATTAATTTGCTTAGATGTTATTTGAATTATTGTAGTTATCACTTATAATTTTTTGAAATAGTGTAAAAATAGTTTCACAGTTTTAAGGAACTTTTTGAAAGGTAAATACTATTTTTTCCCCCTATTTATAACAGGTTTGTTGAGCAATGACTATGAGCCAAATTTTATCTCAAAATGGAGAAAGTTCAATATTGAATGATTATGTGGGTCAGATTGAACTCTTGGTCAAGCTGATGGAATCTTGCTGATTCTGTTTTGTATGGTTAGTTTGTCTAATAGATATCAGTGTCACAGAGATGAATACAAAACTGAAGATGATCTGAGGGAACTTGGGGACTGTATGTGACTTCTTGGAGAAGATAATCCAATAGAAATGTGATTAAGTTGTTCTAACTAAATGTGGGCTCAGAAATAAATATGTCCATCTGGAGCACAAAAACCTTGAGGCTTGAGGTATATGGTGCCTGTCTCTTAAAGTGAAGGAACAAATTAGTGACATTCTCTTGGGTAACTTTCCTTGCATTCAGTGTCCTAGCTAACATTATAGTAAATGGACTGTGTCATTAGTGTCAAACTCTCATAAATATTCAAAACAATTAATAAAAAATTCTAACATAATTTATTTTTCTGAATATAAAAAAGAGAAAAAGAAAGAGAGAGCAGAGATCAGGTAATACAGAGACATGTTTTAACGGTAGTACTCTTTATTTTTAAAACAATGGGTTTTAAGCAAGACAGATGATGATTATATTTCTACTTTAGGATCACTATATAGAAAGAGAAGGGCTTAAAAGGGTCAAAAATGGGTCTGGAAAGACTTGTTAAGGAATTAATGGAGATAAAATATGATGGATTGCACAGTGTCACAAAAAAAAGAGAGAATAAAATTAATAGATTAAAGAAATATTTAGGATTCCCTTTCGTATTGGCAAAATTAAAGGTTAATTTGTGGTGAAACTAGAAACAACCAAGTCTGGTTAATAGATTACAGTAAATAGGTCAGAAATAAATATGTGGAATATTATTTAAAATCACCAGATTTATAGTCAAATTGTCTTGGTTCAAATACCAACACTAACACTCACTAGCAGTAAAAAACTGAGCTAATTATTTCTTTCCTGAGATTTGGAACAGCATCAAATATTAGTAAATGATTAATAAATGATAGCTATGCTTCCATTAAGCTCATCAAGGACAATTAGTAGTGGAATAATTTGCTGAACTACTAGATTATCATGGGACTACTGGAATTTGGGTTTGCTTGGCTGTTCGAACATATGCTCAGAGTTGTTGGAGGCCATTTTGTCACCATATGAACACATCCAGCTTGAGGATTAAATTTACACCAAGATAAAATGAGTCAGGAACTGATGACATTATGTAAGAAACTATGTCCAACTCATTTACCAAGACTTCTCAGTCATTTGAGTCAGTGTAGTCCCTGTTTTACTTAAAGCAGAGTCCTTTCTCTTGCAGTTAAACTGACTAGTATTCTGTATTTCATTACCCAGATAATTATATAGGTAATTATGAAAGTATATATTATGTACACTAGTGTGCCTGTGTGAATATATCCACATAATTATAATTCCAAACAGTAAAACAGAATATGAAATGAGAAAACTTACACCCAACTCTCCTATCCTTGCTCTTTTATAGTTTATAATTTAATTATTTTATGAATATAATGTCGTGTTTCTTTGATTTAACAACATTAGAAAACATTTCTAATTCCCAACATCTTTTATTTTTTAAATATAATTCAGTGGTAAATTTATAATTTTATCTGTTTTCAGCTTCTATTTCTTTAATTCATTATTTTTAGATATTTTCTATTTATAGTACATATGTAAAACAAACAAAAAATAGCATAGATATTGTTCCTTCCTCCTCACTTTGTTACATTTTGCTCTTTCTTTTATCTGTGTCATCACATCTACGTTTTCAGGGTTGTTGTATTTACTTGTATTTTTTTTAACAATTAAACCTTCAATATATTTTGCCTATTAATAGAATTTCAAAAACTACTAAAAATTTATAAAAATAAAAATATTTTTCATTGTACAAATATTACAATTCGATCCATAGAAAATGACATATAACCTCTATCTTTAAACTTTGCTCTTCAAAGAAGAATGTTCAAAGCATCAATGCCAGATGTAATCTCCTTTCAGTTATTCAGAACCATGTCTTATTCTGGTTTGTTGTCTATTAAGATCATAATTGTTTTTGTGATTGTTTTGTTTTCATTAACTTTAATTTACAATTCTAACTTTTAGTCATTAATAGAAAAGATTCAGGAAGAGGTGGCCTCTTAAAATATTGGTTGTATGTACTCACTTTCTTATTGAAGATATTTATTATTCATGTAACCTTAGACTTTTTATTTTAGTTTAAACAGGATTATTTTCTGGGACTATATGCAGATGTCCTCTTTGGATGTCTTTTCATTGGAATAATGAGTCAACATCACTGCTTCATAGATTTCATATTTTTTTCTTAGGATATTTGTTCAATATGCCATAGTATATATCTGAGTATGTTTTTTTTTAATATTTATATATATATACCTATATATAGGTATATATATTTATATATGTGTGTGTATGTGCATGTATATATATACCTATAATATATCAAGATTTTGTTTTTATATATATTAAAATATATTTATTGTGTCCTCATTCTTTATTAACGTGTGGTTCAGTCTAAAAATCTACATTCAAGATAATTTTCTTTCACCTTTGAATGTCTTGCTCCAAAGTGTTTTCATATCTGACATTCTTAATGCTAATTTAAGGCAATGGTTTCTCTTTATTTTTTAGTCGATCTGTTTGTACATGTGTTTGATATTTTATTTTGTTTTTCTCTGTTGGTAGGCTTTTATTTTATTATTGAAATATAAAAGTTTACCAACTTGTGAGTAGGTATGTATTTTTTATTCATTCATCTCACTTATTAAGTATTTAATCTAAAATAGTAATGGGTATCTTTTAAAAGAGTAATGAATTTTGTTTGTTGTTGATGTGAGGCCGATTATTTTTCTTAAAATTCCTAATAAGTGGATGTCAGACATCTAGAATTGTTTCTTTTCCAATTCATAAGATTTTCATTTATTAATGTTTTAAATAATTATGAATTTGTCTTTTTTTATTCTAAGAAATCTTCACATTGTGATTTTTTAGATTATTTATTTGACCTTCTGAAGTTTCTATTTTATTTTTTAGCCTCTTACTGACTTAAAAAAATTTAGCTGTCACATGTTAAATTTCCATCAATGCCTCCTTATCTGTTCTATTGTTTGCACATTTTTCATAGAATCATCTATTTACTCTATGAAAAAAATTGTCTGTTGATTACTTAAATAAAAATTTACTTTCATTATGTTTTCCCTCTTACATTAAATAATCACTTTTCTGGGAGGTCATTCATTAGATAAATTTTCTTCATTATTCTCTTGCGTTGTTTTTCATTAAATAGTTAATGATACTTCTGAAAAACAAACTGGGCTAGCTAAAGAAGGGGGATCCTTCTGCAGAGTTCTGAATTTATTTCTTAAGTTTTCTTCCATGTAAAAGAAAATTTAAAGTGATTTGGGGGTCTATTAAGAGGTCGTTGTGTGCATAATTTATTTTTAGAAAACGAAGTCCAGATGAGGGAAAGACAAAAAGTAGGCTGTGACTTTTCTCCCCTAGCATCATAAACAAGAAGCAGCATAGAACAGAAGTTAAGCACATTGGCTTTGGAACCAAGTCTTTTTGGCTCGAATCCTGGCTCTGCCATTTGTAAACTCCATAACTTGGTATGATTTACTTGGTGTCTTTGTATCTGTTATCTGGTAAATGTAACTAATAGAATCTTCAACACAGTGTTGTCCTATGTTACATATAAAACATTTAGACCAATATCTCATGCACAGTAAAGACTTAATTGTTAGCTTAAAAAGAAAAACATTAGTATAAAAATATTTAGTATATTTTTCACTTACAAAGAACTACTTTTTGTTTGCTTTTATTTGTTTTTGTCTCTTATAGACTTCAAAAATTACTTCAGTCCTTTTACTGCTTCTCTCAAAGGCACACCCACTCTAAACCTCCCCAGGCAGATCTGCTATTATCTCCAGAGAGTTATTTTCCAGATTTAGTGTTAATGCTACTATTGCCTGTCTTTTTAAAGTGGCTGTAAAAAGTGGGGAAGAAGAGAAAAGAAGGAGTGGCCCAGCTGTTTCTTTCAGTAACGATAATAATTATGAACAACCAACACTGTTTCTAATAATCATGATGGCCCACTTAAACCCTCTCTGAGCTTGGAATTGAGAGCCTGAGTTCCCCTTCCCTGATCTTTGAGTATTTCCAGAGCTGAGGCTAGAAGAATATCTTTCACTTTTGTAGCAATTCTTTCCTGGATAGCATGTTTAGGCCACAGAGCATACTCTATATCAATGCAAACCCATCTCCTTTCCTCATTTCACATATAAGACAAAATATGCAGTTATGTGATACCATCGCCTCCCATTTCATAGATTTATTTATCTCTATATCTAATCTTTACTGTCTTCCTGAATCTGAAGTAAGTTAATTTCTCATTTCAAAATTTCCAGATTAGCTTATGCAACAATCAAATTTCTTAGTTAATCTTTATGTATTACAGATATACTTATTTACATTTAATCTTTGCCCTTAGTTTCTTGAATGTTTATAGTTTACATTTTTTATATTTTAAAATAAATGTTCCCTTTAAATTTTCTCAAAATTAATGTATATCCTTAAACTGAATATAGCTAAATATATATATCTTAATATCTATATATGTGGATGTACATTTTAATATCATTTACTATATTAACACAATTCTTTATATTAATAAAAATTTTGAATGAAATGCACTTTCACCAGGGACAATCTAACTTAACATGCCTTCCCATTTGTTTTTACTAAATTTAAAAGCGTTTTTCCTGTATAACACCTCACAGACATTAAGAATTTAGTTTGGTTCCTTTTCTGTTGAAAATAAAATCAGTCTACTTTGAGAACAATATATTCATTCATGGACCATATTAACCAAGCAATAATTTATGGCTCTTGTTTACATATAAGATATTAAACATATGCAATGTAAATCTTTAACTATGAACAAAGAAATGAATAGCTAGTGATTAAAACAAACCTGAGAAATTAAACTAATGAATATTTTCACTTTTAAGGTCAAAAGGTTTGTTTTAAGTAAAAGAATAGATTTACCTGTGAACAGAAAAGACTATTTCTCAGATGATCTAAAATGTACTTTCTCAGACTTCTTTCTCATTGTGTGGGTAGCAAGTGAGAGTTTCAGTGTGAATGAGCTAGGAATGATAACAAATCAAGACTATAGTATGACAGTGATCCTGATGACTGCAAATGATGGTGGTGCTTCAATTTTTGAAATTGTTTCATTTAAAAACTAAGCATTGGATTTCTACACAGTATTATAGGATTCTCAGCCTTCTTTGATTCAATTTAGAGGAAACATATATGGAGCTTAAATTGTTTCTGGCAATGCTATGCTGTGTAACATTTTAAACAAATGTATTTTATACCAAACATTCCCACATAAAGTGTAGATAAATTTAAAAATGTATAATCACATTTATTCGCAAACTGGTTTTAGTTTTAGTTATTGGTGGGTTTATGTGTGTGCTCTTTTAGCAAAAGGGTAGCCAAAACTGATAAAAAGTAAAATTTAAATTCTCAGCTGTTTCTCATGAAATGACTATTTAGATCTAAAACAAAATGATAGATATAAAATAATAAAATAAAATAAAACAAAACAAAATGAATCAGGAGAGCATGTAGCAGCAGATTATGAGGCTGAACACCTAGGTTTCACTTTTTCTTTTCTAATCAAATATAAAGTGAGTTTGAAAAGCCAGGTTTTGGTTCATCACCTACTTTTGTTTGCCCTTTTTATATGATGGGTGTAAATGTAATAAAATCAAGCCCTAAGTTCTAGTAAGGGAAAACTGGTATACTTTAATGTACATAAATTATGCTTGACCTGAGATTTGACTTGTTCCATTGATTAGAAAACTTACTTCTGTTATTTATTTATTTATTTTTTAAATAAATAAATTTTTAAAAAAGCTAATCTAGAAATTTTGAAATGAGAAATTAACTTACTTCAGATTCAGGAAGACAGTAAAGATTAGATACAGAGATAAATAAATCTATGAAATGGGAGGCGATGGTATCACATAACTGCATATTTTGTAGCAATTCTTTCCTGGCATTAGATTATGAATGTTTTTTCATGTCATTCTACTTGTTAGAAGATTTGGGTGACAAAACATTACTGGAAGTGATCTCCAAATTTGACACTAAGTGGTATTGGTAAAGGTTATTCTAGGGACATTTTGTTGCTCCTGTTTTGATTTCGTTTCCTTGAGGATCATGACGGAAATTACCTCTTCCACTTGAGGGCCTTCAAAGTCTTCACATCTAGCCCCAAAGTGCAGTGATTGGCAGAACCTCCAATTACACAAATTTCACTAGTCAGGTAAAAAGTTACTTTTTGTTATTACACTTTATGAGCTGGCTGAATTAAGTTAAACTTGTACATTATTTTTCTTTCTCAAAATTAAAAAGATTTACACTCACTGTTTTGAACAAGTACATTTTTACTCGCAGCTGTCAAAACAAGCTGTCATTTCAATTATCTAGAGTACCTATTAGTCAATTTTTAATAAAGTTTCAACTACTTTTTCCTGGTTTTTAATGAATGGCCTCCCTTGCACACCTTTTAAATATATGTTCCACATCCCCTATAGAATTCTAAACCTAGGTAGAAAATATTAAATAACTTAACCATAAAATGCTTTAAATTTTTCTATGTTGCCTAAAGCACACTCCTTTCTAACAGTTTTATTTTCTTGTAAATTTCTTCTTAGAAAGCAATCATAGAGGCAACAAGAAGTTATAGTAGTGATTAATTTGAGACACAGTTTTTTCTTGTTCAAAGGAACAAGAGATAAACAACTTAGATCTGTCTATCTCTCCATCTCTCTATCATCTATCATGTGTCTGTCATCTATCTTCATACTTTAATTATTTTCAAAGATATGGCTTTCTCTTCCACATGACTAAATTCCTAAAAAATAGCAAACATGCAAATTTTTCCCGCTATTCTTTCCAATATTTATTAAATTATTATGTATGCAAATTTGCTTTTATTAAATTAATTAAAAATAATTTAATAAACTCATATTTTGGTCCCCCAAATCATCAAATACACTTCATTTTCACTTCAGAGATAAGAAAGCTGAGTCCCAGAGCACTGGGCTAATCAATGATAAAGAACTAACCCTCCTGATGGCCAACATGTTAATGCAAAGTCCACCTCATTTCTCCACCTTGGCTCTCTTGATATATTTTGTTTATTTTGGAATTGTCTCCACTTTCTCATTGTATTTGTGTGAAATCGATTTTTTGAGGGAGTAGTTTAATTCTCAGAACTCTCATGTAGATATTCATTTATATTGCAAGTCTGTATGGCTCAATTATGATGTTACAAGTCTAATAATATAAGTAAATTTCGTTAGTTTGTATATCACATTTATGTTATTTCTTTATTAAAGAAAGGAAATTTTTCTCTCTAGGGAAAATGCTTCTGGGAAGAACAAGCTTCTGGGAAGAAGAAACTCATTATATGGCTTGCTAAATTTTTTCAATCCATTTAGGATTTTAAATTGGGGTGAATATTTAAAGCTACTGTAAAACAGTTGTTTTTTAGCTGACCAATTGCTATTAACACTCCCTAGTCAGTTCCTTTGTTTCCTTTGAGGATATTAGAATTTTTTTTTTGTCTTTTTTTCTCGCAGTTAAAGACATAATCATTTTACCAAATCTACCCAGTCACTAAAGTTAACATTTTCAATTCCTCCAATTTTCTTAATCTAAACATTTGACTCAACCCCAAGTGCTCTAAATTCTAAACCTAAGGTATGTCCTAAATCAATTATCTTTCCTCCAGGTCTCAAATGTCATTGAGTTTCCTGTCATTTCTTATTTGGACTCTCAGAAAACTCAAGTTATTGATTTCTTTGTTTCTGTTCTCTCTCTAATCCAAATTATGTTTCTAATTATCACTAAATTTCTAAGAAACAAACCTTTTATGATTCCCTTTCCACAATACATAAAATCTGTGGATGATTCCATTTAATCCCTTGTCAGAAGCCACTGGACTGCACAGTCCAAAAGAAATCTAACATAAATTTAAGACACACAGGTAATTTTAAACTTTCTAGTAGTTACATTAAAGCAGTAAAACAAAATTGCACCCAACACAGGAGTGCCAAGTATATAAGGCAAATATTAATGGACATAAAGATAGAAATTAACAGTAAAGGTATAGTAGTTAGGAACATTAAAACATCACTTACTTCAATTGATAGATCATCCAGACAGAAAATTAATAAGGAAATAATGATCTTAAATGTTACATTAGACCAGTTTGACTTGATAGACATTAATACAACATTTTACTCTAAAACTGCAGGTTACACATTTTTTCAAGTTCACATGGAATATTTTCTAGGATAGATTCACAAACTAGGCTACAAAACAAGCTTCAATAAATTCAAATAGATTGAAATTGTATTAGGCTTATTTCCTGACCATAATGACATAAAACTACAAATCAAGTTTAATTAATTTTAATAATATATTTTATTTTACCCAATATATCCAAAATACTACTTTAACATATAATCAATATTGAAAACTTATTAACGATTTATTTTATACTCTTTTTTTCATGCTAAATCTCTGAAATCTGATGTACTTTACACTTATAGCACATCTCATTTCCAATTAGTTACATTGCTGCCTCGTAAATATCTCTTAAAACCATTTGCTTCTCTTCCATCACCACCATCTTTGTCCAAACCATCATCTCTCTCTCTTAGATACTGAAATACTCTCATTACTAGTTGTCCAGATTCATTCTTGACTTCCTATGACTCAGACTCTATGCGTATCTGATTATTATACCCCCAATTTGTTCAGTTGCTTATAAGGATTACAATCTTAAGAATTAAGAGTTAATATTTATGTCTTTAATGAGTTCTCAAAGTGTGTGATTTGACACCTGTCCACCTACTTAACCTTCTTTCTTACTATTTCCCCTTTAAAAAACATTTTTTAATTTAGAAAGAATTTCTATAAGGTCTATGAGTTTATACTGTTTTAACTCAGGTCTTTTAAATGATATTTTTCACAACTGCAACCATCTCCCAAAATCTTTACTCTTATTTATCCTTCTGTCTCAATGTAAGTAGCTCTTTCTTCAGGTAACTTTATCCAGCCATGAAGATGAGATTTGTTTGCATGTTAAGTATTGCAATGTAATGCTGCATTTCTTTTTACTTCTTTACTATCCTGCAATTATCTGTTAAATATCAATAAATTTCATGAGAGCATGGACCATGTCTTTTATCTCTGAATTCTCAAAGCCTTGTACAAATGCCTGACCCAAAGAAGGTGTTAATAAACATTTGTGGCATAAATGCATGAGTGAATGGATGAATGCTCACATTGCTATAACTTGCTATTTATAATTCTGTCACACAGTGCATCTCCTTTAACAGCAAGTCCCTGAAGGGTTTGTATCCCTAGAGTAGTCTGTGCTTTATAGTGAGCCCTAAAAATACGTTGATTGAAAGATTAATGAAAGTAGAGGGTAACTGCCATGCTAGATAATTTTAATTTATTCTATTTATTTTTTCTCTTTCTGAGGAATTCTCCTTATAGATATTGAATTTACTGGGTCATTATCTTTCATCTACCAGCATAAAATTAGATGACCAAACTGTTGCAGATAAATCTCTAAATAGAACCTTTGAGTTAATCTATGAAGTAACTAATAAGCATAAGCGTACTGAGTTCTGCTATAACTCTGTGATATACATCTTCTTTCATGACCGTTTTTTCCAAAACTAACAAGAAACCCAGATCCCAAAACTCCCTTTTATAACATCTATCACTCTGTTAATTGTTACAAATAGCTTCCAGGCAGAACATTGCAGAGCTCAGCTCTATTTCCAAATCAAATTCTAACAGGCCAATAGACAATGAGATACTATGAGGATATTATCTCGATGAGTAGTTCAAACCTCTTGTCCCTATATATACTATTTCTAAAAATTCTATGACTAGTACCTAGATCAATTATCTGTCTTTACAAAGGTCAACCTGATAATTTTTCTCTTAAATTATTTTTTGTTTCTTTATTGAGATCCTGATATATAATAGGCCAACTGTGTTAGTCATTGAGGGTACAGTCAAAAAGAAGACATAGTCCATGTTGAATATATTATTAACCCTTCTTATAGCGTGGTCATCATGAAACAATATACACTATGGATCCCCTGATTTCATTCTCATGATCAGTACAGGTGAGATGAAAAACATTCTGAGTCATTCTGTATACTAGCAAACAATGGAAGAATGTTAGAGCAACTGATGCTTCTGAAAGATACTCTAAAATAAAAGAAATACCCTGATGGGTTAATTTTTTAACTACCCCATAAAATGCTCATATTAACTTGATCATAGAATAAGAAAGTAATAAATGTTAGAAAACAAGTATTATTTATAATAAAAGTAAATAAAATGAGAATTAAAAGAATTATATGTGATGTCATCTTAAGAACTAATAAATGAATTCAGTAAAGTCACAGTAAACTTAATATACAAAATCTGTTGCATTTCTATATACTAATAGCAAACTATCAGACAGAGAAATGAAGAAAATGGTATCATTTACAACTGAATCAAAAACATGAAATATCTAGGAATAAATTTAACCAACAAGGTAAAAGACCTGTGAAGGAGGTGAAACATCAGCATTGCACTGCATGTATGGCTGGAGTCAAAAAAAAAAAAAAAAAAAAACTACAGAATCGCACACAGAAAAAAAAATTAACAGTTGTTCTGTGTTCTCTGCTTGCTCTATTTTGTTGCTATTTACCCAAACAGTTCCTCTTTGATACTCGGAGGAACTTTGCTTTCTGGATTGCAAATATGTTTTCCCTGCACAGTCTCAGTGGCTCTCTAATGCCTCATCACTGCTTAGCTTCCCAGATCTCAGAAGGGCATTCTTCAGGTGTTTAAGGCTTTCTCTAAAAAAACAAACAAAAAGATCCTGTTTTTTTTTTTTTTTTAAGTTTTTTGCTCCGCCAATTACACAATCGCACAGTCAAAGCCTCCTCACCCCTCTTCCATGGGGTTTACTAGCTTCCTAGGGTGGCCACAACAAACCAGGCTTAAAACAATAGAAATTTATTTTCTTGCAGCTCTGAGACCAGAAGACTGAAATCAAAGTGTCAGCAGGGTCATATTCCCTTGGAAGGCTTTAGGGAACAATTCTTCCTCGCCTCTTCCAGTTTCTGGTGGCCCCAGGCATTACTTGGCTTGTGCCAGCAAAACCCCAATCTCTGCCTCTGTCTTGACTTTGTTATGGTTTACCTTAATCTAGTATAACCTCATTTTAATGGATTATATCTGCAAGGATCTATTTCCAAAAGAGATCACATTCTGAGGTTCTGGGAAGATATGAATTTTGAAGGAACATTCTACAACTCACTAAACATGGCATAAAATTCCCTTTACAATCCAATCCTAGACTTTCTACTTTTAGAATCTCCTTTTAGTAAATTTTAGATTTCTCCCATTAGCCTTCCAGAAAAACAAAAAATGATTCAGTGAAAGAAACCAACTAATATAGTACTCATTTGCTGCTGTAGTACCTTCCTAAGAAAGATGTAAGCATTTAGAGTAAAATGTGTTCCTATCTAGGGACAGCTAATGCAATTTGAGGTGTTTGATTTTCTGATCAAAAATTTATTCTCTAAATAATCACAGAATAAAAATAATTATAAAATTAATTAATAATCTACATGTTATGTAAGTTAATTATATAAAAAACTATATTTCTACTTCTAGAAAAAAGTTTAAAGTATTGTGTTACTAATTACAAGAGATGAAATGTAGAATAAAATATACATACAGCATATAAATATAATATATTATAATTTAAGCTAAATAATTAACATGTGTTTTGTTGCTTTCTCAGCATTTACAAGAACTTTGAGAAGATAGTAAAAAGCCTAAAATTAACTTGCTGCCTCTTTTCTCTTGATAGATTTCTATGTAGAAAACATAAAAATTTGAACTTTATTGAACTTTGGCACTTTTCCTAAGTATTTTACTCAGTGCTTAATAAAAGTGTTTATTATCAGCGATGATGATGATGGCTTTTTTCACTGAGAAATGCTTTAAAAATAAAGGACACTACATTATCTTCTCCCACTGCCTGCTTAACATTTTGATTTTATTCAAATTTGTAAGTACAATTTTTCATAACCAGCTAAAGAAACAATAAGAGCAGCATAGTACTTATTGAGTAGTATGTACAAAATACTGAGTATTTATTTAGAATAAATAACTACAAAATATCACAAGGATAGAGATGTACTTGACAACATTCTAGTGGGAGACTAAGAAGGATAAGTGGCAATGAGTTCATCATTACAAGCTGTGGTAGAGCTAGGCCTGTTGGCAAGGGCAGTGTACGTGAAGAAGCTTCCTAATCAGGAACAGGCAGTCCAGAAATACCTCCCTGGGGAAGGAGACAATATAGGCCAGACCTGAGGGATGAGTATGGGATTTGAGCAGAGGGTGGGAAGGGAAGATAGGCAAAACAGAAAGAATCAGAAGTGAAAGCATAGGGGTTACAAGAGCTTGCTGATTCATGTCAGTCTTTGACATGCATTTGATTGATACTGTGGCATTTCAAATGAGTAATAATATTCTATAGCAGTCTATGGTGTTTTATAACTTTCCAAGTACTCTGATGTATGTTAGGTCAATGTTTTTTTATACCTATTATATTTTGTAGCCATGATAGCTATCAACATTCTTATTTTAAATATGAGTCAATGAATTTGGACTTACAAATATAAAGTAAGCAACTCTGGATGTAACACTGGAGAAAGTGTTCTCTTTGGTTACTAGGATTTTTTGTTGTTGTTGCATACCTTTTAGATTCTCTTTATAGAAAAAAACATGACAAAAATAAAAGTAAGTAGGTTATAAAAATTCAAACCCTCTCTCACAGAATTGCTAAAATAGCATAAGATCACTAGGCAAACATTCACTGTTGCCTTAGTCCTTGAACAATGGAAAAAAGGACTTTAAAAAGCATCACTGTATGGTGACCACTGATATCTATAAATTTCAGAGGAGGGAGATTAGACTTAGAGAGCATTTAATCAACAAGTTAAGTTTGGAGCGTTCACTAAGCACTCCATTCTTTGCTTAAAACTTCTGTGTCTGACAGAAAACGGATATATACTATATTTTTATAAATATTTGTTAAATGAATAACTGAAGAGGATTGCACAGGCCATGCACAGATCCAGGCACCATTTCAAGTGTCTCTGAAGCATCTAAAGAATGTATCAAGGGGAAGACACCCAGAATGAGGGAGCAAATCTATGGTGCCAGTTAGCCTTTACTTTTAAAAGAATAATTTTAGAATTTCCTCCATCAGAAAAACGATCCTTTCAAAGCTACACAACTTCAGCTTCAAAGATCTCTATAGAACTGTAGAAGAGGCCTCCTAGCATTTTATTCTCTTTCCTTTCATAAGCCTTCAGTATAGAGATAATGTTTTGTTTTTCAGAGTCATAATAACTCTGGTGATTTTTATTTTTTACAAGTTCTGGACCACTGTAAGATTTGGGAGACAACACCTAAACATATCTCCCATTTTCCCCATCATTTTCTTAATGTTAGACATTCTGTCAAAGTTCTCCCTGGGAGGAGGGTGCCACTTCCCTCAAGATACTGTTAGAATACTCGCAGTTTCCAATTAAGCTATAAAGCTTCTGTGATATCTGGGCAGCCCAAAGTCTTGCCTTGCTTTGAACTGAAGCTAAACTTGGTTCAAGAATAGTGTATATAGCATACAGAAGAATTCTGTACTATCAAACAATTTCAGTGGCTTCAGACTAGGCAGCTTTTACCCATCTCAGTGGTCCTGCTAACATGCACTCTGCTGCCTCCTCTAAGAATATCATGCCTTACATCATGTAGCAGATTTGTTAGCATAATTTTTAACTCCTAAATTTAAAAAACACAGTAAGTTTTAGTGAAATGTAAGGATTTGATAAGCATTGATAATACTTTATTTGAGAATTTTCTCTTCAGTTAGTAATGGTAACTGTTATTTTGAGAATTATATGTAAATTGGATGTATATAATTTGTTTGGGAAAATGCTGAACAATGGTGCTCAATCTCCTAATAAGCTTAGAACCTTTGTGTGAGATTCTCTACCAGTTGCCATATTTGCAAATCAACAAAAGCCTATTCTTGGAATATTTCTTTCAATTATTCATGTCTCTCTTAAAATTTCTCTAGAGCAGAATAAAGTACTCGTCTCAAAGCAACAGCAATACTTCTCCTTGTAAATTGAGTCTTGGTGCCTAAGCAAGATGTGGACTTTAGCTACTGGGGTGGCCTGATAGCTGGTCCAATATATTAACTCTATCAAGTCTTACAGTCATTCGAGCCTGTTGCAAATCAAGACCAACACATGGCTCTGTTTTCTGTGTTTGCTTGTATAGTAGGGACTTCATAAATTTTAGTTGAATAAATTAATGGTCAAAGGCAAAGTTATACAGTGGAAATTTCACTCCTACCGCAGTGAATTAATTACATTCCTTTTCTTCGAATAGGGCAATATGCCCATCTAGATAGAGCCCTTTCTTATCTGTAGTACTGTCCAGTGGAATTCTTTTTATCTTAGAACATTTTGTAGTCCTCTCTTTCCATTGGAAAATAGTTAATTAAAATTGAAGTATCTACTTCTTTATATGATGTAAGATCTATTTAAACTTAGTGCTTACCTTTCCTTTGATGATTTTTGATGGTACATGTAGGAAGAAATTTTACCACTCTTAGGAGTATATCTTTGGACAAGATGTAGGGAGGGTACTGATTCAGATGGCAGATTTTTAAGGAATGGCTGGCTAGTACTGAATATCTTGTCATATCAAAAGAAAGAAAGAAAGAAAAGAAAGAGAAAGAAAGAAAGAAAGAAAGAAAGAAAGAAAGAAAGAAAGAAAGAAAGAAAGAAAGAAAGAAAGAAAGAAAGAAAGAAAGGAAGGAAGGAAGGAAGGAAGGAAGGAAGGAAGGAAGGAAGGAAGGAAGGAAGAAAGAAAGAAAGAAAAGAAGCACACAATATGAGGCATCATGTATAAATGTGTATATTCCTCCATAATAGCTTTACTAATTATTTGAGAATATGAAATTTTATGATTATGAAGAGATACATATAAAGTAGAAGGGATTATAAGTAATATTTCAATAGGAGAAGGGTTTTGAAAGTATAATCCTTTGGAAATGTTTATTTCTATGCTTGAAATTTGGAAAGTTTCTCTTTGCTGGTAGTGTGCTTAGGGGTCATAAGGTCAATAAAACTTCTGCAAATGAGACTCCTCTATCTTTATTATGGGAGCCTGGAGACTCTGGGAAAGCAATATGACTATGTGAGGCCAGGAGTTATTTGGGTCAGAGACTGGGAGCCATATGCACAGTTGTTGAAAGTAGCTATGAGGCAATTACAGTTCCAAAAGTTGATCAGGTAGAGTGGAATTTAATCATGCATATATTTAGAATGATTAAAATCATGCTAAAATCAACTCTATATGCTTTGGAGATAGACAGAGAGAGAAATAGTAGCTCATATTTATACGATGTGGTCAATTCCACTAATTGTGCATCTGTCCTGAATGAACACAATAGGGCATATGGTTCTCGACCACATTCTGCCAGTCTCCACTCTCAAGGTCCTCACAAACTGCAAACATCTTGCTGTGCTGAGTTCTATTGTGTATCTTTATTTCAGAGTGTTCCCTAAATGGAAGCCAGCTACTTTATCTGTTACTGTACTGAACAGATTGTTGGACTTTTTGAGAGAAAATACTTTGGTCTGCAATGTAGTGGATTTTCTTAGCTGACTGTGAACCTATGTATAATTTTGCATTATACACTGACTTCAAAATTTACCACCACATAAAATCATACTACCTGGACTTCCATAGATATTTAGATTCCTAGAGGACCTACTGCTTGTACGAGTCCAAAAGATGTCTTTTGCATTATATTCAGTCAAATAGAGTGCCCTAGAGGGTACTAAAGATCTTACAATGAACATCATAAATTGGCTTATCTCAATTAGGTCAACAATATCTGAAACGTAACTTTAGAATTCATTCAGTTATTTGCTATTTATGTGTTGGCCTTCAGTTGCATGTCAGGCAGTATTCTAAATCCTGAAGATATCAAACATTTTTTTGAAGAGAATCTAACAGTCATCTAATGGAGTTTCTAACTTGACTTGAGTTTCCTGCATGAAACATCTAGTGGTAGATAACTCCCTTCCACAGTCATATAGTTCTTCCATTATACTGAAGCATAATGTTTGTTTAAATTCCAATTCTAGTTCTTCCCTTGGAGGCATAAATAATGTTTAATACCATATCATTATGATAACTCTTAAGTGTCTAAAGAAATTGTTCTCATTATTCCTCTCCTCTTCTCTCTTAACCTGAAAATCTTGTCTTTTTCATGATAAATATCTTTTTTTCAGGAATACTTTATATATTAGGACTTCTATTCCCATCTTGAACAATGTCTCCCTTATAGTTCCTCATCACCCCCCACCTTAAATTCTGGGCCCAGAGTAAACCTATTTTACATGAGAGAAAATAAGCCAATCAATGAGGCTCTCATATCACATGTTTAGGAAACTTTGGCCAGAATATACCGAGGACTTATAAGATTACATACTCTCACTTACATACAAAGAATTTGGAAATGACCCCAGGAAATTTCTGAGATATATTTATTACATTTTGATTAGCTGCCTTTTGTCTTATTTTCTCTTTAGAAATGCTTGCTTATTATATAATATACAATCTCCATATGTTAAATAATATGAAGATTTAAAAGCAAATCTAATCAAAGATATTACTTACCATAGTGACCTGGAGTAAAAGCTTTCTTTTTCTCCCTTCATAGAGCAGTAGTATAAGATGAGCAGACGCATAAGTACTAGAATCATGAAAATAAGTATCCATATTGGAGATCTGAGCACATGATTAGGAAAAGTATATAGGTATATATGAATAATGATTTCTAAGACAAATTTTTTAGAATATGATTTAATATAACTTTTCTCATTACATTAAATTTAATTTGGAAGATTGCAAAAAAATTTGTTACCATCTTTAAACTTAGATTTTTAGAGTTATACCATAATTGCAGTTATTAAATTAATTATTGCTAAAAGTTAAAAAATCGTAAATCTCAGATTTTTCTGTTAGAAATAGTTAAATATTAGAAATTTCCTTTCACTTTGATAGAATGTTTTATACTTGTTCTTTATTATTCATAAATAAAATTTAAAGTTTTAAAATGTAGCGAAGAAAATCTATCTTGCCATGACTACATTACAAAAAAAAATATTAAGATTTGTAGATGATAAAAAATATGACTTCTTTAATTGCTTACATAGTGTTATTTCTTTTTATGTAATTACATTTTATAGACAATGCCACATGCTTTGTCCATACTATGCCAAACATCTGGATGAAAAGTGGAAAGGATAGTAACAAACCCAGATGGTTTGTAAACACAAGGCCAAACATCCAGATGGAGTCAAGAAGGCAAAGCATGTGGATGACAAATAACAGATTTTTATTCAGATGTCGTAGCATCATATAGACACGGCGTATCAATAAACTTTTTTAGTTAAGACAAACAATGTGAAATAAGTTAGACGTCAAAAAAAGAGAAAAATTCATGGAAAAAGCATACTATTAACATTAAATAAAATTTAACTTTTAACGAAAGTAATTTCTAATTTGTTGATTTAAAAGTTAACTTATTTAAAGGAAAGCTAAGCAAAAAAGACTCAGCTTATTAGATTCACTTTTTAACTGTAATAATTTTTACTGAGTTTATGATTTGAGAGAATTGTCAGTGCAGCTCATGTGTACAATAAATGGGCTCAATTAAAAATTGCATTTGATTTTGATTAAAAAGTTGCTTGATCTTTATTATTTCAATATACTGCAATACAGAAATGCATCTACCATGCCACATTCAGTAAACAGACTTCCTTGCTATCTCTGAATAATTAACTTTATCTTTATCAAAGGGAACAAAAGAAATGAAAGCAGCATAGACATTATTTATTTATTTAGCATGAGAATTTTATTATTTCGGTCAGTCTCCCCACAGTAACCTCTTGTTTAGTGTCTTGTAGACTTTATACACAGTTATTTCTGACAGAGAACTTATAATTTCAGCATGATCTTTTTTTTTAATCTCTGAAAGAACTATAAGAAGATGGTCAACATTAGTCTTAAGAAATATTATTTAAATGATCATTTACTGTATTTATATTCTTTCCACCTTTCAAAAAGCTTCTCTGACATGAGAACTTGTTCATTCCAAAGAATGCTATTTCCATCGAGGTGGCCCCTTTGTAGGGCTACAGTTGCTGCTGAATATTCTTAAAATGTTTTATTGTAATTAGCTTTGGAGCTTTATAAATTCTATGAGAAAAATCCATCTCATTGCTTTATAATTAATATAAATTCGATAATGTCACTCCAAAGAAAAAAAAATATATGTTGAAGTCCGAATTTCCAGTACTTCAGAATGTGCCCTTAATAGGTAATTAAAGGTTGCCAAAGATGCAATTAGTTAAATTAGATGAAGTCATACTAGAGCAGAGTAGACCCCTAATCCAAGATGACTAGTATCCTTATTAGAAGATGGCTATGTGAAGACAAGGAGAGACTGGAAGAATGTCATTTGAATATAAAGAATTGGAGTGATGCACTATAAGCCTAGGAATGACAAAAATTACCAGCAAATCACCAGATGTTAGAAAGAGGAAAGAAAGGATTTCCCTACAGTTTCAGAAAGAGCTTGGCGCAGTCAACACCTGGATTTCAGACCTCAAACCTTCTAAACTATAAAACATATATTTTTTGTTGTTTTAAGCCACCTAGTTTGCAGTACTTTGATACCAAAGCCCTAAGAAATTAATACAATAGTTAAATCTACAATTTTATTATGGTATCAGGAATTATAATTTTATTTTCTTCTTTAACTTTGGTTCTACAAGATTTCCAGCTTATTTACAAAATCAGGAATACCCATAAAATCTGAAGTTAGAATAGGCTCTAGACACTGAAGGTGATTCCAAAATATTAATTCCAAAAATTAAACATAATTAAAAAGGACAATAGTCTTTCTTCAATAGAAAAGTTGTCCAAGCTCCTGAAGAAATAATTTGGATAAAAATGTGTTTATTTAAATTATTCAAAATAAAAAAAATATTTATATTAGATTATAAGTAACTATGTTGAAACCTCTGATCTAATGAAAGATTGCTTAAAATACAAATAAACAGTTCTTGCCAAGAACTTAAATTTTAAAATTATGGCTTTTCTGCCTTGAAAGAAACTTAAATTTTAAAATTATGGCTTTTCTGCCTTGAAAGAATGTGTCCTGCACAATGCCAGGGTTTGTGAGAAAAATGAAAATTTAAACGACTTCTGCTTTGATCGGGTTTTTAAGCTTAAAGAGGAGGGTACCCTATCATTTTCAAGCACATGCATCAGATGCTAAATGTCCTTCTTTCCTTCCAAGACTTACAAAAATCATCTGCCATGGCTTTAATATTTTCTCTTTCCTCCTGCCTGTTGGAACACTCTGCTATTATTTCAAGCTTCCTATAAACAGCCAGTCATTGGCTTAAACTATGAATGATCTGATCTTCTATCCAACTGAAATTCAGCTTCTGATGCCAGGAATACTCTCCTGTGCTCACTTCCCCAGTTCCTGGCACCTTCCCTTATGTTTTGTCTTGCAAAAAAGGTCTAGGCAAAACAAAAGTGTGATATTTACACACCTGTAAGCCTCTCCATTCTAGGATAGTTTCCCAAATGGGAGATATTCGCATTCTGTTGAATTATTGTTAAAACATATTTTTGAACTTGCCTGCATAACCATTAGAAAATGAAGAAGAGTCCTTGTGAAGACATGGAGCACCCCGAGGATATTTCAAGAAAATAATTATCCAGAATTAGTCTTCTCTGCATGTTCTGCTTTCCACTTCCCCTCTTATACTGTGATAAAATTTTTATTTATTATATTCCCACCCCTGAGTTAGGTATAGAAGGTGAAATATTTATCTTCATAATAATAAATACAATACTATATATATAAATTTATAGATATATATAATACAATAATACAGTATATATAATACAATCTAATTATACAATAAAAATAACAATCTTATTTTTATTCAGAATTCAATAAATGATGATGCATATTTTGTAGTAACTATGTACCAAATATTTTTGTTATTTACTAGAGACTTTAACGGAAAAAACACAGTTTCTGCCATCAAGAAATCAGACCCTAGGGAATTACAATTAAGCAAACTAACAGTTGTAAAGCAAGCTGGAGAATCAATAAGATGGATGCAAGTGTGCCTTAGATAAAAATCATTGAAGAAAGAAACGTTCACAGTAGCTTTAGAGGAAAAGAAAAATATGACTTTAATTAGCCAGAGTAGGGTATGGGAAAATTATATTTAAGATGGATGAATGATCATGTAGAAAGATATTGACAGATATCTGAAGTTGGCCTATTCCTGCTTCATGTGTTAGTTTATTATACACCGAGTCTATTCAGTTTAATAAACACTTATCATGTTGCAAATCACAATATAAATAAACATACAATGTAAATTGTGCCACAAAGTTTCCTTTTTTTATTTTGAATAAAAACATGGTCATAAAAGTAAGAAACTAAAATCACTTGGAGACTTTAGTAGAGACAACACAGAGAAGATGGTATTTAATGCACACCAAGAATTAATAGGTTCTGAGCTGGGTGGAGAAAGTAGGAAGCATTTCTGGCAAGAGAAAAAATACTTATGAAAGGTGTGGAGAGTTGGGGAGAGAAGAAAGAGATGCTTACCTTGTATCTATTGAGATGTTATCTTCTTGGGATTCAGGAGAGGCAAAACCTTTTTGGTTAAATGGTGAAGGGAGCCACTGGGAAGATAGAGGGCTCTATAAAATAAATAATATAGAAAGAATATGAAGTAAAGAAATAATAAATCTATTTCTAAATATTTGTCATTTGTTTATATACAGTTTTAGTGAAAATATAAATTGAGATGAGAAGAAATGGAAAGCAAGCTAATAAGTTAAAGATCTTCTATCTAGATGAACTTGAGTGGTGAAGCCCATGTGAAAAACATCCCAGAACAAGCTGACACTGCAGAAGGTAGAGATAAGGAAATTCTCCTAGAGAGAAAATAAGGAACAGTGAGATTACAGAATGGCCCCTGACCAGTTGCAAACTATGGGATGTTTGTTATGAAAAATAATCTAGCATAAGTAAAGCTGAGCTCATTTTGCTTCTCATGCAATGTTTTCTATTGGGATGAGTGGATTAGAGCTAGAAGGCTTAAATGTGTTATCTTCACAAGAGGCTTTGCACTTAAACAGTACTGCAATATTAGAGCTCAGATGCAAGCAAGGCCCAGAATTAGAAAGAGACTATTCTTTTCATTTTTGGCTCAAGACCCATTACTAATTTGACCCCTGAGGATCAGAAACTCTGAGAGCTTTGAGGTTCTGCAATGTATACTTGGTGTCATTCTCAAAATGGGCTTCTTTAAATAAGTATGATCTGAAACAGAAAGAGATCATGAATATTGCCTGGGAATGGGAATGAACTAGATTCAGTAAGTTTAGAATGTATCTTTGGGAACATCCAGAAATATGTTTGGAAGAGGAGTAATTTGCAGGAAGGTTACAATTTTTTTGTGTGTTTGTGGTGGTGAGGGGAGTGCTCAGATGTAGAATTTAAAAAATATTGTTAAATGACTATGTATAAAGTAGTAGAAGTGAAACACTCAGATTATATACCTAACTATTCAAGGAAGACTATAAAATGTACATGATAAGAAAAATACAATGGTGCAAAATTTGTCTTTTCTTACAGCAAATCATAGAAACCATCAATAAAAAGGCAATATTTAATCTGAGCTTTAAAATATATAAAAATTTTAATATTCAGTGTTTTATATGGGAACAAGTAATAGAGAACAAAGGCCAAAAGAGCAAGGTATTGAAGAATTATATAATCTTGTATTTGTTTAATTTTACATATAATATGTTTATCATTATAATGTGATAGAATGTATTAGTGTGAAGAGAGGTTTCATTCCGTCATTTATTCATTTGAAGCATATTTATTGATTAGTCTATTAAGTGCAAAAGTCATGCTAAGAGTTATATGAGCAACATAAAGTGTATATAAATTCAGGACTGGTAATAAAGACCAAAATGAACTGGATATTTACTCATTAAAATTATGATCTAAAAATATTAGCTTGGCAGTAAATATAGGATTGATATAATAAAGAGAAACTGATGTTGGGGATACTGATTTAGAAAGCCATTGTTGTAATCAAAGGAAAGAGATACTACAAATCTGCAGTGAAAACGGAGAGTAGTGAGTGGAGGAAATACATTTGAGAGATAGATTAGAGATAAATTTTATAAGTTTTAGGAAGTCTTTAGATGTTCAAAGGCATAGAGGGTATTGATTCTAACATTTCAAGCCATAGAGAGTGGGAACACAAGAGTGCATCAAGAAAACAGTGAAGGCAGTACAAGATAAGAAAGGATGATGAGTATAATTATGAATGTGTTGAGTTTAAGGTCCAATGTTCATCAGAAAAGTTAAATTAGAAATTATCAAATTACAACCAATAATTAATAATTGGTATGGTCCCTTGTAATAGAGTACTAAATTATTAAAGCATGATAAAAAATGAGTTACTGGGGCAAGAATTACATTTTTACATTTAAATTTACTTTTGAAACAGAATGAAGCAAAGACTACACCAGACCTAATCTATTGTTTCTATGTATTAAAATTAATAAATGCCCAATTACAGAATATGAATTAAAACAACTATGTTTAGTATATACTCCTAAAGATTACTTCTTATTCTTTCTTTAGTTGGGCTTATCATATTCAACAACTTTTTATTCAACTAAATAATTTCTTCTTGTTTACAGACAATGTATTATTCAATCACTAAGCCATTCATTAATTAAACTTTCTATATCTAAATTATTAATTTTTATAAAAATTTATTTTCATTGAAAATATTATAGAATGTGAGAATGTGCCTTGGCATATAATAAAATCACATGGTAAAAAATTAATATCTAAAATCTCAAAAAGAGAAGGTAAAAAAAATCTCATTTCAATAACTCTAAAACAAATTATAGAAATTTAGAAACATTATAGAATTCTACAATGCAAAAACCATTGATCTCAGTCAGCTGTCTAGTTAATGTAACACCTTAGTAAGTGACTCTATGTTCTTTTATATAAATCACACTGGCAGCCTGCAATGTAGTACTTCCCTGTGCACTTAACAAAGTTCAATGAAATGAATCATTGGAAAGCACTCTACCTTCTGATTTGTGTGAATCCATTAAAGTAATACTAAACCATATTTAGAAAAAAGATAAAGAAAACCCTTTTGTAGATGATTAGGATTGAATAAGTCAAAGATCAAAGTTTCATAGAATTATAATAACTCTTTTCTGACTTTATTATCCTCAAAAGATATTTGGAAAAGAGCTATAGATGCTTTTCTTAATATAAAAAATTTCCTTGCTCTATAATATCAGGAGAAAAGTTTTAGCATTATTTGTTTTTATATATTATCCATTTATCTATTAAAACTTTCAGTTGAGATAACTTTAATTTTCTTTTTAATTCAAAGAAGACTATGAAATATAAAAAGGGCAAAAGGTTCAGAGTAGTTTTCTTTATTTAAATACCCATAATGATAAGTAGAATATTAAAGACTTGAAAAGTATAATTAGGTCAAATGTCAAATTCTATTTTATGTTAGAATAATGTGACTTTGTAATGGAGTTCATCATGCGCTCCTTTGCTTTTAAAGATTTGGATTTATTTCTTCTGCGTTCAGATAAAAACTTATGAGGCTTATCTTGGTATGTATGCATATGTGTGGGCATGTTTGTCTGTGGGTATTGTGTGTGTAATAATCATTAAATTATTAGTGAAACTTCATACTTTTGCAGAAAAGTCAATGATTAATTCATTCTTTAAATAAATGTAACCAATCTTCCTAGTACAGAGATTCCTTTGTTCGTTGGAATTGATATTGTAGCATGGTATCAGAAACTCATTGAAACTTCCTTGATTTTTTAAACCAGAGACAGAGAATAGGGAGGACATACTGATGAAAATTATTTTACATAATTTACAATCTACTTTCCAGATTATTTTATAGAAAACCATTTTATATAATCTAATTTTTAAATATTATATAATGACTTAATATATAAATGTTTTTTAATGTCAGGGAAAAAATACACAACTATATTTGCAGTGCTATAATCTGAAGCAAATGATACTATCTGAAATAGCCATCACTATAAGGACAAAGTTAAAAAAAATTTTAAATATAATAAAGAATGTTAATAAAGGAATGTAAAATACCCAGATATAGAAAATAATTGTTACTTCTAAAAGTGACTGAGAAAATAAAAATGAAAACAAAATTAATCTTTTATGCTAAGGTGAATGTTACTCAAGTTTTTCCCTCCTTGAAATTGTGTGTGAATTTTGGCAAGAAAAAAGAAAAGGAAGATTGTCGATTCCAATAACAGAAGCTATTCTTTCAATGAGTGGAGCTACAGAACTGGGAAATCAACAAAATTGCATTTTCACATCCCAGTCTGGCACCATAAGCAGATTGATTGTCCAACTTTGGATTACCCAGACACTGAGCTCCTTTCTGCCTCTTATCCTATGTCATCACTTGTTACGATCCTGGGTGGGAGGTCTGGGTCAAGGAAAAAGTGTTAAAAGAAATTAATTAATTATTCATTGACAATTTTGGTTAAAAATTTGGAGAAGCTTAAGAACTTTATAATTGCACATGCCAAATAAGGGGTATTTAACTATTGGCGGTATCAATGGAGACCTGAAAATGTCAATTATGATGAGACAGATGTGCTCTGGTGTGGGGATGGGAGGAAACACTTGCTATGAACAATAATCTCATTGACTAGAGATTCTATTCAGAACAATGAGACTCATTTATTTGATAAAATTATATTATGGAAAGATAACAAGATCTATTTTCATTTTATGTTCCTAAATTGGTACGTAGCACTTAGTAGGTATTAAGTTAATATATATTATGTTAATAAATTAACAATGCAATTAAATAAATTTTATTTGTATTATTTTTAAGTGATACATATGCTAGTACAGAAAATAATAACTAATAATTAATTAAGAAATACCTTTTCTCATAGGGTCTTGCAGAAATTTTTACGGGAAGAAACTATGACATGGTAGATTAGATATTATGTGTTGGTGGTAAACAAAGTATTTCTGAATATAGCAAATGTAGAATACCAAATTAATACATTTTTAGGGAAAATGGATACATATAAGGACAGTTACCCTGAACACAAGAGGTAGAGAGGTAATTTGGAGTGGAAGAAGTCAACCATGAAGATCCAGTGAAAAAAATCTGAAATAGACAAGGAAGTTTTAACAATGACCCTTAATTCATGTTGGGGACTTAAAAAGAAAATAGAGCTCACCAATACACCCTCAGAGAGGAAGGTATGGAAAAGGAGTTCAAAATCTGGGGGTTGTTTTACCAAAGGCATTTTGCCTTGTTGGGACAAGAATTTATGTAAAAGCATGAGATAAAAGCTCAACAAGAGAGTTTCATGAGCTGTCCAAACAGAAGTCCAGAGTCCAGGAAAGACCCAACCATAGCATGGGGACCCTAGGAATTTAAACAGAAGTAACTTGTCCACCCTGGGATAAGATGCATGATTAACCAAGGCTGGGGATTTCATAGAGTTTCGGAACTGACAAAAAGAGGTGTCCATAGCAGCAGAAATGGTGTAATATTATTATCATTAGAGCTATTGGTAAGCAGCAGCCTGTGAGGGAAAAGAAATCATGCATGTCTGAGAATTGAGAGCACCATTATCTCACCCCAAATGTTTAAGCTCATATTCTTCTGGAAAACAAAAAAACTATGTAGAATTGTGGTTTGCATCTTGAGGAATTGTGATTTCAATATAACTCTGACAGATATTTGTCAAGTTTCTCCCATCATTGTGTTACCTAAATCCTACTGAAGATCTATATTCAGAGTGATGGCCCAGGAAAACCCTTGGCTCATGCTTACCGTTGGCTTGCGATTACAGTGAATGAATCTGTCCACATTCAGTTGTTGGAAACAAAGATATATTTTTTTCATTCCCTGTCTTACCTTTAATAATCTGTAGAGTTTAATATTTTGTAATATTGTTTCTGTTTGTTAAACTTAGATATTGAAAATAATTTAAAAGGAAAAAAATAGAATTCCAGAAATTATTTCTACCAAGACTTCCCTAAGGGATTTATTAAATTTATTAATTCAGAGCCTCTATAACTATTTGCAAAGAGGAAAAATTAAAATACCTTTATGATTTTAAATATACAAAAGACACATAAAGCTGAAAAACTCTAAAAAATTGGCCAGTTTCTCCTCTAGCTTGGCCATATCAATAGATGCTGATTCTCCGTATGTTTCATGACCTCTAAAGAAAGTGGTTCCAAAGCTTCTGCAGGTTCACTTGTATAATGTGCAAGAACCCTTTTACTCTCTCCCTTTGTAGAACACTAAATATTTTACTCCACAGATTATTCTTCCATTTCCATTTCATAAAGTTTACAACTATAAATTTATTTTTATAGTTCATAAGACACTATCACTTATTAATTTGCTAAGAGTTCTACAAGTTATCTGTTATTCTTTCCATTTTATATATATAAAAAATTAACAAGTTGAGTGATTTGGCCATGCACCCATAGATAGTAAGAAACAGAGCCAAGATTACAGTCGAGGTCACCTTATTTGAAATCTGGTGGTCTCTACTATCATAAACTTGCTTTCCTTCCCTGTGGACATAGAGAAAAATTGGTAGCATGACTTCTTTGATCCTCTGAGATCAGATGGGATCTGGCTTGTTCAGGGTGGCATGGCCATAGACTGATAGATAGTTTTAAGCTTTTCTCTGGCACTCAGAGAAACTAATTTTTTTAAATGAAAATTCATTTAATTAAATTTATTTTAAAATTTATTTAATTTATTTAATTAAAATTATTTAATTAAATTTATCTTAAATGGAAAAGTGGAGGCAGGAACTAAGTCTGCTCCATACAGAAATATCCATGATTCATATACCTAAGAAATAAATGTACAAAACCAAATCTGAAATCACAAAATGAAAGTGGTAAATCTCAATCTCCTGAGACAAAGACATTGAAACATTTTTATTTTCTTTTTATTCACTTAATAAATGTTTTCTGCCTCTACTTTCTGCATATACTTAACTTCAGTGACCAAGTTCTTTCCAGTCTATCATGCTTCCTGTGCTAGCTGAATTATCCAATAGGCTTAATTTCTTGTTCAACAGATCTAATTTCTTGGCCCTTAGTAATTTTCTTGACTTTCTTTTAAATTTCTGGATTTCTTCGATCTTTTATGAGTGCAGAATCCCAAAACAGATATGGTTCAAATAAAATCTGAGCAAGTAAAATTGTAAATGTATGGTTTATTTTCAGAGTATTATCAAATCCAATGTTTTTGGTGGTCAAGTTGGCCAAAAAGACCTATACAATTTATATTACGTCTGTCATTTGATTAGATAACTAAATAACAAACATTTATTATTTTTCATTATTAAAAGTTCAACTACAAATACTGTTACTAATATTAAAGAAGATATTAAATAAATGCTGAATGCAAATATATGTACATGCACACCCCAAAAAGTCATTTAAGAAACATTAGTTTCTCTGAGTGTCAGAGAAAAGCTAAAAACTATCCATCAGTGTATGGCCATACCACCCTGAAAATAAGGGATTATAAGCTGACAAAGTTTTTGCAATCTGTGAGATCAACCAAGGGTTGCCTCATCTAAAAAAAAAAATAAAAAAATAATAAAAAAAAAACACTAGCCATCAGAAGGCCACAGAAGTACAGACTGAATGGTCAGAAGCAGATTGTGAGGGTTAATCTGGTGAGATGACAGATCTTATTTATAGCTATCACTCAGCTCTCAGCTTTGTGGAGCAATTTAAAAGGAAATCTTGTATGATGACTCTGCTGACTTCATTCTGCTTGAACTATCACAGAAGGAGTCAGAGTGAAGGCTTCAAACCCAGTCAGAGACCCAGCAGCTGTTACAAGTCCAACATAAGATAATCTTACTGGGCTGGGCACATGGTATGAAATATTTTACAAGAACAAGCCCTAAAGAAATTAGACCTAAGAGTTCAGAAAGCACAAAGAGTGCCAAACAAGAAGAAATTAAATAGACCTACACCAAGACACATCATAATTAAAATATCAAAGGTCAAACACAAAGAAAATCTTAAAAGCAGCAAGAGAAAGGAAGCTGGTTACTTACAAGGGTACTCCCATAAGAATGTCTGCTGACTTTTCAATAGAAACTTTGCAAGTCAAAAAGGAATGGCAAAAAGTACTCAAAGTTGTGAAAAACAAGAATCTACAACTACAGCTACTCTACCCAGCAAGGCTTTCAGTTAAAATGGAATGTGAGATAAAGAGCTTCCCAGACAGAAAAAAGCTTAAAGAATTCATCACCAACAAGCCAGCATTACAAAAAGTGTTAAAGGGTCTTCTGTAAAAAGAAAAAGAGTAAAAAAAAAAAAGTGAAATAACAAATATGAATAATAAAATGACAGTAATAATGTGCCTATCAGTAATCACTTTAAATGTAAATTAATTAAATGCTCCAGTCAAAAGACACAGGGTAATCAAATGGATAAGAAAACAAGACCCATGCATGTGTTGTCTACAAGAGACCCACTTCAGATCAAAAAACACTCACATACTAAAAGTAACAGGATGGAAAAAGATATTTCACACAAACAGAAATGAAAAAAAAAAAAAAAGCCAGGGTAGCAATACTTATATCATATAAAATAGACTTTAAAACAAAGGCCATAATAAGAGATAAAAAGGTCATTACACAATAATAAAAGGATCAATAAAGCAAGAGTATATAACCCTAATAAATATATATGCACCAAACATAGGAGCACCTACATACATAAAGCAATTATTGACTGACATTAAAGGAGAGATCAGTAGCAATAGTAGGAGACTTTAACACCCATTGACACCAATGAACAGATCTTCCAAGCAAAAAATTAACAAGAAAACAATGGGCCTAAAAGATACTCTAGAACAGATAGACTTAATAGATATTTTCAGAGCATTTTACCCCAAAGCAGCAAAATATACATTCTTCTCAAGTGCATATGGAACATTTTCAAGGATAGACCACATGTTAGAACACAAATCAAGTCTCAATAAATTTAAGAAGATTGAAATCATATCAGCCATCTTCTCTGATCACAATGGTATGAAACTAGATATCAACTACAAGAAGAAACTGGAAAACACACAAACACATGGAGGCTAAATAACATGCTACTTAACAATGAATGGATTAGTAATGAAATCAAGAAAAAAATGAAAAAATACCTAGAAACAAATGAAAATAAAAACACAATGACTCAAAATTTATGGGCCACAGTAAAAGCAGTTCTAAGAGGGAAATTCATAGCAATACAGGCCTTCCTCAAGAAACAAGAAAAAGCTCAAATAAATAATCTAAACTTACAATTAAAAAAACTAGAAAAAAAACAGCAAACAAAACCCAAAGTGAATAGAAGAAAGGAAATAATAAAGATTACAGTGGAAATAAATGAAATAGAGTCTAGAAAAACAATATGAAAGATTAATGAAACCAAGAGCTGGTACTTTGAAAGGATAAACAAAATTGAAAGACTCTTAGCCAGACTCATCATGGAAAAAAGAGAGAGGACTCAAATAAATAAAATCAGAAATGAAAGAGGAGAAATAACCACAAACTCCACAGAAATACAATGGTTCATAAAAAAATATTATGAACAGTTATACTCCAACAAATTGGACAATCTGGAAGAAATGGACACATTTCTAGAAATATACCATCTCCCAAGACTGAGTCAAGAAGAAACAGAAAATCTGAACTGTTTGATTATCACCAATGAAATTGAATCAGTAATCAAAAAACTTCCAAAAAAAAAAAAAAAGTCCTGGACCAGATGGCTTCATAGGTGAATTTTACCAAACATTCAAAGAATTATCACCTGTGCTCAAATTATTCCAAAAAATTCAAGAAGAGAAAAGGCTCCTTAACTCCTTTCATAAGGCCACCATTACCTTGCTTACAAAACCAGGCAAAGACATTACAAAAAAAGAAAACTATAGGTCAATATCTCTTATGAACATTGATGCAAAAATCCTCAATAAAATATTAGCAAACCTAATCCAGCAATATATTAACAATAATATACACCATGATCAAGTTGGATTTATTCCTAGGATACAAGGTTGGTCCAATATCCATAAATCAATTAATGTGATACATCACATTAACAAATGGAAAGATAAAAACCATATGATTTTATCAATAGATGCAGAAAAAGCATTTGACAAAATATAGCATCTATTTATGATAAAAACTCTCATAAAGTGGGAATAGAAAGAACATACCTCAACATAATAAAGGCCTTCTATGGCAAACCTACAGCTAACATCATACTCAATGGGGAAGGGCTAAAAGCATTTTCCTTAAAATCAGGAACAAGAAAAGGATGCCCACTTTCACCACTCCTCTTCAACATTGTGTTGAAAGACTTAGCCACAGTAATAAGACAAGAAAGAGAAATAAAAGACATCCAAATTGGAAAGAAAGAAGTAAAACTCTCATTATTTGCTGATGACATACTATACATAGAGAACATTAAAGATTCCACCATAAAACTGTTAGAACTGATCAATGAATTCATTAAAGTAGTAAGTTACAAAATAAATATTCAGAAGTCAGTGGCAGTTTTATACACCAATGATGAACTTTCAGAAAGAAAAATTAAGAAAACAATTCTATTTACAATTGCATCGAAAACTATAAAATACCCAGGTATCAAATTAACCAAGAAAGTAGAAGATCTGTTTTTAGAAAATTACAACTCATTGAAACAAGAAATTGAAGAAGATACAAAGAAATGGAAGCATATACCCTGTTCATGGGTAGGAAGAATCAATATTGTTAAAACGGCCATACTACCCAAAACAATCTGTAGATTCATTGCAATCCCTATCAAAATACCAATGGCATTTTTCAGAGAGCCAGAACAAATAATCCTAAAATTTATATGGAACCATAAAAACCCCCAAATAGCCACAGTAATCTTGAGAAAGAAGAACAAAATTGCAAGTATCACTGCTGGAGGCCGCCGGCTGAGATCGAACAGTTCCGAAGAGGGGGAGTGAGGATTGAGAAAGATAGAAAAAGAAAGATAGAGAGAGAGAGACAGATAGAGTCGGGAGGGCTCACAGTGAATACTGTGGCCCCGAGTTTATTTAACACTGCATATTTATACCCTTGACAATGCATAAACAACAAAACCCACACAACTGTAAACAATTGCTTGACATTTACATAACTTCTCTCACCAAGTTTTCATTAAGCCAAACTTCCTCCATCTGCACAGAGCCCACCCGCTCTGCAAACTTCTAGTTTTCAGGCAACTTTAACCCGATCTGTAGGGCCTCCAGCTGTAGGGCATTCAGCTGTAGGGCATTCGGCAAGAATGGCTCCCAACATATCACACTACTTGATATCAAACTATACTATAAGGCTACAGTAATCAAAACAGCATAGTACTGGCATAAAAGCAGGAACATTGATTAATGGAACAGAATAGAGACCCAGAAATAAATCCACGCTTGTACTTGTGAGTAAAGTAAGAATAATGTTAGAATATCAAAAACTGCTTTCAATTATAAGTTTCATATTATAGTTAAATAAATTGAAAGTTTACTATTAAATTGAAAACACATCTTACTAGGAACATCTAATTCTGATGACAAAAACTGCAATGTGCTGTTTATGTTAATCATGTAGTGGTACAGATGTTAAAGAGAAAAGAACTGTTTTTAAAAAAATAAATTTATTTATTTAAATCAGTTTCAAGTATACAGTACATTGGTTAGACATCTATACTGTTCATAAAATGATCCCCCCAATTGCTCCCTTCCTCTTCTAGCCCTCCACAAGTTAATGATAATAATGGAAATCAAAAATGAAAGTTATTCTAATCAACTGATTTTTATGAGTAATGAGTTAATCACAAATTCCCAGAAATTTTCTGTGTACACCAATTATGTTAATGCTACCTAAGTACAGAAACTATATATACCATTATTCTTATGTTTTTAAAAATGTTTGCCTTATAATTATAGTAATAACCTAGGAGTGAGATACTGCCTGAGGGTTAAAGGCTAGCAGAGAAAATACATTTGGCATTAAACCCAAATAAATTCCTCATGCCTCTATAATTATTTCAAAAACTTCACTAACATATATAGACTATAAATAAAACTATCAATGACATCTAACTCAATATTTGTTCCTCTTTTGAATGTTACCCACTTCTTAAGTATCTGAAAGAGTTGTCAAAGACAAATTATAAACCTTTTGAATAAAATATCTTACAAATATGAGAAATGCTAGAGGCATATTATAAATGTCCTTCCAAAACAATGAATAAAACTGTAGTCAAAGCAAAATGGTGAAGCAGAAGAATACCCAACTGAGAAGTAAATTAGCAAACTGAAAAATATTTCTGAGGAAATCACTCAAAATAAAACATCATAAATATAAACTAATATAAAATGTGAAAGACCAATGTAAGGTAGAAGAATGAGAAGATGTACTACAGGTCTAAAAGAATGTGTAAAAGGAAAGAACACAGAAAAGGTGATAATTGATAAGAAAATTGCTGAGAATTTTCTAGTAGTGATTATTGAAAAATAAGACAAAAAAAATGAAGAAAACTGAGTCCTGAGAGAGTAAATATAAACAAATTTCCACTCAAACACGTTGTGAATTTTGAATATCTTAGAAGTTACTAAAGGAATCTCACATCACCTACAAAGGTATGACAACCAGAACTTTTTAGCAATATAATAATTACCAGAAGACAATGAAAAATACCTGTAATATTTTGAAGTATTGAAGACCAATCTAAACCCCTAAACCCAGATATACAATTATTCTATAGTAAAGGTAAGATGGATTCATTTTTAAAGACAATAGAACAAGTATTTTAATAATCGCACATCCTCTCTGAAAAAAACAACTAAAGAAAGATGAAATAATGAGCAAGAGTAAAATGAAAACCAGAGAAAACAACTAGAAGACATGAAATAAGATTGAACAAAAAAAGATAAACATATTTCTAAGTAAAATGTTATCAAATATAAAAAGAAAAATAATGATAGTTTGTACTTTTTAAAAAATATATTGAGGTAAGAACACAATATAAACTGTACCCTCTAAATGAAATTTTAAGTGCACAAAACTGTATTGTTCACTATACACATTATACAGCGTATCTCTAAAATTTATTCATCTCATACAGCTGAAAATTTACATCCATTTGAATAACAAGCTCCTGTTATCCCCTGCTTCCAGGTCCTGGCAACTACAATTTTAGTCTGTTTTATGAATTTGACTATTTTAGATACCTCATATAAGTGGAATTATGCAACATTTGTTCTACAGTGATGGTCTTATTTTACTTAGTATAATATCCTCCAAGTTTATCTATATTGTCACATGGATCAGGACTTCTTTCTTTTTTAGACTGAATGATAGATACTCCTTTGTATGTATACGTACTACATTTTCTTTATTTTTCTGCAGTAAACATTTGGATTGATTTTTATTTTTTTGGCTATTGTGAATAGTGCTACTATGAACATGGGGTGCAAATACCAGCACTCCATTCTCAAGACCCTATTTTTAATACTTTTGGATGTATACCAAGTGGGTTTGCAGAATCAGAAGGCAATTTAATTTTTAATTTTTTGAAGAACCTCCATACTGTTTCCATAATGTTGCATCATTTTATATTCTCACTAACAGTGTTCAAGTGTACTAATACCCCCATATTCTTACCAACACTTTTTTTTTTTTTATAATAGCCATTTTCACAGGTGTAATGTAACATCTCATTGTGATTTGAATTTGCATTTCCCTGTTGGCTATCTATATGTCTTCTTTAGAAAAATATTTTTTAAGTTTTTTCTTCATTTGAAATTATTTGGGTTTTTATTTTTACTTTTAAATTATAAGAGTTTTTAAATACATTCTAGACATTAATTCCTCTCAGATATAGGGTTTGCAAATATTTTCTCCAATATCTTAGGTTGCCTTTCAGTCCAATAAGTGTTTTTTTTTTTAATCTAGAAATTTCAAAATAAATTAGAAAAAAAATACTAATGGAAAAGAATAGTGGATCATGGATTTTGCAGATAATGTATCCTTATATAGCTGGTATGTGACAGAGATGTAGCTACTGAAAAAATAAAATCAAAGACAAGACTTTCAAATCAGTAAAGAGGAAAATGAATAATGAAACTATTATTCATTCTAATAGATCTTAGAAAACAAGAAATAAAAGAGAAAAAGTAAAATAATCAGTAAACATAAAGTGACAAAAATAAATAAAATATATTAATAATCACAACAGATTAAGGTAGTGTTAAGAGGACATACTTGAGGAACATGCCTGTGCAGTCTTAAAGGTTTTCAAAGACAGATAATGGGCTTGTTTTATGCTACTTGAAATGAGCAAATATTACTAATGATCAGAATATTTAACAACATCAATGGTGGCTCAGGATTAGAAATAATTTTGTAACATTTGGGATTTTCTAAAATGGAGAGTCCACATTAAAAAAAAAAATTTAAGCCCAGGCTGAACAAATGCCCAGGATTTATGTTAATCATATAGTTTTGTTGTTGTTGTTGTTTGTTTTGGATTTTTTTTAAGTGCTAACTTCCTTTTATGCCAAGGTTTTTCAGATATATAAAATCAAAAACTTCTAAACATGGAATATTTTTCTCAGTTTGAAGTATCAAGAAAGAATTCTGAGTGTTTTATTCATTATGATATCCGAGGGCCTTAGTTCAGTGTCTAACACTTAACACAACCTCAATAAGTAGTTCTTGAACTGAAATGAAGACTGGCAGATTTAATATAGTCTTAGGAAAATAATAAAAAACATAAAATGGATAAAAAGTATAGTCTATGATAGTAGAAATAGAAACAGAATTATTAAACTTTATAAAATCTCATTCAATGGGAAATATAAATTACAGAAGTCATGAATACTTTTTAAAACATATAAAAAAAGAGTAATTTTATCTTATGCCTTTGGGTATAACCAACAATAGATCATAATTCTAAAACTGAAAGTATTTTGTCTAGACAAGTATTAACTTTTTTCAAGGAAAGAATTATTAAAATTGATATTTTCCATCTCAAGGGAGTTTCTTAAGAAGTAAATATTTTAAAGGCAACATATACCCAGATTAATACATTTATTGAGTTTTCCATCCAAAGAATAAACTGGGAACTTTGGTTATACTTTTCTACCTGGAATGGACCAAATAATATTAAGAGGGAATATATCAGAACCATATTTATTGAAATAAATATTCTTCCTAGCAGGATTTGGGTATGTGATGAGAGTTTTTCTCTATGCAAAATTGTTTTTTTAATCTCTATAAATTATTTTTAAATCTTTCTAAAATAAAGTAGCACAATATTTACCAGAGATGACTATTTCACCTAGCCCAAAGCAACAGAGGAGATAAATTTTTAGGTCTCATCAGATTTGAATTAATTGCCTTTTTTTTTAATTTGGAAAGGACCTACCCCTACAACCACACACTTCTCTCTCCTTAGTGGATGGAGAAAACAGGTTGGTTCTGTATCTCTATTTCTGTGAAAGTATAATGATTTTTATTTACCTTTTTCATAGGACACTTGAAAGAGGTATAATCTTTACTTCAGTTCAAGCTGCTAAATTTCTATTGGAATCTTTAAGACCTTTTTTAAACCTTCAGATCTGAAGTGCATAGGCTCTAACAGGTTTTTTAATTTTTATTTATAAACTGCTCTTTTCCCAAGAAGTATTTAAGACAATTTCTCAGATTTATTTGTACTACAATGTTTCACAAGCATACATGATCAATAGCTGGAGAGCTTGCAGAAATTCAAATATGTGGACACATTCTGGGAGATTACAATGTGGTGATTTGGGGAAACCTAGGATATGTGTAAAGTCTCCCCAAGTGATTCTTAAAATCAGACATTGTTCAGAAACACTAATTCACTACCTGTCACTCACCCCTCCAGCACTTCCTCTGTATGCCATATGGTGTTCTGCACCCCTAAAGGAGGTAACACACTCTGAAGGATGAGCTCATACCCTCATCCTGAAATCAGCCCTGAGCACTGTGACCCTTGTTCAGAAGTTCAAAAGAGATCAATGGCAGGATTTGTTTTGGCTTTGTTTAGCCAGAATGTATCCAATAATGGTATAGAAAACATCTGCTTTTTTTTGAAGCAAATATGGATGTAATAAAATAAGTGCTTTATTGCAACTGAAGAACCATGTGGAGATGTAAGAAAGAAAACTTGTAACTTGTACAGAATCTCTCTTACAGCCACAAACTTTTCTGACTCAAGTCGGCCAGCTCAAAAGGAGCACAACAGTCCAGACTCTTTGATATGGACTCCTTTTGAGAAGGCAGGTCATTTTTGCCATGTTTTTATATCGCTTTGAGAATAATACTTTTGCTTGCTCAATAATGCAAATCAGGGCCTAAATTTTGCCAGTCTTATAGTATGCTCTCAATAAATGCTTGCTGAACAAAAGAAGACTGAAGAAATAGATGTTTTAGAAAACAAAACTAATAGTTTGTATTAAACTTTTAAAATATTTTCCTATTGATTTTAATTAAGCTCTTGCTGAGTTGTAAAGTCAAAAAGGTTTTTTTAAAAAATATATATTTTAAATCCTTCCCACAGGTTTTTCATATTCATAATAGATAAAATCAGAATACTGACGATTATAATGTAAATACTCAAATTACAGCTTATGAAATCAGCCTGCATCTATCAGAGATAAAAAGAAGACTATGAGATAAAAATAATGATGGATTGTGTTCTTGATGTGAAGAGTAGGAATTATAGCTATTTTAGCAAAAAAAAATACAGAATTTTTTTATGGTAGAATTTTTATATAGTAGAAAATATTTATTGAGTTTATGTCTCTCTTCAGACATCAGTTTATAAGAACTTCCATTGCAGATTTATAAACCCTAGTCTGTTTTTTTTTTTTTTTTTAAATACAGGTTCTTTCCAAGAAAGTCTTTTATTTACTTCATAGGGGAAAAAATCAATATTATTACAGAGAAAAAAAGACTTTATTTTCATATGGTATTTTAAAGCTATAGATATTAGAATTAACATAAGTACATTACATATAATCTCACAAAAGAGAAAATATAATGACCATATTGGAACATCGATAATGTGGAATTTAGAAAACAGCTAATGTAGAAATGTTGTTGGTCTTTTGGTTGGCATTTCACCAGAAGTAATTAATTATAGAATGTGTCATTTTCAATGACATTTCTTTTTCTGCCAAATATCAGAATTCCTTGAATTGTTTAGTAGAAATGCAACAGAACATATTTTCTTTTTATATACAAAATTAATGTTTCAACATAGAAAATTTCACATGCAGAGATGATAATTTTTTCTCAAGAATATTAAAATGAAACTGATAAAGTACAATTGTGTTAAATCAAACTGTTATGTTAAATGAGGGACAGATAAAGGAGATAATTATACATAGATGGTAAAGACTAGGACACAAGGTCAGTAAAGATAATATAGTATAAAAGTGTATAGAACAAGTTAAACATGATCATAGCTGTCCAATCTAAATATATTAGAATTGGGTTATAGATCTTGAAGCTGGAAAGAAATCCAGAGCCAAAGAATTTAAAAATTGAAGAGACAGAAACAATCTAAAGAACAATTAAACCAAAACAACATTGTTCTGCTAAATTGTAAATTAATACAATTCAGTTTGCCAGAAAGTGGCATAACTTCGAAATATAACGATATTTTTAAGAAGTTAAAAGGACATTGATGAGCAGGCCCTTACAAGACCCTTCCCCACCACTGACACTTTGAATGGATTGAAGCACAGGCCCATATGATTCTCTTCATCCTGTTCCTGCTCATTTAATTTACCCTCAAACAGCAAAAATGATTAAGCCTTGACAATCATTACTAAACAGTTAGCATCTGACATTCATTCTTACCAAACATCACAGGAAAACAGTGAACAGTTTAGAATCTATATAAGTATATGGATTTCTGTAAAAACATTTTAACCAGCTAAAGATTGTATTTTTTTTAAGTGAGTTAAGTTGCTGGTGGTGGATCTGCTTATGCTAGAGTAGAAAACAAATGAAGCTACATAGAGAAGTAGTATTCTGAGAAAGTACAGAAATTTTCTTAAACCCAGAGCTAACATCTCACACTGAAAGAGAAAGAGAATTGCCTGGCCACTTGGGTGCCTTTTCTCTGTGCTTGTCTGAAGACATGCTTTCCTTTGATAATAGACGCTCATAAATACAAGTCATTGAAATGGTGGGAAGGGGAATACTGTGACTCCATATGCTTTGAGAGCCTTTGAAATTCAATGTGATATCCTTTATGTTGGAGAATGGCTAAAGATCAAGGGCAATCAATCCTGACGCTTTCAAATTTATAGATATTTTGGCTGGAAGGACGGGACAAGATTTACTCTATTGGAATATTTCAAGTCTGCTCTCTCTCTTCTTTTTTTCCAGGTCTATATCTTGGTAGAATAGTAGTGAAAATGTTTGCAGATGGATATCAGCTGCTGAATCTAATTAACAGCCATTCGATAATAAATATTCCAAACGAATAAAACAGATTAACAAAACAAAGCAAAATGAAGCAAAACAGAATTTCTTCATTTTTGCTCTACCAATATTTCATTTTATTATAAACTTTACTATTTTACCACCTGGAGTAAGTAATGTACACTTCATCTCTATCTTATTATAAAATCACACCACAGAGAATCTAGGTCATATTTGTTATTATTAATACACAATAAAAATGTCAAGTATTTTCTATTTGACCTTTTGCAACACTCTTCACTATCCTTCATCTCACTACTCAGTCTCCTTCAGGTTGTCCTGAAAGTGGGAAATAAAAATCTTTGTCTTGTTAAAACTAACTCTTCCTTTTTTTTCTGATTCTTACATAATCTTGGACAATCTTTTCTCATTCAAGAGAAATAATGCACACCTGTTTCAGGCTGACACAGTCCCTTAGGCCTTTTTGTTCATTGATGCTGTTACTTAATCTTGTCAATTATTTCTTTCTCACTAGGAAAGGTAACTCATCTGGATGAGCTATCTTTCGACCTATCTTCCTTCTTTCTCTCTCTCCATTTCTCCTACCACCTTTGTATTCAAGATACCTAACCTCCATTATACTTTTTTGGAAAAATATCCTTTTATAATCTAGAGTGGGATTCTTTTTTATACTTATAATTTTTAAAAATGTATATTTGTACATTTTCAACTTCTCCTACAATAGATATTCCAACAATAGAACGATCAACCTAATAAAGTAGTTTTAACATATGAAATACTAAGATTCTTCACTTTATAGCAGCACATTTGTGATAATTTATAATAATAATAAATGCACAATAGCAACCCCCAAAATTCATTCTTTAAAAATCCAATGTGTCCACACACACTCCCATATCAGGATATGTTATATTAAATGATTGGTTAATTGATCTATGATAATAAGAAATAATAAAATAGATCAAATCCCACAGAAAACATATAACCAACTAAACAAAACATAAAAAGAGAAAAGTAACAATATAAACTTGTATATCTTTATAGATAGCTATGCTGGAGCCAGCCGGCTAAGAGCAAACAGTTCCCAAGATCGGGAGTGAGGATTGAGAAAAAAAGAGAGAAAAAGACAGAAGTTAGAGTCAGGAGGACTAACAGTAAATACTGCACCTCGAGTTTATTTAGCACAGCATATTTATACCCTTGGAAATGCATGAAAAGCAAAACCCACAGATATTCTAACAATTGCTGACATTTACATAAGTTCTCTCAAAACATCCTTGTTCCTGTTTTCCTTTTCTTATTCCTTGGGTCGAGGAACTTTCAACTCTTTCCATTAAGCCAAACTTCCTCCTTCTGCATAGACTTTCCATTAAGCCAAACTTCCTCCTTCTGCACAGAGCCCACCTGCTCTGCAAACTTCTAGCTTGCAGGCAATTTTAACACTGTCTGTAGGGCATTCAGCAAGAATGGCTCCCAACATAGCTAATATATTTTGGAGGAAAATCAAGTTTTCCATGAAGCTGAAGGATTGGTTTCCTGACTTATAACAGAGCCATTAATACTAGAGTAGAAGATATATAATAAAGAAATTTTTATTTGTTCAATAAAAATGAGTAAAACAAAATATAATAAAATAAGTGGATGTTTTCTTTTGTTTGCTATCAATTATAGGTAATTGTTAAGATAATACCACATTATATAAAATTTATTTTCAAATATGTATTGATAAATGTATCAAAATAGTACCATATTTACAAAATTAGAACTCTAGGGGGAAAATCTATGATATGTTATAATAAAGCCATTAAATTTCTATAAATTTTAGCTATTAGAATAAGTAGTTTGCTTTACATGAAAGAAATACAGTATCGCTGTTTTAATAGAATTAATTCAGTTAGTAGGAAAAAAAACCCTAATTTTTAACAAAAGAACTGAAGCTAAGGGGAATCAAAGTGAACTAACTGTCCCCATAGTGATTCGGATGTTTTAACATATACCAGTTGTACATACTCTAAAAGTACTGATATCTCTTCCATGTGTTAGAAAATCGAAGTGAGGGAAGAATTTCAAGTTACTGAACATATTACTGTGAGAATTTCTACCTGAGATGCAAATGCATCTCAAATTATTCAAATGCTTTAGCTCAGTACAACCAGTGATGGTACTCTGTTTATGCTCATTTTACAAGGATAAGATAATAAAGTGAATTACATTGTAATTTGTGTAAATTAATATGCCAATAGGCTGATCCCTGTATTCTTTTCACTAAGCAAGGATCCAAATGAGCTACTATGAAAAAAGGTGTCTTGAAGTTGTGATGGGATTAGAAGAACTCTATACAGGTTGGCAGAATTCAGTAAATTTTTCTGACTTAATGAATACATAGGAAAACTAGTACATATCCAATGTCCTCTGTCATTTAGAAATGACTAATTTTCTGAACAAATTTGTCTAACCTTGACCAAATGAGAAAAGAGAAATAAGGTTGTAATTCAATTCCAGAATACCATTAAAATCCCTAACACTTTTTTTGCCATTTAAAGGCAAATTGTATAACTTGTAAAATCTAAATTTCTCAATTTTTCAAGTGGACAAGGTAACATTTGTAATCTCTCAGAAGAGCGTAGAGAGGTTTAATGAGGTGACATATCTAAAATGTTATTTAGGGGAAAATATTTTTATTATCTTTTCAGATAATATCTCAGCTTGACTGGAGAAAAAAAAAGATACCACAAGATATCGTTGTATTATGATAAAGCAATGAACTACCACCTGCAGGAAATTGGCTTCATGAAAGGCAATGACAAAGAGCACATCAGGATTACATGAAATCAATCAGAGGCAGGCAAGAAGAACACAAGCCCGATGAAGTAGAGTCTTTCATGACAGGCAGGAGAATATATCAAAGCCATTCTTGCTAATTTCAAAAAAAGCCCACTCCCTTCTCTAGAGGTGAGAACATTACTTCAGACAGCATGTTGGCTCTGCTGGACTTCTGTGAAGATGCTATAACTCCATTTGTGAGTTTCTTAAAGAATGATTTAGAAATGAAAAGGACCAGCAAGTCTGAACACCGTTAATTTAGATCACCAGAGGGAGAGAATTGAGTGCACAGTTTTCCACATTTACTTCTCCATCAGAAACTTGCTATTTATATCAGCTGGACTCTCATTTATGTATTTTAATTCTGAGCTGGTATTCATTTAAGTACTACTTTCCAAAGAAAATGCTAAATGTTTTTTTTTCTTAAATTAAAGAGAGATATCTTTGTAAAACAAAATAAGCCAGTTAAAAGTAGGTACCATCTATCCTTAAATGGCAAAATAGAAGATAGAAGAAATGATGGTCAAAATGACAGGTGTGATAGATCATTATTGTGGAGAGCACTCCATGAAAGTAAAGTTTTTCCTAGGAAGAGCAGGTGCTACAAGTAGTTCTGTGTAAACTCTGGAATACTAAGGTTGCTAAAGCATTCAAGTGCTCCAAGCACCAAGCCAATGCTTACTAGTGGAAAGAGCATCCTGAGAAACCTCATGGTGCTCAGCATTCGTGGTCCAAGGATGATGCCATGGGGATTAGGCACATATAACTAGTTGTTATATGGAACCAGTTGTATAACTGAACAGGACTGCATATAATTGAATGTTCAGCAGACATAGGATTACTTCAAAGCTTTAAGTGGTGTAGGCTGCGATGTTGATAGCAAAGCTGGGACTTCCTAGTGGTGTGATGGTACTTTTCAGCTGAGAATTATAAAATCGCCACCTTCAATAAATATTAGAGAGAAAATAAATTAACTAAATACCTTAAATTTTTTTTGGTGTCTTCTATTTGAGACTTTTCTAGTAATAAAATTACTTTGAACTAACAGAAAAGCCAATGGAAATTTGAGGTCATTAAAGATTATCTTAATCAATTCAATTAACTATAAAAGTTGGACGTAAAATTTTTGAGCTCTCAGCAATTCCCTTTTGAAATTGAGTAAACAAGAAATAGAATATTTATATTTATGAAGATAGAGTTAATGTAGTTTCTATGAAATATTCAAAGCATGAGTTCCTCAGTGCTCACTTTTTGTAATGAATTGATTAGAATGACATTTTCAGAATGAGTTCCATACCATACAATTAAAAAAATTACTTCATATTTTCTGTTGTTTTAGTTTATGCAAGATAGAACTATAATATACCTAAAAAAAATATCTTGTATTGTTTTCAGTTTATGTTCCAAGTTGACCCTGAGCTGGGCTAAGATAGAAAATTCCACTTTAGATAATAACAACCCTTTCTAAATGTGTAAGGGAAAAAAGCTAATGGATAAATGTTCTCGATTTTATGTTTTTCCCTATGTTTATTTTTCTAAACATCAGTGCCTCTCATTTGTCTTAGTAATACTGATACTCATTTTGTATCAGTATTACTAATAAGCAACAAAATATAACCTAAAAATAAATATAGTTTTTAATATTTTGATTATTTGAGGATTTGCTTACTTATACTGGTGACTTAACTTTGCTGACCTATAACAGTCATGTTTTCTATTGGAAAAAAATGCTTCTATTTAATAAAATAAAATGTTTATATTATATATTATATATATATTTTTTTGGTAGTATAATTTTTCTTAGACTACAATGTGGTTTTCAAGTTCCCTAGCACTTCAGTGAATATTGACATTTCAATAGTTTCACCATACTTGAAAAATTATCAAACATGTTTTGTTTTCAAATAACAAGAAAGGATCACCTATTTTCTCTGATTTACAATTCATAAAGTCTCTACATATAATGCTACCTAATCAACACAACAATAGCATGGATGGGAAGTGTGTTGAGAAGGATAAGGGAAAAACTAGGCCCTAATTGTTCTATTAAAATTAGAGCAATTCGTCACTTGGCATCACAAGGCACTGATAACTTAGACTGTGTAAAGAAGAACTTTCAGAGTTTTCAGTGTACTTCAGTCAACATAAGGCACTGGTTAGTAAAAATGGTACATCTATATTAAACTATAGATATTGGTTGCTGAAGAGAGTTAGCTATTTTTTAATTAGCAATATTTTAAAAATTATTAAAATAATATATTAGAGAAAATTAAATTATAGTGAGAGGACCATATGGATTTTTTTCTATTTACTGTATTTTATTGTGGCACTGATAAATGACATACAATTTGTCATTTAATAATTAAAACAACTTTTATTATTTTGTTTACTGGTTTCTCATTTCAAGAGACTGTAATTTTGCCTTGTGATTAGTAACGAATCTCAGTCAGCAGCACCTTCTAATAGAACTCAGCATGGACAATTTTTCACGCAGATTCAATCTCTGTCTGAATCACACTAATCCTTTGATTGAGCTCAAAGAAAGGCTTGGATCCCTGTAGAGTTCCTGATGCACCGACTATTCATAAAAATAATAACAAGGTGCCAAGCAATCAGAAATGTAGGCCTCGCACCTGCTCTTTGCCCTTAGTGAGACAGATCTTGGGATGAGCTTTATCGATTCTTCACTGGGACTGGATCTAACCTATCGACAATTGGAGGACTAAAGGGCTTTTAGGAAGTTTGTTCTTTAGGTGGTGGTTAAGAGAACCTTTTAATGGTTGTATAAGTCATGATTCTTTAAAGGAGACACGGTAGAAGTTTATTTACTTTTTAAGAAAATTAAGCATTCACACACATGTAAAATAGCTATAGTACATACAAAAACGAAAGGTGCTTGCATATTTTGTATTTGAACAATAATAAAATTGATTTTCTGAGTGCCAATGTTTTTTGATGGTTTAGTAAACTTTGAAGATATGTTAATACTTGCTGGTGCCAAAGGAACTATTAAGACCCTATAAACAGTAACTTAAAGAATAAATCATTAGTTTGTACAGCATGCTTCTTTAATCAGGCAAACAAAGTTACTGGCTTTCCGTGTCTGAAATATTAGCTCTTCTTAAATATCAATATATCAATAATTGAAGACCTATATATACTGTGGAGTGAGATTTATTAGTTCATAGTCTGAAGATCATTAGAACACCACACTAGACTCTTGTTGGCAAAAGGATACCCATGCAAATAAGAAAGGATTTACTGTATAAAAGCTTTATTACTCACTCAGGCACGTGTGTACTTGCTTATAAATCTAAGTGACACCTATTATCCAAAATACTTTCTCAAAATCTGTTCTTTGCCAACCTTGTCTCATCTCAGTAAATAAAATTTCTATTTCATTAGTTGCTCAGGTTAAAGTCCCCGATCCCATTCTGTGTTCTTTCTTCTTCTCATATCCCTTATAAAACTTATCAGATCCATTTTCAATATGAACCTAACTACCTTCGCTACCTCCAACTTACTCCAAACCATCAGCATCTCCAACCTGCATACTTTAAATAGTGTAATGACCTAAGTGTTCACCCATCATTCGATCTTGCTCCATTAAAAGCTGTTTTACAAGTAGTTACATTGTGTCACTTCTCTTCTCAAAACTGTCTAGTAATTCTTTGTCACACACATAAGATCTAAAGTACTTTTCGTACTTTCAATCTCCAACCCAGCCCCCTTCTTCTTCTCACTCTCAACCTCATCTTCTATAGCTCTTCCCTCCCTTCTCTCAGTTCACTCTCAGACACTGTTCTCAGTTCCTCTTAACTACCAAATCTGTCATTTCAGAGCCTTTGTTCATGCTGTTACCAAAAATCTATTTGACTCTATTAGCTTCCTTCAGCCTTCGGTTCAGAGATCTCCTCTTCAGAGAGTCTGTTCCTGACTAGTCTTTATCAGTAGCACCTCGTCCACATTGTTACCCTAAATCCTTAACCTGCTATATGCTTCCTCAGAGCACTCATTATCAACTCATGTATTCAATTTACATGTTTTTATCTTCATTGTCTTTACCCTCCATGGCAATGTAAATTTTAGGTACATAAAATTTAGTTTTGTTCATTTTTAAACTTCGAGTCTCCCAAACTGTGCCTGGCACATATTTGAGGTGCAATTAATTATTTGTCAAGAAGATAAACTTATAATGGAGTCAGAAAAGGACAATTGTTTAAAGTTTATAAATAGAAACTACTATAGGAAATACTATGATAGATTTCTATATCTTTTTTGTCAGTAATTAAATAGAAACTAAAGTGAAAAAAGTTTGCATCTTAATTTAAATTAATTAAATTTAAATGAGATTAATATCTTGATTTTTAAAGAAATGATATACAAAATGATTAATGTAAGAAGATTTTATTTATGGATTCACATGTTTAAAGAAATGATAAGAAGTTGACCAGAATGCTAACTTCTGTCTTCTACTGGAGTTTGCTTGCCATTCTTTTTCAATTAAATAGAAAAAACTAAGTTGGTGTTAGTTGCTTCACAAGAATATGAACTTGAATTAGCCAGCTTTCTATATGACAAAATGAATTGCATCTAGTGGAAGGGTGTTCAGCTTTCAAGTAAAGGACACCTGGGGAGTGGGAGCTGTGACCTAGTTCTGTTTAGTCTTCTGGAGCAAAGGTGCCTTAAAGTAACATGAATACACCTCCCACCCAACTACCAGCATTGGATCTTTGACTCAAACAAGCCACTCAGTTTTCTTCTCTTGGAAATTTTAAACTGAGGCTAAGATATTCCAGTTATTCTGACAGGCTTCTTAAAAGGACAAGTAAATTGAAAATAGTGCAGAGATTATCTTCTGCTTGTCACAGGAAATAAGAAGCAGAGGAATTTGTTTTATTGAAAGAAAGAAAAATAAGGCAGATGAGAGAGAAAGGGAAAGAGTGAGAGAGATGAAAAGCCTATCCTTCGGGTGATATTTCCCATTTCTGCTAAGAATCAGGGCTGCGTTTCTATACTTATCTTCTAGGAGACACACCTGTAGACTTAAAATTTTTTAAATGGCATCTCCTAAATTCTTTTTACTTGTTTGTCTTAAGCTATTGACCCTGGATTTCCATTACTTGAAAAGTCTTGATTAGTATTTGGGAATTTAAATAAACATAGAAATCTATTAAACAATATCCATTTAGCAAATCTTCCTTTAACCAACCATGTATGCCTTAATAATTAAATTAAAATAATCTGATTCCTAGCTTACTGTATCCTTTGCTGTTTAGAAAATTGAAAGAATAAAACATATCAACATATCTCTTTCAAAAAAATTACTAGACAATATTCTGCCCACCTATATGGAAGTTTGACTAGCAGAAAAAGGTCATTTTTGAGTTTCAAATGAGAGTTGCAAATAATGAGTGAAAAAAAGAAAAAAACTAAAAAGGCTCTAGTTTTACAGAAAAGTGTTTATGTCCATAGTTAAACTGTTCCCCCCTCCCCCCCCCACAATGTCACAGGACAGAAAGTTTGAACAATTAAGGTTCAAGTTCTCTGTAAGTACATTTAGGGTGTTTTGAATGAAAAGTACCTACATGTTCACATAATTTGTTCTGGCTGCTAAGCTAATCTTCAGGCTACAAAAAAGCGGGGTAAAAGTTGCTATGCAGCTGAACAGCCATCATTTCCAGTGAACTCCAATTATGTAGTGTGGCTTGGGACACGTCAAAAATTTTAGTAATTCCAAAATGCTGCCATTTCTAATTTTTTTTTCCAGTGGCCAGTTTTAGTATAAAAAAATAAATTTATTTCTAATTACTTAATCTGTGATTTTAAGGAAAATTATCCTGCTTCCTTAGATCAAGAAATTAGACATATTAGCTATATTAGACATATAGCAAGAAATTAGACATATAAGACAAATTATTGCCTCTTCTTAATTCATTACACTGTCCTCAGAAATATCGACTGTCTTACCTATCACATGATCTGAGTTTTATTTAAGTAGACTACAGTAGTGGGAGATTTCTCTTTTTGTGATATACCTAATCAAAATTTACGTATTTGCCTAATAAATGAAGCAATTTGACATTTTTAAAAATATTATTCAGGGTGCATACCTTTGTCAGTTATATATAAACAACAAATAAAACAACTGATATTCACTATATCCAACAACATTATACATAAACAGGTAGTCATGTTAAGATATTTATTTCTTATTTCTTTATAGTAGTAATATGTCATTATGAAATTGGGATAGTTTACTGATCTAACATGCAGTGTCAGTGTCATGCAACTCAGTGTCCTCATTTGTAATCACTGCTTCTCTGAAGGGCTATGTAATTACATCATCCCTAGAGTCTAAAATAATACAGAATATCCTTGTAAGGAAGTGAAAGGATTTGATGAGCTTATGCAAGAGCTGAAGGGGGTTTGAGAGCCTTGGGCTAAGTGCCATTGCTCCATAGGGATTCTGAGATTATGGGGCTATCTAGCACTAAAATATTATTTTTCAAAGTGAGGTCATGGAGAAGAGGTTAGAACCTCTTAATCAGTAATAAGTAAAGTTCTGTAAAAGTTATAATGGTTAATAAATTGTTTTGGCAAAGAATCATATCTTTTTAACCTTATATCATCTGGTGAGAAGAGTATCTACTGTGGAAGCTCCAACTCTGCACCTTTAAAACTCAGATTATGTCAAGGCTGCCCAGGTGGTGGGAATTTTAAGTCTATTTCCCCTAAGTAGCAGGTCCACGCCTACTCTCTCCCCTTGATACTATACATTTGAGAGAGGCCTGGAATCAAGGGAAGATGTGTCTTCCAAATCCCTACCTGCCCTTCCTTAGACAACAGTGTCTCCCCAAAGCTGGAGCAGACTTTGTCGTCTCTGTGTCCAGGGGGATGATGGAGAACTGAAGTTTTGACATTAATGTGACTGACACACATAATAAACCTCGAGAACTTTGTGATTCATCAATGGCCAAACTATATTAGGCATAAGAAAATCAAAAAATTTTTCGATGAGGTTTCCAAAATTAAAAAAAAAAATAATGTTGATCACCTAGATTTCATCATGATCTGTATCTATCAGTGTTGGAACCAGCTGTCCAGGGCAAGGTGGGGGCTGTGTGGGCAAGGTGTCATCTTCTTCCAGAGATGCCAGTCCTCCCAGAGCCAAAGTCAGCACCTGCAGCCATGATGGCAGGAAGCCACAGTGCTGGGATGACAGCTGCAACATAAAGTATCTGATTGCACTCCCAGATGAATAGGGCTTCCTTATTCTTAATGATACCAGATGGCCCAACCCACCTGGGGATACTCAGGTTTCTGGGTATGCATGTGTGATGATCTTCTGAGGAAAACTGGGAGAAGGGAGGAAACTGAGATTGCTTGGGACAACATAGAGAGAGTGCTCTAGGGAAAAGTTGGGCTTTCCCAATAGTCGAGATGAGAATCTAACCCCAGTTTTCTGTTTTTAGTTTTGGAGTTCTTTCCATTCTTTCTGTTCTCATATTAATATGAGTTTAAACTATGTATTTAAACTATGTATCAGTGCACCACGATCATGAACGACACTGACAAAACACACACAGAAAGACAAGGATTGTACATACTTTTTAAAAAATATTGGAAAAATCATTAAAGTATAAGTATTATAAAAAATATAAATTTTAAAAAAAAGAAAATTCTGTATCTGAGCCACAAAAATCTAAAAAACAAAAAAATATTATTCAGTGGAATATGTAGTTCTCCCTCTCTTCTCTCTCTCTCTCTCAATCCTCCCTACCCCCACTTCTTGTCTTTTAAACTATTAAGCTCCTCATTCTGCTCCAGAGAATTTTATTAGATTTTTTTAAAGGGGTCACCCCAAAACACATTATTTTCTAGCAATTGGGCACACAGGAATTTAAAAACCTATTTGAGAGCTAATCTACTCTCTACCAGATGATTTCACAATTAACTCTGTCTTTGAATTCTCATTTAAACCTATTAGTGAATAAAAAAGCACAATGTAAATAATCATTGCTCGCAAAAGTTCAATAAGGAAGAAATTACTCACCCAACCTCTCTCTCCACCATGGCACATATGTGAAACTACAGTTCTCTAGCAACCCTAAGGTAGTCCTCTGATACTTTCCATTTTAGCAGTGCTTGTTGCTAGATTAGGTAACAAGGTGTGAAATGGGATAATAAAAAATGTCATATTTTAAAGTGTCTGGTATATAAAGGGCCCAATAACAACTTTTTTCTTTATAGTAGCAATCACGTTGATTTGGGTGTGTGGGTCCTTACCTCTCACTACCATACCTCTTATCAAACCCACAGGAAACATTTTTATAAATGGGGATATTTCTGGAGCAATATATAAGTAGCAATGAAAATGTGAACAAGTTACTTTCAGCGAATGGAGATTTTTTTCAAAGTTCTCATTGGTTCCTTTTTGGCCAAACTAATTTAGAATATTGTGAAGAGGAAAAGGAGAAACGTCATATTTTATATCACTATACTAGCGAATAATCTTTACTTGGAATGTAATCTTCTGTCATAATATGTTATGAAAGCACACACATGGATGGTTTCATAATTATAGCATTCAGAGCTGTAAATGCTAGACTGAAGATTGCAAATCCACTTTCATTATAACCACTTGTTTTCAATCACTGATAACATTTGAAAAATTGTCCTTGGAACTAAAATTCTCACAATCGAACAAATAGAAGAAGGTGGTAATGAATTTATGTGTCAAAAAGAGAGTAAAGGAATAGAAGAAGTTAATCTAAAACCTGCAGTACAGGCAGTGACCATTCGATGACAGCATCAAGCCTGTCATCTGAATAATTCATAGACTCTTTCTGCTATTAAGAAGATAGGTATAATTTTCTTCTGAATAATATGAATTGTTTGTTGTTTAAGCAGTATAAATATATCAGATAATTTTAATCTTCTATTTTCTTAATAGTTATCTAAATGGTAAAAGTAAAATAATTATGTTTGAATAAAAAAATACTCCAAACTTTTATAGCATTTCATGTCATTTGCGATATAACTTTTAATTTCAATATTCTGTTCCTCTGACTTGAAAAATTCAAGTAACACACATTTTAAGAAGCAGCATATGCATGAATTAAAAATGACTTTAAGAGGCATTGGAAATGAGGTAAAATGTTAGGCTATAAAGATGTAAAATGTAAAATGCTGAAAAAGGTTACACATGGTTTCTTTTGAGTTATAAAATATTCCTTCCAATTTTTAAAAAATAATTTTTCAATCTTAGTAGAATATCTCTGAGTGAAAAAAGTAGTAAAATGAACTCTAGTTATATTGAAAATATATGATATAATCATAACATAGTCAATGCAACTTCATCCAAACTCCTCTGAGTAACACCAGTCTTTAGAGAAAAAATGTTTATTCCTCCAACTAAATTTTTGAAATATTTGCTCTTTCCACACCAGTTTGAAAGGTTAGATAGATATTTCCTCTGATTTTTATATTTTTCTTTTCAATTGATATTAGAATACTTAAGATTAATATACTAGTCCATTTAGGCTTCTATAACAAAATACCACACTTTTCATGGTATTTATAAAGCACAGAAGTTTATTTCTCACATTTCTGAATGGTGGCTGAAAGTCCAAAATCATGATGCCGGCATGATCAAGTTCTTGTGAAGGCTCTCTTCTGGATTTCAGATTGCCAAGTTCTTGCTATGCCTTTACATAATTGAAGTGGCTAAGGAGCTCTCTGGAATCTCTTTTCTAAGGGCACAATCCCATGCATGAGAAATCAACCTTCATTTCATAAGCTACCACCTTTCAAAGGCCCCACCTCCCAATACCATCACCTTGGGCATTAGGTTTTCAACCTAATATTGGGGGACAAAACATTTGATCTTAGTAATTTATGTGCATTTCTACAACATTTAATGTCTCTGATAATTTAATACTTGAGAATAGATTTTACCATATCTAGGAGATTTTTTATTGCATATCTATTGTGAATCACGAAAGTTCACATATATCATTTTACTTATATCTTGGAAGATCTCAGCATCTTGGTAGAAAACATCCAATACAGCCATTTCAAAGTCTTTTACTTCCAAATGCTAGCTCAATTAATCTCCACTCAACACCTGTTACCTACTCTCATGACTATTTTTTAACATAATAATCATCATCTGGAAACATTCTTTCTCTGAAATATTAAATGTTATACATTCCAGTCTTTTACAAGAATATTTTTATTCTTAAGTTCCTTATTATTACTTCACCTCTTCTTCCTAAAGATCTTCAGTCTTTCAACTCTTTCTCTCAGTCTATCAACATTTCTCATTTGGTTTCCATCCATCTTCAAACTAGAATATGCAATGCATTCAATTAACCACTTCCCTGCCAATATCCTTAACTCCTCTGCCTCTTGATCCCCTATCACACTGATTCCACAAATTAGAATCTAGAACAATCCAATCATCTATCCACCTTCCCTACTCCTACTGCTGAACTACAGAAAGCTATATCACAGTTTCATGATTTGTCACTAGCAATATGAGAACCATAGTCCCACCTGGGTTCTCATTAGCTCTGAATTCTTCAGACCATACATGGGGCTGTTTCACCTCCCATGCCCCAGAGGAACTATTCCAAATATTTGTTATTTCTTCCTCAGCAAATTATTCAATAATTTCTATCTCCAATCCCTGTGATTTGACATCGTTGCTGTGTTCAGTAACAATTAAAAAATGTAAGCTATTAGAGATAAATTCTTTCAAAAATGCAAAGCATTATTCATTTAATAATATCCATACACTTTTCCTATGAGTCTCAGAGGAAAAGCAGGCTGTCCTATTATTCGTTGATTCCTATGTGTTTGGGCCAAATGTCACTTTCCCAGTCTCCTGTAGGTCTTATTTTATCACTTTTTCACTTAAGTAATTTTAATTTCTTGTTCTCAGTTAGTATTAGCTCCTTTTCTCTTAATGTATAAAAAGATGAGCAATTCTATTATTTCTATCAATTTCTGACTTTAAAATTAAGCTTATCATCTAAGGACCTCCCACTTACTTTTTCAACGCATATTCTTCCACTCATGAATGGCTGGTTATTCCAGTGACACTCCTCACGATAAAATCATTAAAGACAAGCCAAAATCAGTCTATATATCTTACTTTTTTTTTACTTACCTACTGTTACTTTAACTACTCTTTCCCACTCAAAGTTCTTTCCTCTCTTGAAGTTTTGGTACCAGCCATTTCTGGCTCCCTATTTTCTTCTGTGATTATAACTTCAAAGTTTATTTTCCCTTAGACTCCTCTATTTATTTCTATACATTCAAAGTAAAGGTCCCTTAGGATTCTGTATTTGACTCTTCTGACTACATCACTTTTCCACTAAAAGTGATTTTCTTCATTAGTATGATTTTACTTTCTACTAATAGTCACTGACCATTAAATATATGTCTTAAAATAAGATCTGAGTTTCAAGCTCATAAATTCTATTGCTTTTTCACCTACTCATAGAAACCTCCAGGTCCAAGTAGCAAAACTTACTAACATAAAACTGAACGAACACTTTTCATCCTCTCCCTCATAACTATTAATACATCAATATATGGTCTTTATTGAATCCTGTTTATCAAGGACAATGGCACTAGAGACCTTCCAGTGAGAAATATGCTTGAATTAGTCACTTGTATTCCCAACTCCAGATAAATTATTGTCATCTTTTAATATCTATTATGTCTTTTTTATATCTTATTTATTTGATAATAAACTGCTACTTCTTTATTCAGCCTTTAGTACCTCTCACCTTAACTATTTAAATATCTTTATACTTTTTCTGTTGTCTTTAAAACTTTTCCCCTAATTCATCTTCCAAATGACCAAGAGAGTTAAGATTCTTCTTATTTCATTGAAAGAAAAGTTAATTAGTAAATTAATTATGGGTATAGCAAAAAAATTTTTAAAAATTCAAACAATGGAAAATGGAAAATAACATATAATGAAAAGGTTAAATCTCCCTTCTGCTTACTCCAGCCCCACACTTCAGGAATAATATATTTTTTTAATGTAAATAATTTTAATTTTTGCTTTTGCTGCTTATTATAATACATGAAAATAAAAATTTTATATATCTATCTATTGATTTATTCATTTTAAGAGGTATATATTAGTTCTCCACTTTTTATAAATGAAAACAGCATAATTATACTACTTACCAATTTCTTTTTCACATGCAATGGCTGATTTTTATATTATATAATTATTTTTAAATCTTCCAAGTATTGTCTATAAAAACATATAGATGCTATGCTTATGCTTTATTGATTCATTAAATTAGTTTTAATTATAGTAACTGTGAGTCTCTGCTTAAAATCCCTATATGTGAGTCATAAGAAAATCGGCCTGTCTGTACTTCTCTTTACTTCAGTTTTTCCTTATACTTTCTCATTTCAGTCAGTATACCATCTTTTTAACATTTTCAGATCTCTTCATATTTGGTTTCTTTTCTATGACTATCATCTATTTTTTATGTTTTTTTCTTAGTTCTTTTGTAAATAATGGATAGCAAGCAGCATGTAATGTATTACCATATATACTACCTCAAGTAGTATTTTGACATAAAGTGAAGTAAATGTAATCTCATGACCCTAAAATTGTGCTACTTGAAAAAAACTGTTTAAACATCACTTCCAATGTATTTCTTTTAAATCTACCCCACACATTACTCAAAATCATGTTATTGCATTGCATAGTGCTGGAATCGTGTACAGATTTGTGTTAACCTCTGTATTTTAAACTGCCTTTCTTCTTGTAACTAAAATCTTCCATATTATTAATTATACTGTTTATATAATTAAACATATTTTCTTCTTGAAGACATTTTTCATGGACTCCTCTGATTTCCTGTTATAATTGGTAACAAATGCATTCTTTGTATGTACTGTAGTTGACTCACTGGTATTTCTTTTCTTTGTACTGCAGTTGTTTCTATTGTTTCTTGAATATAGAGTCTTTTTTTTTTTTAATTTTTGTTGATGCTATTGGTGTTTTGGCATAGTTTTTTCCCAAGAGCATTCTTTTAAAAAAGGAATTGCAAGACATAAAACTCTGGGTGCTTTCTTATATCAAATTATTTGATGTCGCCCTTGATTAATAACTTTGTATATTAGACCAGGATTCTGAGAAAACAGAGCCTAAGGCAAGACTTAAGTGCAGTTGCAATTCCAGGAAGAATTAGGCAAGCAGAAAAGGAAAGCAAATCCATATGTATCATAACTAGCAACAAAGACTTTGCATGCGCATAAAACTGACTTAAAACAGAATATTGGAAGAAAGAAGAGGGACAATTTTACCTTACGGGTCTTTCTCCTGGCTCCTATCTCTCATTAGTCAGTTTGCCTTGAAGAAAGATAACTCACCTGCACTTCTGGGTCCCATCACCTACTCTCTTAGGAAGCTGCTGAGGAAAGCAGATCTCTTGCCTTTATTCAAGCTTGAAAGTGATAGATAAAATTCTAGGCATTCCTGGATGATCTGTTTTAGGCTTAGATTACTGTTAATGCCCATTTTATCTGTCACAGTTGTGATGGCTACAAATATTTCAATAGAATCTAGGGAGGTCCATATTCTGTACCTGAAACAATAGAGAATAGAATTCTAGGTAAAGCTTTCTCTCTTAGAACTTTAATACTTTGTTTCATTGTCATCTTACAATCACAAACACCACTGAAAAGCTTGGTGTCAATCACATTTTGATTCTCTGTAAGTTTTTTGGATTTCTGCATTGTGCTTAGAGTTCTCAAATATCATGATGATGCATCAAGTCATGCATTCTTTCTGCTTACCATGCCTGACATTGTGATTTGTGTAAATCTATATAGCTATGTGTCTTATTTGTTTTGGATCTTTGTTCCTTCTAATATTAAAATTATCATTTTCCTCCCATTTTTCAAGTTATCTCATTTAATATATTCTATTATTATAGTTTGAATGTTTTAATTTTACATTATATGTTTCTTCATATGTTAGTCATATTCTACCTTTTCATCATTTGACCTGTGTTAATGATAATTTAGTCTACTTATTTTTGAAATTATTAATTTTGTATTTCACTTGTTTTATTAGTCAGGCATTTTATTTGAACCATTTTGCTAATTTCCTCCAAATCTTTCATTTTCCCTGATTAATGTAATGTTTTTTATGCATGAAAGTAATGTTTTCTTAAATATCTTTAAAGATGCTCATTAGAATTCTGTTTTAATAGGTTTTTTATATTATTTTTATTTCTTCTGGTGTAAGTTGTTCTCTTCGTTCAGTAGGTCTTCTTGCTATTTTTTCTCCTCAAATACTGATATTTACTAAATAGTTCAGTTTATGAAAATATCTTTGAATTACCTAGTGTATAAGATGGTTTTTTAAAGTTATTATTATAGCTTTTGTTTCTCAAAAAAAAAAAAAACTCAAATGTCTTTTCTATGAGAAAGTTCACTCAGGGCTCTATGCAAATAGATGGGTTGTGTAACCAGAAAGTTTTCTCTTAAGCGGTCATGGTCAATGGTTAACCATTCACATTTAGATCACCCTATAGATGCAAACAACTGCAATTGCATCAAAAAGAATAAAATACACCGAAAGCTATAATGCTGAGAAAGAAATTGAAGTCACAAATAAATAAAAAGAAATGTTGTGCTCATGGATGAGAAAAAGTGATATTATTAAAGTATTTCTATTATTGAAAGCTATTTACAGATTCAGTGCAATCCCTATCAAGAATTCAATGGCATTTTTTCACAGAAATAGAACAAATGTTAATACAATTTGTACAGATATACAAAAGACCCTGAATCTTGAGGAAGAAAGACAAAGCTGGAGGTATCACACTCCCTGGTTTAAAACTATATTACAAAGCTATAAAATTTAAAACATATGGTATTGGCATAAATAGAAACATATAGATCAGTGGAACAGAATCGAGTCCAGAGAGAAATCCACACATATATGGTCAATTAATTTACAACAAAGGAGGCAAGAATATACAATGGGTAAAGGATAGTTCAATCAGTATGTTGGAAAAACTGAATAACAACACACAAAAAATAAAACTAGACTACTATATTATGCCACACACAAAAATTAAATCAAAACAGATTAGAGACTTGAATGTAAGTCTTAAATTCATAAAGCTCTCAGAAGAAAACATAGGAGATAGGCTCTTTGACAGTAGTCCTGGTGTTGATATTTTTTCTATCTGACTTTGAAAGCAAAGATAATCAACAAAATAAAAAGGCACTTTATTAAATGGCAGAAAATATTTGCAAATCACATATCTAATAAATGGTTAATATACAAAATATTTGAGAAACTCAACAGCAAAAAAAAAAAAAAAAGAATAGTTTGTTTAAAAAATGGCCAGAGGATCTGAATAGACTTTTTTTTCCAAAGAAGACATACAGATGACCAACTGATAGATGAAAAGATGCTTGTCACTAACCATTAGTGAAATGCAAATCAAAACCACAATGAGATAATACTTCACACCTGTTAGAATGGCTATTATCAAAAACACAAGAAACAACAAGTGTTAGTGAGGATGTGGAGATAAGGGACTTCTAATGCACATAAATTAGTGCAGCCACTATGGAAAACAGCATGGAGGTTTTTTAAAAAGATGAAGAATAGAACTATTTCATAATACAGCAATTCCACTTCTGGGTATTTATTCTAAGAAAACTAAACACTGATTTAAAATGATACATGCTCTCCTATGTTCATTGCAATATTATTTATAATAGCCAGGATATGGAAACAACCTAAATGTCCCTTGATTAATGAATGGATTAAGAAATTCTGGTGTGTGTGTTTATATACATATATAATGGAATACTACTCAGCCATAAAAGTGAAAAAAATCTTCACATTTGCCGCAACATGAATGGACCTTGAAAGCATTATGTTAAACAAAATAAGTCAAAGAAAAACAAATACTATATGATTTCATTGTATGTGGAATATAAAAAACAAACAAACAACAACATCAAAAAGTCAAACTCATAAATACAGAAAACAGATTGCTGGTTGTCAGAGGAGAGGAGTTGGGAAATGGGCCAAATGAGTGAAAGGGGTCAAGAAGTACAAGCTTCCAGTCATAAAATAAATAAGTCATGGAAATATACTATAGTCAATGATATTGTATTGCATATTTGAAAGTTGATAACAAAGTAAATGTCATCACAAAAAAATTAACTTTATGTGATGATGGATGGTCTCTAGACTTATTGTAATTTTTCATAGTGTATACAAATATCAAATCATATTGTATACCTGGAACTAATATAATGTTATATGTCATTTATACCTCAATTTAAAAAATGCTATGACATTAAAAGTGATAAAAAGAAATGGTTTGTTGAAACCTCTACATAGAGGTTATACTGCCAAAGGAAAAATTCTGAGATGCTAGGGTATGTATTATTAACAAGGATGACTTCAACACCTTGAAATATTCCATGGAAGATATTACTTAAATCTTTGGTTATTAGAGATTTATTCATCTAACTTTTAAGAGATTTATTCTTTTTCTTGTTTCATAGACTTCTTTACTAATCAATTTACTAACTAATTTTATCTAACTAACGTACTGTATACCTGAAACTAATATAAAATAAAAATAAAAATAAAAGTCATGCATTTATATAAAAAATTTTCACTGGTTAATGCTGATGGAAATTCATTTGATTTTCATTGGTCTATAATAATTATGCTATGCTATGCTATTAGTATGCATTAAATGTGAATATATTTCAAATTATGTGTTGAATTATGCTGATTTGTTTATATTGGATCATTAAAAAATTTTAATTTGCTCATTTTCAGTGGAAAGTTTGCTAGTAATAGAAGTTATAGGTAGAGGTGCTCCAAGAATGCACAGATGGATTGAGGATGTCAGGTTAAATGAATACCCAGTTTACAAAGTCCAGGAAGATTTACCATGGCTCCACTTTTCATACTAAAGAGGTAAAATTTAACATAGGTCCTTATTTTCACCAAGACAGGACTATTGTGCTATTTATATGTTTAAACTTATGAATCTGTGAACACATAGAAAAAAACTTCAAGCCATCCAACCAAAAGCTAGTATTGCAAAGAGTAGATAAAAATAAATTATTGTTTTTAAAAAGAGAAAACTTATAAGATACATATCAGCTGAAAATATCATTATTTATTCAATCAAGCAAACAAATGTATAGAAAAGAATAAAAATAAAATTTTCAGATTTTGTGGTCTGGTGGCAAGGAAGTTTGTCTGTTATGTGTGTGTTTATTTAATGTATTGAATTTCAAATTTGAAAAAATATATTTTTTCTTGTTCTCAGCAAACATATTCTACCTGCCCTCTGCCTACTACCTCTTCCTCCCATTTGAGTGAAGTAGCTGTCCCTTCTCCTATGCCCTTGCTGACCCTTCCAGGTGGACATTGTCTTTTATTCCTTCCTGTACCTGGGAGGAACTAGCCATATTAGTCATCTCTCTTTCTTCTGTATTTTTTGTCCTCTCTTCAGTTTCCCACATTATAGCAACATATCCAAATTCCTCTTATACAGCTACTGACCCATTTTTTTACCCATCAAATTTATATCTCTAATTTCTCACTTACCACTCAGTTCTCCATATCCTCAATCTAAACCTGTCCACCAGTACTCCCTTGAGACTTCTTTTAAGATTGGCACTGACCTCTGACTTTTTACATTCTATAATCTTCTATACTTATATACTTGGTGCTTTGGTGACATGTGATGCAGTAGAGCACCTCATCTTTTTTTAATCTTATTCTACTCACCCTCCACTCTGTACATTTTTTAGTCTTTACATTTGCTCTGTGCCATCTAAAGGAAGAGCATTCAGAAAAAGGTGAACATCCCAGTCACTTGAAGTTGACCACAAATATTTATGCTTTTACATACCTATGTCTTTGCACGTACTATTTCTTCCTTGTAGAAATCAGTTGTAGCTTCTTTGTTTAATAAATTTTGGTTCCTATTTCAAAACTCAACTCCAATGTTTAACCTGGGGAACTTTCTAGATTTGGGTGGGATGATTTAACTGTCCCTACTCTGTGTTCTCAGAAAAACTATAACTTCCTCTTTCCCCAAAATACAGCACTGTGCTCATATATCTATTATAACTTTCTGGAGGACAAGAGTCAAGCCATAGTAAAATATTATCTTCTAATACAGTGCTTGATACAAAGCGGGCTCTTGAGTAAATGAATGGAAAATTAAGTTCTTTATATTTGTTTTTTATTTCTTCCCTTGTCACATATTTTTTAACATTAGTATTAAAAAACAAGGAGAAAGAAGACATCTTCTCAAGTTAGGCTTTTCTGCAAATTTTCATTAAATAAACTTATTAAATTATGTCATGCACCTCACATTATAGTCTGTATATGCATTTAGCATGTCTATTTTAAATCCAATCAACACACTTTCTTCCTTTTTAACCTCAAAATTACTTTTCACAATCTTGTTTGCACAGATGTTCTTGCTTAAAGTCAGTTTGATTTGTATATAAAACTACTGTACCATGATGAATTTGCATGTCGTTTTATTTTTATCATTGGAGATGCTCTCTTCTTGGTAATAGAAGCTCAAAGAGGATGCGAGATTCTGTGTAGATCTATATCTGCGTTCCATGTGTCAATCTGCATTAAACCTCTGTAAAGACTTTTTTCTTTTCTTGAGGAATTGATCATAGCAAACCAACTCCGGAATTCAGTTGAGAAAATCTAATTTCAGCAATTCTTTTATTGAAATACCAATATTCCATAGAGCTGAGTTAAAATTAACCCAGCTTCCAGAGTTCAGTTCATAGTTGCTATTATTTTCACCCAAATCCCATTGCCTAAGCAAAGGGCTTCCTAGGGTGACAGACCTCTCTGAAATACCAAAGCACAAAAACATATTTAGACAGAAAAATGCTATTAAAGTAGTCTACCTTGGCTCTGTTCTATTTTGCATTGTCTTTAACTGTAAACATGTCATAGATATCAGCTAATTGCAAATATTGTGCTGTCTTTTACAAAACACAGAGTTTAGAGTCTTGTAGTTCACGCACTAAGAAGCAAAGCAATTTACAGATTCATTGACTTTAATGCGATGAATATTCCCCCATACCTTTGTGGCATATAAAAAGAAATAGTCAAAAGGATATCATAAGAATTTTGATTTTAGTATGATGATATAGAAAGCTATAAATGTTAACATGACTGTTTCCCCTGATACAAACAAAATTATTTTCGTAAAGTAGTTTTTGTATCTTACGGCTGCTAAGAACATACTTCTGTTTATCATGTTTGGTTCAAACTGCTTGCCTCATCTGCAGTAAAGCCACTGGCCACTAGCTACTCATTTATCTTTCTCTGAAATTTTGGAGGGAGCTTTTCACAAACCTTCCCCAGGTTGAACTTAGTTCCTGCTTTTTGTTGTTACATAAAGCTTCTCAAATGTTACCCATTTTTTCTCCTGCTTTTTGCTTCCAGTTTTTCCTCAGCTTCCATACTTGTCCTATTCTTGTTCATCTGACAAACATTAGATTTGTAAATAAAATTAGGAATAAGAAACCATGATTCAAAACCAGGAGAAATTCTAGAAGCAGCATTCTTATGTTTAAATTGTTGACACGAAAATTCACCTTTTTATTTCGGCTACAAGACGTTCTTTTTTTTTTCCTTTCTTTTTTTCATCCTTCATATAATTTCCAAATTCTGTATTATTCAACTCTCTCTACTCTTATCACTAGATCACCAGCTCCCTAATTACCTCTCACGCTGCCCTCACCAGCCCATCACTGACATTTTACTCTTTTGAATATCCAAATAAATGTTTCCTGTGTTCGCTGTCCATAGAATTTAAAAGTTTGTGTATATAAAGGCTTCTGTTGGTAACATGCAGATATAGATTTGTTTGTTTGTTTTATCAGAGATTTTTAAAAGCTTAAATACTTGAGTAAGATGTTTCATCAAACAATATACTGCTTCATCAAACAGCATACACTGTTGTCTGTACACTTGGCTCTTATCTTTTGCACCTTGTTTTTGTGTTCTTGAACTTTGAATCTACACCTAATATCCTGCATTGTGCTTAAAGGAGTAGCTAGTCTTATCACAATCTGTATTTAGGACATATTGCTATATACATGCCAACATCTACATTACACATTGGAAATCACTGGTCCCATTAATAAACGTAAATGGCATTGCATTTACAAAATAATAAATGCATTTGTAAAGGTACATTACTGGTGCTTATAAATAAACATCCAGTTATGTCATTTAAATGCAAAATGTTTTTTAAGATATCTCTTGAGTCATCATTTGATTAATTTATACTAAATACTCATGACACTGCAGTTTTAGGTTTTAAATAGCTATATAGAAGCTATGCTTTACAAATTTGCAGCTATAAAAATTCAAGAGCACATACACAAGAAGATGAGGAAAAATAATAAGCAGAAGTGCTTAGCCCATTGAGCTGACCGGGCCTTACCATCTCTGAGAATTCCTGTTGCCATGTCTGAAAACAGGAAAACATCCAGGAGGAATTGAGTTTAAACAACGGGCATCTCAGGTAAAGCCCCTGAGCAAGCGATGACAGCTTATCTGCAGCAGTACCATCAGTGTTTCCACAGAGTCATCTTCTAATGAGACCAGGGGATGGCTGCTTTAGGAATTTAGACCCCCAATGGAGAGAATTTTCTCAGAGACAGTTTCGATATCATTTTCAGGCAAGGTTTTACCCACCTGGTGATGAACACTTTAGGCTTCTTAGAACTCTGAAGCTGTTATAAGAAGTCGCCCTGGGTGACAGGATGTGGGAAAGATTATACAGTCATGGGAGGTATGCAGCAGATGTGGCAGGTTAACTAACAGTGACAATGATGAGGCATGAGGCAGTAACCAAGAGTTAATTTTCTTTCGTAGGCAGAATCAAATGCTGCCCCTAAGTCTTGTTTAGGAAGAGCTAGAGCACTCAGTACACATTTTTTGTGCATCTGGGTTGCAAGTGCTTCTGTGCCTGATTCTGTGAACATATACAAATAATAAAAAATAAATGCACAGTATGAATTTAAATTCACCCAGAAAGGAAAGCAAAAGAGCTAAAAAGAGATGTTGATTACTTATAGTAGGAAATACCGATCACTAAATCACATTGAATGGAGGAATAACAGTCTTTTCACTTCTTAAAAGCTTATAGTTAGGTGAAAAAGTAATTTGTAAACATTTTTAAAACTAAAGTGGTTTGTACTGAGATTGCCAATGAAACTTTTCTAAATAGAGTCGATTTATTTTTAACAAAATTATTGATTCGGGTGTTTACTTTTATAGTACTAAATCTGACCGGGTTTGTCAATTTAGCTTGAGTCTTCCTGTTCTCAAAATGTAAATATTTTGGATAAATTTTTACAGGCTTTTAATCTTAACTAAAATTTAAGGCTAAACAAAAAAATACCAGATAGTTCAGTAAATGCTATTCTAATGTCTGGCTTTATTTCCTTTGACAAATGTATTCTTCATTAATCTAATTGTTATCAAGTCTGCAAGTGAAAACTTCTGCATAACTTAATTATCTAATCCTAACAATAATTTCTATTTATATAAAATTGTACACTTTTTTAAAAACATACATTTCCATGTATGATCTCACTAGTTCTTTTTTAATAAACATTAAACTATGACCTTTTTAAAAAACAAAAGAATGTATCTTTTATTTCTTTTTATTCTAAGATCTTACACAGACTATCACCAAGCAGGTATTCAATGAGTGATTGCTGAATGAATGAATGAATGAATAAAAGGATTTTATGCTTTTTGATATAATTGTAAACTTATGAAGTTTTTTATTTGATATTTAAAGATTTCAGAATTTGGAGGTTTCTGTCAGTAAACTTGTATTGACTGGGTTAAACATTTTTGTTTACAAAAAGCTTCCCTTCCTTGACCCTTCTTGGGATGGCTCAGCTGAAGTAGGCAATGGTACATGCATGAAATAGACTATGAATTTTTCAAAGAGGTATGTTTCTTTCCTCTTCATGTTTAGATCCTGGCACAAAGAAGACACATATTACATGTATCACTTAATTAATAGGTAAGAATGTAATATCTGCAAACAGGTTATAATAACCCAAATCACCATTAGAAATGTTGAGAGTAGTTAACTGTCTATGGAAGGAAAATTTAGAAATAAAATGAGCAATTCAAGAAAGACAACTATTTAGCAATATGGTAAATAGACAAACATTTTTTTTTTAGAAGAGAAATATGTTTGCCTGAGAATTCCATTGGCATTGATCAAATGCAGTTTTAGTGGAAACAATGTTTCTATTATCCAAGACCAGGTGTGCACTTAAAGAGATGGTAGCCACTTGTAAGCTCTATCTAGAAGTGAAAAGGTTGCAGTGAATGTCCTTATAAGAAATGTGCTCTGTTTCTACGTTACTGTATCCAAACTTCATAAATTACCTTCATTCACATGATCTCATTGGAGCCTCATAGCAGTCATGGAAGGGATAGAGTGGTTGTTCTTAACATTCCCATTATATAGACCCCACAGAGAACACGTGACTTTGGCACTTTCAGCTTTGGCTTTATATGGGTTCATGAGTTGCTGTTTTACTTTGTTGTTTTTGTTCAAGTGTGTTCTTGCACAGAGTAAAAGGTTGTGTCCAGGAATTCTTTCTAAGATATAGAAAATTGCAAACTACATTGTATAGTGACAGAATATATATATATATTTTTTTTAATCATTAAATTCCTCTCTTTGCATCACCTTTAGAAGGACCATCTTAACTGGTTTAAGTATTTATATTAGAGTAGGTCCAAAGCTCACATTATCTTTCACTGCAATGTGCTTAATTTTTTTAAAAAAGGGGTGGAGGGGAGTAATAGCTTTATACAAATACACCAAACTTATATTTGACAAAGGCCTAAAACCAATGTAAAACTATAAAACTTTAGAAGATAACATGGGAGAAAATATTTATGACCTGAGGTTAAGCAAAGTGTTTGTAGATATGACATCAAAAGCATGAATTATAAAAGAAAAAATGGATAATTTGGATTGCATAAAAATTTAATGCTTTTGTTCTGAAAAAAATTTTGTTCAGACAATGAAAGTTCATCTAAACTCATCACTAAACTCTCTAATCTCAACAGTAAAAGGAAAAAACAATTCAATTAGAAAAAAAGGGCAAAACACTTAAAAGTCACCAAAGGTATACAGATGGCAAATAAATACATGAAATGATGTTCAACACTGCTATCATTAGGAAAATGCAAATTACAACCACAGTGAGATGACATTACAAAGGTATTAGAATGGGTTAAAAAAAAAAAAGCCTTCTGGAGAAACTTGATCTCTCATACATTGCTGTTGGGAATGTTGAATAGTGGAGCCATGTTGAAAATCATTCTGGTAATTTCTTAGAAAGTTAAACATATACCTACCATAAGACCCAGCATTTGCACTACTGGGCATTTATCATAAAAACATCGCCATTTAAATTTACACAAAAATCTGTATGTAAATGTTAACAGTTTGATTTATTGTTACCCCAACAGGAAATAATCCAAGTGTCCTCCACGGAGTAAATGGTTAAACTAGCAGCAGTTCTTTCATACCATGTAATACTACTTAGCAAAAAGAAGAAGAAGAAAAGAAGAAGGAGAAGGAGAAGAAGGAGAAGGAGAAGGAGAAGGAGAAGGAGAAGGAGAAGGAGAAGAGAAGGAGAAGGAGAAGGAGAAGGAAGGAGAAGGAGAAGGAGGAGGAGGAGGAGGAGGAGGAGGAGGAGGAGAAGGAGAAGAAGGAGAAGGAGAAGGAGAAGGAGAAGGAGAAATAAAGAGAAAACAACAAAAAGAAAAAGAAAGAGAAAGGAATGAATTATTGATACATGCAACAACTTGGAAATATCAAAAGAGCATTTATGCTGAAAGAAAAAAGCCAATATCAAAATGTTACATACTAGATGATTCCATATAACCTCAAAATAAAAAATTATACAGATGAAGAATTTAATGGTTGCCAGAGGTTAAGGAAGTAAAGAGAGAGTATAACTATAAAAGTACAGCACATGGGAATTTCTCTGTAGTAATGAAATAGTTTAATACTATCTTGGTTGTAGTGATGGTTATTCAAATCTATACATGTGATAAAATGCCATAAAATCATATGCAAAAATATTTTTAAATGTGTATAAAACAACTGCTAAGTCTAAGTAAGAACTATTAGGCTGATTAATTATATTATGCCTATATCTATTTTCTGGTTTTGATAATTTACTATAGTCATATAAGATGGTACCAGTGTGGGAGCTTAGTGATGGGTACATATGATCTCTTTGGACTATTTTTTGCCATTTCTTGTGAGTCTGAAATCATGTTTAAAAAGTTAAAAAATGAGGCATTTTTTCACTAGTTTATAGACTTCAAGTCCAAGAAAAAAAGGTCAATAGCCTTCTTAGATTAAAGCATCGAAGTTTCATACGATGGGGAAAAGATTTTAAAATCAAAAAAAAAAATCTTGACACCAATGTGAAATAAAGGAGAATTTAACTAGTAAAGTAGAATTTAAATAGTACTTTAAATACATTTTTTTAAATCCATCCATTTATTTTTTCAAAAACAAGATACAGAGAGCATGGGGATAAGAGTGTGGAAGCGGGAATCTGGCCAACTGGATTTGCATACTGGTCCTGCCACATAATAGCTGTCTGAGCTCTAACAAGTTCTTCAAACTTTCTGCACTGCCATGTTCTTGTCTATAAAATAAGAGTAATAGAACCAAACTGTCAGTTTTGTGATAATTATATACATTAATATATGTTAGAAACGTATAAGGTATATATTAAACACCATGTACGTGTCAGCTATTGCTATTACTTATGTGTTCTTTTATCGAAAGTTTGTTTTATTCAAGATGATTTACTAAAATATGCATGCAGAAGATAAAAAGATGATTTAATCAAGGTTCTGTGTCCTTGAGGATCTAGAGGTTAGCAGGATACAATGGATGAAAATGAACAGCCCAAGTCAAACACATGAAATCCTAAGTACATAAGGGACAATCAAATCTGATGTCAGAGAGAGGAGAGCTAGAACAGCATGTTGGAGAAATTAGGGAGGGTTTGTTTGAAGGAAGACATATGAACTGGGCTTGAGAACTAGATTTGATTCTACATGCTTCTGGGAAAAGCATTTCAGACAGGAGGAACCACAGGGCCAATGAGAGGAAGCAGAGTGGAGACTGTGGTCTAAGAACTGTGTCCAGTAAGACTGTTTACAGTCTAGAATGTAGCAAGACATTGGTTATCAACACCAAAAAGCATGTTTTAAACAAATAATGCCAACAGTGAACAGTGGATTAAAGACCTGACAAAAGATTATCCTTTCACAGAGAGTGACTTACAAAGCTACGATAACATTACATTTTCTGAATTCTCCCCCTTAGCGCAGCGTGGATCTAACTTCAGCGAAGCCATGACTGACCTCTGGCAGAATGGCCATCTAATGTAATACTAAGGCAGGGAGATATTCTGAGACACTTCGTTTTCTTAATTGCATCCTTGCTCTTCCTGGTGATTTTGTGAGGAAGAGAGTTAATACCTTTCTGTTTGCCTGGATTTGCAGCACTCATTCCCCTGAAAAGATTTGTCTAAATTAATGTGACTGGCAATTGTATTGTTCAGATGATTGGCAGGGAAAACAAAACAGTGATTGCAGGACTTGTAAAGCAACCCTGATTGGAGCAGTTAACACCTATTGTTGTGGCATTGATTCAACCCTATTTAGCTTTGAAGTCCTGGCTTTGCATTTGGGAGTGCAAACAGGGCGATTTCCAGATAATGCCCTAGAGACAATTTTTTTCCTTAGAACTGTTCGGTCCCTCTGGAGGGGAAAAAAATTACTTTTTAAAGGACTAAAAGGTAGAGTCTGTTGGGGAATTAAGAGATCATGAAGGGAATGCTTCAATGTCCCAAGAGGAAAATAACCTCTTCCAATAAATCTCCATCCTGACATTCCATTCCATTGTCTCTCCCTTCTTCTCTATGCATTTTTTCTTGACACCACCCAAAACTTGACGATTTTCATGTAAAATTCGAAATTGAGAAAGTGATTTTATACAGCACTACTGCTATTTTCTTTCATTTTCTGTTTTTAAAAGCAGAGTTCTTGCTAAAATATTTTCTAGGCATAAGTCCCAACTGAATAACTATTTAAGGCCCTTTCAGTAATCCATAGAGACAAAAGTATATCAAGTAATGAAAGTCCATCATTTTCTTTTAATTGCCCTCTTTTTAGTACATTTTCAACTTTTGATTTCCTGTTTCCTGATCTTAATGGTTCAGAAATATTATCACTTTTGCCTTTCACTTTGAAAGTTGTTGTAAACCCTTTAATAGTGAACTTGGAAAATACTAAAGAGATATTTTAAAACAAGTGATCATCAGAACTACATAAGATGATATGAAATACATGCTTCTAAAAGTTTTTTATCCTTCTACTCCACATGCTGTAATAGCTTGGTCTTTTGAAAGTTTCCAAAATCTGACACAAGAAGAATAGTATAATATAAATCTATATGCTTTTATAGCAAATGACAGTCTTAGAAGCTACTTTATTGTTTTATTGATTTACTGATATAGATTATAACCTATATCATATATATATATATATATATATATATATTTGTATGTGTGTAGTGCTATTATATAAAAGATGTAGTCAAGTTAGACATTTGTATCTCTTATTGTTATTACTCAGTATTGCTTTCTCTTGATATAAGCCACTGATAGAAGCTGAGGATGCAGAGCAACACATTCCCTTAAACAGATATTGAAGTGTATGTAAGTGATCAAAGGTTAAGAGAAAACTTGGTTGCCTTTGATCACCATCACGAATTATAACAAGCTGGCATTCTTTTGTCCACTTTCAAGGGTTCCTTAGCCTAGAAGAAATGGGTATGGATTAGATGGAGTGAAAAGTTAAAGAAGGCAAAATCTTAAACATTTTTGAAAAACCAAACAGGAAAAGAGGTGTTCATAAGATTTAACAACAGAAGCTATACATCAAGTCCCTTGTTATCACAAAGATGCATAAAAATCCTCTGAAAATTAAAATAACAAGAGAGAACTTATTTTAAGCCAAAGTGAATGGGAAGTTAATAAACTCAAAAGAAAATATTTGTATTATATTTACATCTCTTTAACTCGCTGTTAAGTGAATAATAATAATAATAAATCTTATTTTGCCTTTTGTTCTACATTATATGGCCTATTTCCCCAAAAGCTGAATTGTAGCCCATCTTACCTAATTTTTTCCACTTTGGGTCATTCTCAAAGAAACAATGTTTATGTCTCTTCAGTTGTTTACTACTCTTTTGCATCATATCTTGATGATTAACCTTGATATGTCAAGCCACCAGTTTCTTTGCTCTTTAAATCTACCTCTTCCCTTTGGTCACCATTTATGCATAACTTCAGGACTGATATTTCTCTTCAGACATGTCAATCATATTTCCTCAAAAAATTTCAAACGTCTCCAGCCAAATTTCTACCTTTATTCCCTGAAAATTTCACTTTGCCTCTTCATAGAGGCTTTTAAATGTGTATCATCATATTCTGAGAAAAACATTATTATGTGCTTTATGCAGTCACAATGTCCTCTTTAAAGTATCTTTTGAAAGTCCTTGCCTCTCTTCTCTTGTATCACCTCTTTATTTTCAGGATATGTTCTTAATTAGAATTACATTTGACAGGATAAATAAAGGAAGCTTGAATTTAGATACTGAATTGATTATATTGGGGGCAGTGCTAAATCACAGAGCAGATGATTCTCCCATAGCCTCCCCACCTCTTCCAGCGATCTTCACATTACTCTTACCCTCATCAAAACAACTCCAAAGTGTCATGATACTACCAGCAACATAAACCATATATGTATGTGAACATACATGTATTATCCCCAGACATAATATAAATCTCAAAATTTATACAGAAAAATAATATATAGTCTCTACATATCAAATTTTACATATTTGCCTCAAACTTTTTATCTAATAAAATAAAACATTACAGAGAAAGCTCTCAAACTCCCTTTTCCTACATCACCCCAAAATAACAGATAACCTGAAATTTCTCTATATACTTTTTATTGCATGTATCTAAGGTAGTATATAGCAAATGTGATACAATAAATTTTTTTAAATCTTCTTATGACAAGGCATCATGAGAAAAGTTAAAACACAATAAATTGGGTAAAGATATTTGCAATGTAATTAAACAATAAAAATTAGTATCTTATATACAAAAATAATTACACAACCTTAGAAACAGAGAGTTCAGTAAAAAGATGGTAGGCATTTAGAAATGCTCCCAGGGGCAGCGTCTGCACACACTGGGTGGGTCTGTCCACACGAACATGGGAGAACAGCTGCTCAGAAACCACAAATAGAGGTCGATGCAGTGTCAGTTCTGGCACTTCATTGTTCATACCATTAACTGCATTATTATTCCTGTTTGTGCAGAAGAGAACTCAATTTTGATGAACAGAACTTTAAAGATTTCAAATTCAGGGACAATTACTCTCTAAAGATCTTTTAAAATATATCAACCTGGGATCTCTTGAAATTTGCAAGGGGCTCTGAGTTAGTTATTTACAGGTGTTTTCAACAATTACTTTGTTTAACAATTAGATACGTCCATTTTGCTTCTCAAAAAAATGAGCATCAGGACATGTTATCTGTTCACAAGAATATAACATATAACTGAAATTGAATAATAAAAGCATAAAACTTCACTTATAATAATTGTGAAATTAAAATCTTGTGTACATAGGCAAGGACAAACTACTCTATGAGGAAATATATATAGTAAACAACTTTTTTAGAGAAATGCACATGAAGACTTTGTTGTTTTCTTCCCTCCTCTCTCTCTCTCTCTCTCTCTCTCTCTTTCTCACTCCCCACAATCATGAGGAACTCTCTAAGTGAAGAAAGACAATTAAGAGAACATAGAAGACATATTTTTTTTAAAAAACAAATAAACATATATATAAAAAGAAGGAATTTAGAAGAAAAGGAAAGAAAGGCTAGTAACTGCAGAAAGTTCTTCCTTGATTTTAAGTTATTTATAGTATTTATCATGGCTCAGCTATATTCATGATCAGCTGTTTTTTATAATTTTTTTTAAAATTTTATAGTCCTGTGCTTAAATTTAGTTATTCCAAGAAGCAGATACCAAGACAAGTTAAGAGATTTGGGAGTGGAGAGGGCAAAATGTATATGAAGGCTAAAGGAAGGGAAGTAGGGATACCCAGAAAGAGTATACTCTAAAATGTTTGCTAATTATAATCCTCACTCTTAATATCCATAGCTTTAGGTCATTGTCTTCCATTAAGTGTGAACAGGACCTGTGACTTGCTTTCAATCATGGAATAGGGCAACAGTGATGGATGTTACTTCTGTACTATCTGAATAATGTGTGTGGCATATAGTGAGATAACACAGTGATATCCATCTTGTTAACAAATTCTCTCCCTGTCATGGTGGGGAGGTTCATGTGGCAAGAAACTAAGGGAACCTCCAACCAACAATTAAGAATTGAAGTTCTCAATCCAACAACACTTGATAAGACTGGAATTTTGCCAACAACCATGTGAGAATGGCAGTGGATTCTTCCCCAATCAAACCTTTAGATAAGATTCCAGCCCTGGCTGACACCTCATTTGTGGCCTTGTGAAAGACTCTGTGTAGAGGACCCAGCTAAGCCATACCCAGATTTCTAACTTATAGAAAATTAGAAATAATAAATGCATCTTATTTTAAACCATTACATTTCTGGTAATTTGTTACCTAGTAATAGAAAACTAATAAAACATCTCAAAAATGTAGGAAAAATGTGTATCAGTTGTATCAGGAAGAAAGATGTTTTGGGACTTTATATAATTAACTATTTAAATAGATTTTGTAATGTATATGGTATTCTTTAGACTTTTAGAATTTTTAGTTTATTATTATTTTTTGTTTATTTCAGTTCTCAAACAAGGATTCATTAGTTCTTAGATAATATGTAAGATCTGAATAAAGTGTCTGGCACATAGTGAGTTATTAGAAATAGTATTTGCCAATTCACCATAGAGATAAAAACTCAAAATTAAGTTTATATAGCAAATTACTAGTAGTCCACACTTCCTTACCCTGTAGTTTATTTCAGTGTAATATAATGTCATATCCTATCCCTTAATTGTCTTATGTTCCACAATGAATCAGATTTAACAGCATGGAAATCTTAGATGACATAGTAATCTGAGTATGTAGTAAAAAGTCTACTGATAGAAATTATCCTTGGACAATAAAAATGACCTGTTCACAGAACGAATTTAACCTGGAGATTATGTAGTAAATATTCAGAGTGAGAGGACTTCTGATTCCTGTGTGCTAAATGTTGCACTATCATTTCTATTTTTGAAAATCCACATTTTACCCAATGTACTACATGCAAAATGCTGCCTCCAGTTCAGCATAATATTTCACAATATAATGATATGAGTCACTCTTATAGGAGGATTTGGCATTCTCCTTGCAGTGCAAATCCATTCTTTTATCTCTGATAGCAGATGTTAATGTGAATTCACTGCACACTTTTGGAAAGGGGGAAAAAGCTAAAGGTTTGTGCTGTTTGCAAATCATCTGTTGTTGTACCTCTTTAAACTACTCTCTTTGACTGCATGAAGCTTTGATAGCTCATCTAGTTGCAATAGCATGAGCGTAATGCTGCAGGCATGAGGCGATTGGGGGCAGTGTGTTATTGACAGAATCTCCTGAATGATGATTTATTATGAACATCAATGGGAACAACACTTGTTCTTTCTAAAAAGCCTGTTTGTTCCTCTTGCCTCACCTGGGAGGAACACACTGCCCAGGACAGAGACACTGTTTATACTGTGATATTTAGCCTTCTCTACAACTGCTGCATTTTTATATGGGTTGGTGATTTTTTTTTTCCTGGCCTCTATTTTGATGACTTACCAATCATTTAGAATTGTTACATGCCCAGAAATATCTGAAAGCCAGACTATTTGGCAAGAAATAAAATAAGCAAGAAAGAGTCTCCACCAACACAAAAAACAAAAAACAGAAAACCAACAACAAAAAAAAAACAGTTTGCCTTTGATTCCTAGTTGATTTCCTGAACAGAACAGAAAATGCTTATAGCATGAGAGTATTTATGCAAATTTTATGCTAGAAAACAAAGAATCTTATATATCATGTATTACAGGCAGGCTATAATACAAACATGATTATTATTAAAAAAAACTGTTCTTTTCAGATGCACATGCAGGCCCTCAATTTTAAGTAAATTATGATATTATTCTTTGGAATTTTAAATAATAAAAGAAAATGTATTATTTAAAACTAAAAAAGATAGTCACTTCAAACTGTGAAAGAGACCATTCTAATGCAGACTTTAAGCAAAGAATTAAAAGAATAATTTAAGCTGTAGGTGAGATTTTATATGGTTTATAAAATAAATATGTATATATGCACTGTATATATGTATATGTATCTGTATAGATCTATATTTATATATATATGAATATATATACACACTAGACACACACACATATATATATACACATATACACATATATGCAGTGAGTTTTCTTTTTCTTGCTTAATATTTTCACCAAATTAGAAAATTCTAAATTATATTATAGTTCAACAGAAATACTAGCAAGGAGTCAATATCTTCTTCAAGGAATATTGATTATTTAGGTTTAATATTGATCAAGAACAATTTCTCATTCAAACTACTTACAGAATTTTGTTAGATGCTATTTAAAAGATATACCACATTTTAAAGAACCTGAAAATTGTTGAATGATAGTGGTGAAGGAATCTCTAATCTACTATTTGGTATAATTCAACTTTTTAAAATATGTCTTCTTATTTCTACATGACCAAAATGATTGGTATTGAATAAACAGGCTTCAGAATATATGTCACTGAGACATGCAGCTTTGGCAAGTCCCTTACCAAAAAAAAAAAATTCTAATATTATCAACCTTTCTTTGAGGACCTCTTTTGTCAATAGCTAGTATATTATGATAAGAAAAATCACAGTCTTATGCTTATTGTTCAATTATAGGGCAAACATATGTATCTGGATCACATGTATAATGTTCAGTTTTTATCAACAGTGAGTGGAGATTTAGTGCAAATTGCTGAATGTCAAACTCTTCACTGTGAATCAAGCTATTTGTATATTGGCATTGAGGAGCATCCTATGCTATTTACAAAACAATACTCTTCCTTTCTGCACATATATTTTATGTTCCATTAGTATATTTCTCAGTCTTTATGACACAGATCATCTTAACCACACAAAACAACTTTTATTCTTTTGCATGGGTTATAAGTCATAAATGGAAGAAGAAATCATAAAGCCCTTCTTCATACGTGCACCATCCATTGGGCAAGAACTGATTTACACTGAAAATCATTGCTTTCTCTCAAGTGTAATGTCAAATATCTGTTCAGAAATATGTGATGATAACTGTTTTCTTGTATTGTATATGTAGATATTACATGATATCCAATGAATTTGCTTGATAAGGACTTCTATTTTCCCTTCAAACACTACCCTCAATAAGGATTATACTAATATAGTGTCAATCTTTCCCTCCTGCAGAGAAAACTATAATTTTGCACTTGCATTAGAAGGACTTCTTTTCAAAGGAGTTATTGGGCTTTATTTTACATCTTGAAAAAATTCAATGGCTTTATTCTCCTCTTTAACAAGTTTTATAACACTTGAAACCAGGAGCAAATAAAATACTGATACAAAAATTTTTATTTTTTTTTAAATCCATTTTGGTGATTCCTAACCACATTTTTTGGCTGCTATGAAAAATGATCACATGCAGACCCAATTATTCCAGCATATATGTAGATTCACAATTTATAGTCATGCCATGGTCCTCTTAACTTAAAAACATGTTTGATGCCTTTCTGGATTTTAATATTTATGTTAACAGTTTTATTTTGTATTTTAATAGTTATTAAATAATTATTAAATTTAATAAAATTTATAATTTTATAATTTTCTATTGCTGCATAACAAATTGACACAAATTTTGAGGCTTACAACAATAACCATTTATTATTTCACAGTTTTAAAGAGTAAAAGTTCTGTTGGACTTGGCTGTATTCTCAGCTTCAGTTCCCACAAGGTTGAAATCAAGATATCAGTTTGGCTAGGCTCTTACATAGAGATTCTGGGGAAGAATCTACTTTCAAACTCATTCAGGTTGTTAGCAGAATTCAGTTCTTGTGCTTATAGTTGTAGAACTGAGGTTCCTTATTTCCGTCGTTGTCAGGGATCTCAGTGCTCTTTAAAGCTGCACCGATTTCTTCTCAGGTGACTCCTTTATCCTCAACACTAGCAATAACTTGTCAATCTGTTTTATTGCAAAACTACTTTAAACTGTTTTTTTATATTGGAAAGATTGATTAAGTATAAACAAAATAGTGAGAATACCACTGTCAATAGTCCTCTTCGTATTTTTTTTTCTTTTTTTGGTCAGAAGGAAGTGATAGACTGATGTCACAAAGATTAAATGGAGGTGCCATGCTAATCTACCTATAAAATAGTAATTTATTATTTAGATAGAAATATGTATAAATGAGAGACATTATGTTTTCTTCCCACCTTTGTAGTATCTGTCATGGATGCCTACCCATTTTAGGACACCATTTTTACCATTTTAGGACACAGTTCCAACTGCCTGAGGGCTTTCTCTTGACATAAAGCCTTTCTAGCCTCCATATGGGGAACACGAGAAGTGCCAAGAAATTTATGTTCCCATGGGCAACTCTTACCAAAGACTCCTAGGAGTTGGTGAATAATTATCTGCTTTCTAGCCCTTCATTTAAGATACCTCTAAAGAATAGTCTACACTGTTTTCTAGAGTTCCCCAGTTGAATTAAAAACCAGTTACACACAAGAATAACCTTCTCAATAAAACATTCTCTGTATGATCCTTTCCCTTTCTTATCTCACTTCCTCCTGTTTTGTTACTTGTTCTTTCTGGATCTTTTACCCCACAAAAGACTTGTATAATGTTTGCCTCAGGGAAACCTAACATAAGACAACACATCCATGTATCAACCTGTGTTCTCCCTGGGGTGCCTGTGCCACACTTTGGAAACACTCTTCTAAAAGATAAAACCTGTACATTTCATTTTACAGGTAAAAGGGCCTCATTATCTGGCCCTTTCCTATTACCTATTATTCCTCACGACTCCTCCTCACTTATAGTACAAATATGCTGAACATCTAACCATTTAGTAAAAGCTTAATTCTCTTACATAATTCTATTTCATTGTATCATTCTATAATCACTCTCTTATATAATTTGGCAAATTCCCTGAAGGCCTGGATCATTTTTGGGTTCTAGAGCCCAACTCATTTTTTTTTAAATCTGGAATAGATGACTGAATGAATAGATTAGTGTATTCATGAATAAAAGTCCACCTAAAATGCCGTTTAAACAGATCTAAACACTGAAAATGATTTTTTTTCAATCATATGGTCTCATATATAGCATAATGGCTACAATGGAGTAGTATAAGTGCTGTGACAAAGAATTTTGAATGATTCTAGTAGCAGCCATGATATCAACTCTTTAAAAGCTACAACTGTATTTAGAAAGATGCCATCTTTAGTATAACAAAACACAATGTTTTTCTTTTCAAGAACTAGGCCAAAGAGTTGTGTAACATTGATAAGCCACGTGAAATGTGTTAATAGTGTGCCACATACATACATTTTTTTTAAAAAGTAATAACTTTCTTTAAAAGAATGTATGGACACATAGTGTTACTATTTCACCAAAATAATGTGTAGATTAACTTTCTTACTTCCAAATTGAATAGTATACACAGATATCACTAGAATTGACAAGTGATTTTAATCATCGAATACTCATTTCTTTGACAGATTATCATATCAAGAAAAGAACGTTCATCCCACTTCTCCCAAAGTATCAAAAGTTACAGCCCGTGCAGAGCAAAACTGAACATAAGACATGCCCTTTCTGATCAACTTCACTCTGAAGCAATGCCTACCCACAACACAACCAAATCAGGGAAATGCTCAGAAAAACAAAACAAAACAAGTCAAACAAAACAAAAATAAAAACAAAAGATTAAGCAGTGAGAGCCTAAGTGGAAGCAGTCATCAACAAATCAGTTTTCAAGTTGTGTGCAAAACAAGATATAGTTTAAAGAATACTGCAATTTCGTTTTGCAATGCAATTCAATAAGGCTTAATGAAAGTTTTAAGGTTCAGCATGTACTATATAAAAGATCTAAATAACTTTTGCTGTTTTGACCTTTTGGATGTTTCTTTTACACAATTTCATTCCTCATGCTTTCCTCTGTTTCAGATTCAGGTCGATGTAACAGAAAGTAAGTTGTCAAAATAAAAAAAAAAAACATGCAAACATTTCAGAAGTACAGTTTCTGTGAAGCTTGATACAGCCATAGTCTTTCTCAAATTAAATTTTAAACTTTAAAAAGAACTCAGCACTAAGAGTTAGAAAGAAAGAGGAAAGATATATCCTTAGGGAGTTTTGAGAATCTGCTTCTACTATGTCGTAATAATCTGATTTCCCTATGCATGTTACTATTCTTCATTTTCAGCCTTCAAGAGTACTGGCTTTTGGACAAAACAATTTTATAATGACAAATAAAAACAAATGTGTTTGCAGAGGAGTTTTTAAACAATTTTTTTTTCTTTTTCACAAAGTTTGCCATGAGGAAAAGCTAAAGGATTGTCATCAGGGAGTGAGTTTGGTATCTTTAAACTCACCTTTCACAAAAACAATAAAATACATCTCTATCAGAAGCCATTGCTGCCAAAATAAATTCACTTAAGGCAGTATGTATTTCAATAGATAATAAACTGAATAAATTAGATGCCAGAGTCTCAACTTAGAAAGTCCAGATGGAAACACAGATCAAAACAATGCATGGCTAGAAGGCATGGTAAAAAATAGAGACAGAAAAGGTCTCGCCTGCTTTTCTTACAATACCATCAAAGACATAGGGCTCTTTGAACTTTGGACGGAAAATGTGGGCAAAAAAAAAAAATTATTATAGTGGGTGCTATCTACCTTTTTTTCCTCTCCATTGCACTGACATTTTCACAGAATATAAGATCACATAAGTACAAATAATATACTTTAAACTGAAGTATGAATGAAATAAAATCAGTAAAATAAAAATAAAAATCTATCTCCTAATTATAATCTTCAATCTCCACTTTAACCCAGTGTTTAAATTTGTTTATATATTAAGTTTCTTTTTCTTTCTTTACTTCCAATATTTTTAAGATGTTACTAAATAGTTAAAATCTCTCACCATCATACAGCAAAAGAGAAGAATGCAGCAAATTACAGAATTCTAAAACTAAAATAAAAATACTACAGACTCAGAAGAATGCATCCACATAAATATCCACTAAACTGATAGCAATGGATTGCATTAACATTTTGCCTTTCTTTAGCATCATAAATAAACCATATTGCTCTTATGGATTGAAAACAAAAATGCAATTTCACTTATTGAATATTCCAATGGTCAGCTAATATTTGCACTATAATCCCCTTACTAGTTAAACGGAAGCCAAATAACATATTAATCTTACACAAAAACAATGGATCTATTATCTTTGTTGTTTCTTGGATGTGAAGCAGATACCAGCAGATGTTTCCATTTCTGTTGTTATGCATAGCACAGACTTCTGTATAAACTACAGCACCAGGCACTCTATATTTGCATTGATGTTTTTCTTTTGACTCTTTGATTGGAATGATATTATTATTATGCTCACTTAGTATGTACTGAGCACCCACATGAGTGCATTCACAGCTGCATAATACAAAAAGACAGCCGCAATGCTATACAGAGATTTGATCTTTTTTAAATAACAAAACTCCCTTTACTCACATTAAATAGGTTATTACCTAAGAAATGTTTTATTTGTTTTAGTCTTGCATGGTTACCTATTTGACAAAATTAGATCAATTTTAATGACTTCATTAAATTGAAATGTCTCCATTCAGAAAATGGACCAAATAAAATCCATTCTTTAGGTAGTTAAAAAGCATGAAAATGAAACTTGGCAAAATGTTCAGTCCTTTCTGTGAATATGATTTCAGACAGAAATAAGAAAGGTATGTAGTTAAAGTCCAGATGTTAGGACTTTTAAGAAAACGTTTTTCTTCCCAGGGCAGCAAATTTTTAAGGTTAAAAGAAAACACACACAGACACACACACACACACACACACACACACACACACACGCACATACACACACACACACACACACACACACATACAGCAAAAGGTAAATATTGCCTTGAATGTTTTCAGAGAGCCATGTGTCATATAAGCAACAAAGGCACATTGTATATCTGAATTGACACCAGGCCTTGGGAACACCACAGGAACTACAGACTCAAGGACTTCTCCTTATATGCAGAGATGGTAAATGAGACTATTTATCAGAAGCTGGAGTTATCAGATTATTTTCATCTCAGCTGCCACTAGTAAAATCTGCATAGTCACCAACAGTTGATTTTCAGATACATTCTCAATCTTTGCAGAAGTAGCTTGTTCCTTACATTTGCAAGTTTAAGATGGAGTGCTTTCTGTGCGCCTAGGCAGTGTGTAGAAGCTGATCTTAGACTATCTTATACTAACAGTGGGATGGTATTTTTAGTATGAGATTTTAAAATATTTTAAATGCCTCAAAAATATTCATATCATTTAACCCAGTGACTCAATATTATTTGTTTAGTCAAGAATTTATTCAATTAACTCAATATTTCTCAACACTGTGTTTGGCACTGAGATAATTGCTAGAAACTCAATGGTTAAAAATAAATATAATAACTTTAAATTATATTTTTTCCAAATTCACAGAGCTTATAGTCTAGTAAAAAAAAGCTTTTTAATTGTATTTTAAATTAAAAATACACATATACACAGAATCAATACACAGCACCAATAAGAGCAATGGAGGAAAAATATAAGACATGAGAGAATAACATCATGAGGGGTACCCAATTTAGATTAGGAAGTCAAGAGACCTATCCAAAACAGGATTTTTTCAAAATCTGTCTACAACTTTTTCTTCCAATTGATGTATCCAACTCCTCTCACTATTACCCTTCTTGAACCTCATTAAGATCAAGTTGATTGTACCCTCTTCTTGCTTCCCAATCCATCAGTCCCTTTTTATTCATTTTCCTAATCATCCTACTCATGCTTCATGGTGTATTACCTCAATATGTCTTTGGCTAATACCCTAATTCCCTATCCCTTTGTCTTCTGGTTACTTCCCCTCTGGCAAACTCCACTCAAAATTGTCATCCCCCAATCCCAACTGCTCCTCAGCTCTGAGTTCTGCTGGAGGAAGATTCATGTAGATTGGTCTCCCTGTGCATTTATGATGAAAACTCTAATGGATCCTTAAAATCACTGTTGTCCTACTTCATCTTAAACCTTCGCACTTCTCAAATTTTCCTCTGTGCTTCTACCACTTTATATTCAGTTGATCTACTATTTCAAAATCAAATCAAATAAATAATGAAATAAAATAAGATAAAATAAGTAAAATGTAATAACCCATCATATTCAACCTTTAACTTCCCAGTACTAAAAATGCAAACCTGCACAATTGCACCCATCTTGTATTTCTTATTTGTAGCTATAAAAGAAAGTCTCTTCTTCCTCTAAGACTAATTTCCCTCTCACTTTCTCAGGTTTAAACCTAGTTATTGAACTTCCTTTCTCTTGATATTTCATTTCTTTCTCTCAAAGCATTTACATATTTTATTATGTTTAATATAAATTACTTTTTCTATTATTTCTCTTTTATATAACAGAATTTTTTTTCAGTTACGTGTGAAGTAGATTACATCATTTATGAATTTAATTTCAGAATAGCTAAAGAAGCTTTACAAAATATTCATTATATAAAATAAACATTTTGACTGATGAGATCAAAAAGCCACAGAAGATGTGAATGTGTAAAGAGATGAGGAGAGAGAGGAAAACAATAGTTGGGTCAAAAGAGGAACCCCCCTGCCCTCCCAAAAAAGCATGGCTATGCTGGGGAGTGGAGAAGGAGAAGATTGATTACTAAGCTAAGTTTGGAGTTTTGGCTCTTACACTAGTGTGATGATCAGTTTTATGTCTCGACATGGCTAGACTGTAGTTATTTAATTAAATGCTAATCTAGGTGTATTATGAAATGCTATTTTGTAGATGTAATTAATATGTACAATGTGTTAATTTTAAGTAGATTAGAGATTGTACTGGATAATCTGGGTGGACCTGATCCAATTAGCTGAAAGTCCTTAAGAGCAGAGCTGAGGTTTCCCTGAAGAAAAAGGAATTCTACCTGTGGAGGTCAGCTTGTGTCTGAGAATTCCCTTCCTGAAGGTGTGCCTACAGATTTTAGACAATAGATTTCTTATTATCTATAACCTACTTATTCTATTTCTGGTGGAACCCTGACTGATACACATGGGACAAGACATTCAATCAAATGGATAAAACTGAAAAAGATGGGGAGAAAAAAATGAAAGTTGCATTCTGATTATAAGACTGGCAATCAGATGTGTTCAACACAAAATTTAAAATCTTCCTGTCCTTTGATTTACTCTTACTCATCTTTCATTCATTAGCTTGTAAAAAAAAAAAAAAAAAAAAAAAAAAGCTGTGAACTTTTATAAATAAAAAAAAAATTAAAAAAAAACATTTTGTAGGCAGAAAGTAGTAATTCAAAAGGAGAAGAAGAGCACCAGGTGAATTTGAAGCCTCAGAGGGCAGTGGGAAGAGAGCCAGATTACACAGTACTCTGCTGGCAACAACAAACATTTTACATTTATCTAAGTGCTAATGGAAGCCATTGAAGCATTTTGATAAAATAAGTGATATAATCTAATTTAAGTTTAAAGATCACTCTGGCTGCTGTGTGGAGTGAATAAGGGATTTGAACAGGCCAAGAAGGGAGCCAGGGAGACCTGACAGGAGGCTATTATAACACTCTAGGTAAGACAGTCTTTTATGAATATATCTCAAAAAAATAATCATGAACAGAACATTTTATTTACAAGGATGCTATACTTAGAAGTATATATAAGTAGGGATTGGCAAGGCCACCAAAGCTAAGGTCCATTTGTTAAAATTATTTCTTCCTTAGGTTATCAAACTGTGTCTTAAATTACCTACTACCTGGGCTGAAAATTATGAGTTGTTCCTGTATATTCAGCTTCCATCTTTTCTACCTACAGTGTGGAAGTGTGATCCATATGGACTGCATCACCTCAGAGGTTATCTTTGTCCATCAGTGCATTATATATAATGTACTAACTAGCTGTTTGAATAAAGAAACCCAGTTTCAGAACATTTGGCTCTTTTTCACTAAAATCACACTATTTAGCCCTATAACAGAAGGAGATCTTCTTTTTCTCTCTAAGGCACACATCCAGTCCATACTCTTCTAGCTTTTTTACTTTTTAGAATTTGTTGTAGAAATTGCTGTTTCTCTCCTTAAGGTATGTTGCAGACCGAACTCCTTGGAAACCCCCCAGCCTACTAAAATAACGTCCACTTTCCTACTCTAAGCTCTCTACACACAATAGCCTGCCTTCAGGAAGGATTCTGTACCCCTTGCTGACTGGGGAAAGAGAATCCACTTTTATTACCAACTAGGACTTGGGAGATGAAGAGACAACATTACTAGGGCTTGTTTTTGCATTTGATTTTGCCTTTTTTTTTTTTTACTAAAAATATATATATACACAGAGAAATAAATAAATCTGTCAGATTATATAAGAAAAATGCATAAGAGTTGTCTTTGGGTAGCTATAATATATATCACTCTTATTTTCTGTTGCATGGTTTTTTGCATTTTCATTACTTAAAAGTTTTATATTTATAATCCAATAATTTTTTTAGAGTCTCCAGTCAAGATGGCAAAGTAGGTAAACACTGTTTGCCTCCTCTCACAGCCATGTCAAAATTATAACTAAACTATAGAACAACCACCTTTAAAAATCACCTAAATTCTAGCTAAATAGAAGTCCTACAATTAAGGACATAAAAAAGAGGCCACCTTGAGACTGATAAGATTGGCAGATACATGGAACAGAATGCTCCCACATTCTAGTGTGCCGATTGAAAATCAAAAAGGTATCTCAGTTACAGAGGTTTCCATAGAGTATTGAGGGATTCTAGCTCCACACTGGGTTCTCAAGGCCAGAGTTCCAGTGCTGGGAAAAGAAGTTCTCACAAAATCTGGATATGAAAATCAGTGTGGGATAGCACCTGAGTGGGGTGGAGGGCTGAGGTCTTGAGTACAGACTTATTTACTGATGGACTTACACTGAGATCCAGTGCTGGGCCAGCAGTGTAGGAGTGCTAGGAACATACAGGGAGAAACTAAGTTGTCTGGTTTCAGGGCAGGGGTTGGAGGAGTAGCATTCTTCCAGACAAAAGTCCTGGCAGAATCCATTGTTTCTTTGTTGAGCTGTCCCCCCACCTAGCATGCAGATGCAGGCAGCCACCATATCTGAGTCTTCAGCAACCTGGCTAACACTGGTCACTCTGCCCTGGTGATTCTCTGAGAGTCTGCTCTACCCAACTTGCAGGACCACCCAGGCCACTTCCAGTGGCTTTGCCATCTAAACAGCTTATTTTGGCTCATGGTTTGGATTTTCCTAAAATCTCTCAAAGTTTTGCAAAACCTAAACAAGCAGCATCTGGCCTCAGCATGCACTATAACCTTTTGCTGAGTAGCCCCAAACACAGCATTAGTGGAACCTAATCTTAGTTTATGGCTTGGCATCTTGAGGCACATTGAAACCTGGCATGGGTGGTAGACATCTGTAGATTTCTTAATGGCTCATGTTAGGTGGGCCAGGGCAAGGCACAGGCTGTAGTTGAACTTGGCTTGTAGTGGGGCTCTTCCCAAAAGGCCTAGCAAATCTGGTAGACAGCTTTGGACTAAGCCAGAGCAACCCCTGGGGCCATATCTGAAGACAACTTACCCAAAAGACAAATTGGAAAGGCACCAGAGCCCTGGTAGAGTGAATACTGCTCTGTAGGGTCAGCTTCTACACAACAATTCCTCCATTGTAGCCATCAGCCAGTTCTCACAACCAGTCAGCATAAGGGCCAGTTCCTCTCAATGGTGTGCAAACAGTGGCCAAAGCTCAACTACAACAGGAAAGCACACATAACCCATATAAGGAACAAACCCAGAACACCCAGCTCAAGTGACCAGAGAGACTGTACCACTGAGCCCCACAGGATACCTATTAGATAAAACTACTCTACTAAGACTGGGAGACCTAGTAGCCCTACCTAATACATAAAAACAAACACAAGGAGGCAGCCAAGATGGAGAGACAAAGAAATATGTCCCAAATGAAAGAATGGAACAAAGCTCCAGAAAAAAATGAAGACCAGTGATCTACTAAATGCAGAGTTTAAGATACTGGTTATAAGGATGTTCGATGAACTTAAGGGAAGAGTATATGAACTCAGAGATAGAAAACATAAACAGAACCAAGTAGAAATAAAAAATACAATAACTGAAATGAAGAACAAATTAGAGGGAATCAACAGTATATTAAACAAAGCAGAGGATTGAATCAGTGATTTAGAAGATAAGGTAGCAGAAAACACCAAATCAAAACAGCAATAAGAAAAAAGAATGCAAAAAAAAAAAGCATAGATAAGGGGCTTCTGGGACAAGATCAAGTATACCACATTCACGCTGCAGGGGTACCAGAAGGAGAAAAGAGAGAGCAAGGAATTGAAAACCTATTTCAAGAAATAATGATAGAAAACTTTCCTAACATAGTGAAAGAAATAAACACATAAGCCCAGGAAGCACAGAGAGTCCCAAACAAGATGAACTCGAAGAGGCTCACAGCAAGACACATCATAATTAAAATGCTAAAGATTAAAGACAAAGAGAGAGTCTTATAAGCAGCAACAGACAAGCAATTAGTTACCCAAAGAGAGCTTCCATAAGATTGTCAGTTGATTTCCCAAGAGAAACCTTTCAGGCCAGAAGGAATTGGCCAAAATATTGAAATGATAAAACACAAGAAGCTTCAACTAGGATTACTCTATCCAGAAAAGCTATTATTTAGAATTGAAGGTCAGATGAAGAGCTTCCCAGTCAAGAAAAAGTTAAAAGAGTTTATCACCACCAAACTAGTATTATAAGAAATATCAGAGGGACTAAAAGAATGTGAGAAAGAAATGCTATCAATTTTGTGGTCAGTAAAGTCCTCTTGTGGAAGTGAAATATGACTGAGCCCTGATTGGCAAGAAGGATGTTTTTACTAGAAGGAACCATAAATTCAAAGTTTTTAAAGGAAACTGAATTTGTCTTTTTCTAGGGAACAAAGGGACCAAAAGAATAGGAAACTCAAATGAGATGGAGTCTTGGGCTATAACTCATACATAGGAATTTGAAGTCCCTAATATGTTTAGAAACCTCAAGTCTGTAGCAATACATCAAAAATTTAACAAAGGATAATTGCAAAGGTAACACAAGTTTGGGGGCACCACAAGGCACCTTTTACATATGATCCTCTTTAGCAGGAAGAGGACCAATGTGTATGCCAGTGAGTCGCAGAGGTGCCAGCATGGGAAAAGAGGTTGCATTGTTTATATTTACGTCTGCAGTATGAGAATAAGACAAAGTTTTAGTACTTCATTCAGGTTGCATAAGTTGTTTTATGGGATGTAATTGTTATCTACCAGTGTGGTTAATGGTTTGGATAAAAATATGACAGATGACAAATTCTGTAAGGGCACCAAACGGGTTACATGCAATAAAGTGAGCCAGACTGACTGATGGCTGTTATTGCCCCAGGAGTGGATTTATTTCCAGTATTATGCTCAACTTTCATGCAAAAATGTACAAAATGGATCAATTAACTATTTTATAAAAATTTCCGTTTTAATCAGGGATATGAATCTGATCACCATCTTTTGCAGATTTTCCCCAGGAGCTACATTTGAATTCAAGAAAAGTTATTTTAAGAGATGCATAACTCTTTCACACTTACAGCCTCAGATGAAATGATAAAAGAGTGACACAGTTTATTATTTTCCTCCATTTTGACTCAGTGCTCTTTTATTTTCACTTTGTAACTGTAGGCAAGACTTGATCGATGGGTATAATAAAAAGTACAAGTAGTTTAAGAAAATAAGGCAAACTAATAGGAATAAGACTGACCATTTTTCATTTCATAAGTCTTGAAATATATTTAGGATGCTACTCCAGTGGTCCCATGAATGCTAACAGTTTCTTAGCAATTGGTTCTAGATTAATGGACTGTGTTGCTTACTAAGAAAATATTTATAAAGATACAGAGATTTTCATGCATTGATACATCATTTTTTGATAGGCATATCTAACATGTGTAATTTTTTATTTATAGGCAGAAAAATTTGAAAAGGACTAATTATATCTTACATTATCACTTGATGTCACAGTATCAACAGTCTATTTTAAATGACAAGCAATTTATTGAAGAAATACTGCCACTTAGAAGTGCCAGTTTAAAATTAAATCGAATCACTTCTAGGAGATTACTACTTTTTCAAGATTAAAAAGAAGTAGTACTAGGGTTTTTGTAATAGCAATCACAAGTTATATAGGAGTATGAAACAAACCACATGAATTTTTTTTAAAAAAAACATTACATGTGTATAGAACAATTAGTTGTTCCATGTGTCCCTAGAAAACCTACAACTAGGAATGACCATAAAAATCTGCAATAAGTGAGTAATTATAAAATGATTAGCCTTTCTTTTTTCATCACTGAACATTATGTGAAAGACTCCCAAGAACAATAAGCAACTTGCTTTATTCTTGGTTGAGTATGAATCAGGAAACATGTGGTCTAGTCCCAGGTCTGCCACTAATTAAATGTCTGACCTTGGGTACATCATTTAATCTCTCTGAGCCATAGTTAACCCACATATAAAACAAGATTGTTGGAGTAGATGACATTCAAGATCCTTTTTATTTTATAGTCTAACATGATATTGTTGTCTTTTCTTAGCTTAAAGTAAAACCTATAGTGCTTAAAAGTAATGATACCTGTATTAATTTGCTAGGATAGCCATAACAAAATACCATAGCATATATGGCTTACACAATAAACATTTATTTCTCACAGTTTTGGAGGCCGGAAGTCTAAGATCTAGTTGGCAATAGAGTTGGTTTCTCTGGCAGCATTCCTCTCTCCCTGGCTTGCCGATGATCCCCTTCTCACTGTAGCCTTCACAAGGCCTCTGTGTTCATACATTCCCTTTATCTTTCTTCTTATGAGAATATTGGTTATATTGAATTCAGGCTCCACCCTTATGATCTCATTTACCTTAGTAACCTCCTTAAAGACCCACTCTCTAAAGAGAGTCACATTTTGAGTTTGGGTTTCATTTTTAAAATATACATTTGGAGAGTACACAATTAAGTTTATAAAAATACCTTAATATGTAATATTATAAAAATATCTTAATTATAGTGAAAACTATAAGTACTAAGTGAATAAAAGTTTTAAGGTTGTATGAAATGAATCTACTAAAACAAAGAGTTTTATAATTCTACATTTATATGAATATATACACATATAAGTGATTACATTTTCATTTATTATTGAAATCAAATTATAATTTACCTCATTGTTCATTCTAAGATTCTTGAGTATTTCTTTTAAAGGACTCAGTATGCGATCTTTAATTATATAGGTTCAGATTTTAAAATATAAAAAATAAAACCAAAAAATGTATAATAGATAACTAAGTTCTAAAATCAGCTCTTTATTTGCATACCAAATTATAGTAATGGGGAAAGTTTTCTCCTGTGTAGTGTTTGCAGTGAAAACATTCTCAGGGTAAGCCTTTCACTGTGTAGCAATGGTGTCTGTGTGAGGCCCTTCTAGACTTGTATCTCCCCAGAGATTCTGGGCAGGGTATCTTTGTTCTGCTTTCAGCACAATCTCTGAGTTTGAGTTTCCCTTGAGCTTGAATGCCCCTCCTTAGTCATACTGCTTTGTGAGAGACAATACCTGTTGACTATGCAAGGACCCACTAGGGCATTCACCATTCTTCCACTGGGTCTGTAACTTCAGGTCATTAGTGGACATGGGGTATCCTCCTTCACTTCACAAGAATGAGTCACAAACAGTTTCAAACTCTCTTTAGTCCTAAGGGGCTTAAAAGATAAGGCTCAGAATGTTCTCAAGCTGCTTGAGGAAAATTTCTAGTTTACACATACTTCTCAGAGACCTGCCTTGGGGATGCAGGGTTATTTTATTGTCTGCTGGGCAGTGTTAGGTTTCTGGTTGGTTTACAGTGATATTTGTGTTAAAAGTCAAGTTGAATGCAGCTCTTTCACTTTTAAGAATAACACAATATCATGGTTTCCAAATACATACATTGATGATCAAAGGAACTCATCTTTTTTATCAATAGAGTGCCTAGGGAGCAAAGTATTATTGGTAATACAAACAGGGGAGAGAAAAGATAGCTATTCCCAAATTCAGCCAAAAATCACAAGTTGTGTTTATATTAAGCTATCTCTCTGGGCATTCTCTTAATTTTGGCAAGCAAGGTTGGCTAATGAGTAATTATATTTCCAATTTCATATCATCATTATAATTTACACATTAACTATGACCTTCATTGCATTAATTGCCCTTGAAACATATTCTATGTGAAATTTTAAAAATTTATAACATTGTCCAGAGCTGTGATTTAATGTCCTGATCCACAGATTTGCATCTGTGAGTTGTGCCTAGTCAGTCAGTCCCACACTAAACCTCTGAGGGGCATAAGGAAGTGGCTAGGACCATGGAGTCTCAATTGAAATCACTTGCATTCAATATAGGACAACCTGATTTGATGACTTGTGGCCATGTGAGCTTAATTAGATAAGTCAATCTTTTAGGCTCTTATTTTCTCATCAGTAAAATGGAGATAGTAATACCTCCTACCATGTAAGTTGTTGTCATGAAGCTCTGAAGAATGCAAGGCTCTCAGTAGAGTGAGTGCCTGGTGTACAGTAGGAGGCAATAAATACTAGCTATAACTGTTTTGTTATTTAAAGAGTTGTTGCGGTGTTCTACTCTAGAAAGCTGGATAAGTATTCAAGAAATAACTAAAAAGGAAACCAAATGAAAGGTACAATATTACTTATAGGTATAATTTGTAATATGAAAACATTAACAAATAAAAACAAGTATTCTTAAAACAAAAGAAATTGTAGTTTTGGGATTATGCCTATCTAAATGCAAGATGTCAAATTGACATTCACTTTCATGTTTAAATAAATCACCAGTTTATTAGAAAAATAGTGTGCTTGATATCTTAATAAATTTAAATGGATTATCATAAGTTATGCTTTGTTTTTTGTTTAACATCATGGAAACAAACTAACATTGAATAGTAATTACAACCATATCTATGTTGAGAATTACCTTGAGTAGCTTAAATGAATTAAGGACAAGCTCATGCTCTTGTAGATTATGACAAGGAATTTAAAACCAAGATAAAAATTTCAATTAGTAAAATGGTGTATAGTAAAGAGAAACATGGCTATATTGTGATTCTACCCACAAATACTTTATATTTATTGAAGGCTTCACAGTTGTGGCAGATACCACCCACTCTTACCCCTTCTCTTTTACTGCAAGTACCTTTTCCCAATGCAGACACGAAAATGCTAGTCATTTACTTCAGCAGCCTCTTGCAGCTAGGGCACAGGAATCTTAGGAGAACTCTGTCTCTGGCTTATGAGAAAGGACTTCTTCCCTGCTAAAAGGAGCAATGTTTAGAAAAAAACATGATTTCCATCTTGCCTTTAGATACTATTTCCTCAAGAAGTTTAAATCAGAGACAGCAGCTATCTTAGGATCATAGGATCAAACTAAGGGTCTTTTCAAAGAAGCCAGACCAGAAGCTTCTGAATAAATCCCAGAAATATTTTTATAATGTGAGATAATGAATCCACATTGTTTAAACCTCTTTTGACAGGCATTCTAATAGTTGCAATTAATGTAAGAGTTTTGATGAGTGGCCATGCTGATAATCACTTTCAAAACCACATAAAATTGTTATAAAAGCATTAAATTTGATTAAAATCAACATCATATTGGTTATTGAAAAATCATTCTCTAATCTTAAATCAATTCTACAAACTAGTAGAAGGAAGAAATTGATTGAACAAAAAAGTTTAACATCCAGCAAATTTAATGTTTCCATTTAATTAAAATGAAGAGGGAGAGAGACAGGCAGGGAAGGAGGAAGGTGAAGGGAACCCAAAATTTTAGCACTTTGAAGCTGCTTTTTGGGATATTGCTTTTAAGCTGTTTATTAAGAGATGAGCCACAGAAAAAAAACCTTGGCCCTCCCTCTTTTTCTGCCCAAAAGATTCATACAGAGAAACCTGCTTCGAGAATGAAATCTTAGAACACTACCTTACCCTAATTTGAATTAAAAATGATAAATAAGGAGACATAAGGTAGGCACCTGTTAGCTAGATGTTCCCTCTGTCCCATTGTTTCTGAGTGGCCCAGCAAGAATTTGCCTGCCTTGTATGTTCTACTCTTCTTTAGGAACCTGTATATCTCCCATCCATTCTCACTTCTGAAATCTAATGCCCCATGTCCTATCTACTCAATGTTGCCTCATTGTCTTTGGAATTTTTAAGTTAAAAATTGCACAAATTATTGTTTTACAGTAAGTGTAAAGAATACTCCTTTCTTTGCTTTCTCCCAACCTCACCAAGTAAAATATTCTGAAAGAATAACCACCAAATTTGTACTGGTAGTTTTAGTTAGAACTGGGTATTATGGAAAAGCAGAGAACTTGCACTTTTTACTTTTACATGCTTTCATTGTTTGTTTGGGTTTATTTTTTAACTTTAGCTTATATTAACTGTGTAATTTTAAAAAGTTTGAATAAAAAAAAGGAAAAAGGAAAGCAAGAACTTGTTTCTATTCTTTTAAATTATGCTATTAAAACTCTCAAGAGGCTGGCTGGTAAGCCAGCACATCTGTGTCTAAATTGACATTGAATGTTATGTGAAAGATTAGTGTGATCTTAGTAGTTCAGAAGACACTCTATACAGGTGGCCCTTGAAAGAGACCAGAGTACACAAAATTGTTTGGTGTGTCATTTTCAAAACCTGGCATGCAGGATTGTTTGTTTTTGCCAAATATAATGACTTTATAGATATCTAGCTTCCAGACAAGATGAATTATTATCAAACAACTTTAGCTTGCAGTTTTAATAACTAAATTTCAGCCCTCTTTCACTCATTTAGAATGTAACCATTTTATTTAGTTATCCATTTTGATTTTACCAAAATGTTATAAAGGGGTATTTTTCCAATTTATACTAACCTCATTTCTAATTTATATTATGTGACATGGGAGAAAAAATTATTATAATAATACTCTCGTATACAAAATAAGTAACTAGGCAACATTTTTAAAGGTAAATCCATAAAACTAGGAGACTATGAAGCACACACACAAATGATTTCCTTTTCTGCCAAAATTATGAAAAAATCCATATTAACGAACTTGCCCTGCTTCACTGTGTTCAATAGCCTTGAAATGTCTCATTTTCTTTACCAGTTGCAGGGTCTAATGGAAGTATATGCAATTTTAGTAACACTGTGAAAAGACACTGGTAGGAGATTTATTTTAAATCTTGTGCTAAAGCTTGGTGCTCATTAAAAAAGAGGATTAATAACACTCTCCACTAGAGCCAGGTATAATGCAGGCAGGCGTGCAGGTGTCTGAGCACAGCTCTGCAAATCCTCCTTCATCTTGACCTGCTTCCTCCCTGTTATTCTAGCCTCATCCTGTTTGAGGAGAGACTCCAAACCATGCCAGATTGCTCAGTGGACTTTGCAACCTGGTTATGGATCCAAGGAAGCAAAACAGTAGCATGAAATTCCAATTTCTCATCTGACATTAAAAAGAATGCAAGAGGTAATAGTATTGTGATCTCTAAGACGATAGAGGAAAAGACCTTCTCTCCTTTAATTGAACTGATAAGAAATTGGCCTCAGCCTTTGTCTTCACTAGAAACTATTAGACCCACTTTTATCTTAATAATTGGATGTAAAAATTTCATGAGGTAAATATTATTAGCTCACAAAAAGGACAATCTTAATTATAGGAGAGAGTCCAAGAGAACATTTAGATGTGTCTGGAAGCAAGAGAGTTAGGTGCATCTATTAAAAAAAAATACTTAGCACAGGACTGTCCACAACTCTGCATTTTTATTTTAAGGTCTTACTGACAAAAAGTTGTTTGTTTTCAGTAATATATATGTAATATACTGATGCTTTTGTATCTCCTTATTTATTCTTTTTCTTGTTAAAACACCTGCATTCTTCTCCTTTCCAATTCATAAAGACTGAGAACTGAGATCTGCATTTTAGAAATCTAGATCTACCTTTATAACAAACACTGATGATACCAAGCAGGCTGCTAGTGTGTTTTACCAGTTTTTAACTCCAAATTCTGCACTATAAAATTTAAATTTGTTATTTGAGACATTCAAAATCCCGCTATATTTCAATCCAGTCTCCCCTACCCCCATATTTTTTTTTTTTTGCTTCTGAGAGAAAAACTAAAAGTGAGTGGTACTCTAGAGAATTAAACTAAACTAGATCAATATAGGCAAATTATGGCAGTGGTGACCATGAGTGACAGCTAAAACCATTTTCTATAGCAGTTTACCCCTTCCCTCCAGATGCAACTTTCTTTTCTCACTGCCCCACTTTCTTTCTCCCTCCCACTCTATTATATTGCACTGCTCTGTTTCCTTTAATGCCATTCCCTCCTTCTTTTACCTTTGTCTTTATCTTTGGTCTGATGGGAGCCCCATAAACTATTGCTCAGCCCTTTCTCTAGTTCTAAAGTGTAAAAATATTGTTGACTATTTTTTTTGCTTCATTAATTTCTTTTTATTTTTGTCATGCCTGAAATCCTTAGAATTGTTTTTAAAATAATCCCACAGAAGTTTCGTATCAAAACCAATATATTGTGACCAATACTATTTTCGATCTTAATTTTAATTTTGGAATAACAAAAAATAAAATATAATTTTTTAAACAAAATGTTTTACTTTTTGGAAAGTTTGTTCTCAGTAGTTTTTATCTGATATTAAATTTGTTAATGTATTCTAATGGTAGAGTAATAGAAATTGCCACTTTCCAGGCTTCAGGAAAGAGCTAATTTGATTAAGAAAAAAAAAAAAAAAACATTTACGTATATTTTACGAGAAAAAAAGTGTATGGTAATCTAGACATGAACATAAAACAATAAGGCTTTACCAAAACAACTAATGGAAGTCTATTCCTACAGTACCTTCAAGGTAATACCTGGATCTTCAGGTAGATAAAACACTGGCCTGGATAAGAGATCTGCTACCAGCCAACTGTATGACCTTGGGCAAGTTACATTCCCTCTAAGAGCCTCAGTTTCTTCATCTCTTAAATAAAGTACATAGATTAAATAATTTTCCCAGTCCTGGACATGAGACCATGAATATTGAAACAACATTTCCTATTTTGAGTGACCAAGGGGGTTAATTATCTGCACAGACTGATATCACACTGTTTCACTTCCACTGCATTCTTGAATTTTAATGGAAAGATGGAGAAAAACAGTTCTATTCTGATGGGAAGGGAAGAGTTGTGTTGTAATTGTTTGACTGTTTTTTACACTGTGCCCTATCGAAATCTCTACCTGCCTTAACAGAAATCCGTCAAGAAATCCTCTAATGGCACCCTTCTATTTGTATTGTCAGCCCAAATCACTTTTTTATTTGAATAAAATCTCTGATGTTATTAGTATCATCTATGTATCCCAGTAGAGGGTAATATAACTCAAGTCAATAATCGGGTAATCAAAATATGCTATAAATGCAATGTTTATATGAAAGTGGCAAGCATTTCCTTACTAAGATTCAGGCATAGTGTTAATTGATTTATCAATAGCTCATATTTCTTTTACAAAACTCTGCAAGGTAGACATAATCATTATCCCTATTTTAATGAATAAGAAGTTCAGATGTATAGGCAGAGTTAAGACACAGGTCTCTTTGATTCCTAAGTCTTCAGTAATTTCTCTACTTTAAAATTCCTGGTAATACAAATTACAAGTATTAATTTGATGTTCATATTTTTATTGTTAATTTGACTTGTGAGGAAATTATTTTTGCTGAGCCCAGAGTTGATACCTTATAAGTTTCTTTCTTTGTAATAAATTTTGGCTTATGAGCAGAACTAGAATTCCCCTTTTCTATCTGACAGTTTTTTAAAAAACTGAAGATATAAATATACATTTATCAAAGTAAATTTTTAGTGAATTCACATTCATTCTAGACCCAGGGCCATTCACATAGCCTGTCCATGCATACATGCAAAGGATAACCAATTTAACAATACTTTTCATTTCAGACCCCTCATTCACTAATTTACTTAGTTCTCTTAACTTATTGAAAATATCAGCCCTCTTAAAAGAGCAGTGATTACATTATTTCTGTATGTTTATGGTATATAGAGGGTGCCTGGTTTCCCAACTGAAAATATAGGATCAATTTAGTCTGGGGTGCTGAACAGTAATAATTTATAAATAATTTAGAAATTATTTTATTTCAGTTTTAAGCCAAAGTATATATTCACCTTGTCTCTCTACTAGAAACTGTTGTATTTATGATAGGAAATATTTGAGGAAAGGTATTTTGGGACCTACACTTCTGAATAGTATGTGGAAGGCACCAAATGGCTTTCCCCCAGTGGGTTGTCTTATATTATAGAACAGTTTGATTCTAACAGAGACTAAAAATGCATGTGAACTTCTAATTTTAGTTGCATCATGAGAACTCATTGTGACATTTTCAATGAGGTTAAAGGCAAAAAAAAAAAAATCCCTATTGTTGCAATTTTCAATTACTGGAAAAGCAGCTAGACTATGTCCCACACCTTTCTAGTTCATGACCTGTCTCTAATATTCTCTTTTCTCTCCATATGTTATTTAACATGTAGGGCAAGTTTTTATGTGTGGAAAGCTGAAATATGGATCATATTAATATTTTTAAAGGGATAAAAGGTCAGTTTGATTCAGAAAAGAGAATCAGGTGTGTGTGTGTGTGTGTGTGTGTGTGTGTGTGTGTGTGTGTGTGTGTAGACCAGGAATCTACCCTCAACCTGTCCTTGCAAATCAGAGCTTTCATTCCTATGCCACAGCACGAGGACCCTGTATTAAGCACAACATTCTTAAAATCTCTCCCTTTTCAAATGTGTGCTCTCTACCCTCTGCATCTACCAGTTTTGCATCTTTAAAAATCAGGATTTTTTTTCTCCTACTCATATTTATTCTTGGCCGGCCTCTTTTAGCTGTTGTTGTCATTTTAATGATGTACTATTTAGTTGTCACAATACAATGAAGCACGTTTTCTTATTGAGCACAACATATCTAATGCATTCAAATCAGTATTTTTCTTCAAAATCATTTCTATTAGGATATATAATAACTCCTGTGATGGAATCCACATGTCTCTATTCTCAAGTGGAAGGACACTTATTTTTCTGAATTACCTCTCTGAGCTGGCTTATCACCCAGAAAGCAAATACAAATAGACAATGATCACAAAATACATATCCAGCTGAAGTTTTTTTTTTCTATCACCTTCTCACACTTTTCTCTGCTTACATAGTTCTGCCCTTTCTTTCTTCTCTTATAGTGGTAACCCAGCAACACTTGAAGATGCAATCTCTGAAACATATTTTGGATATTAGCAAAAGGCTAAAATCACCTAGCTTGGGATACAGTTTTCCTGTTGCTACAAATTCTCTTTCTTTAAAACCCTGAAAAACTTGATGATCTGCTATCTTAAGATAAACATTACAACATTAATTCTTTGTCACATAGAAAGTAACAAGAACATGAGAGTTTCTTACAATGTTCTTTATTTGATAATAATCTTTGATAGTACAAAACAATGTGTACAAAATCCTAGGAAAATCTTTCTTGGTTGGTATTTAACTCAGTATCTTTGGAATTGTGTAATTAAACTCCATTTATAAGCCCCCTAGGCTGCTGAAAAAGTTAGTGAAGCCTGAGGGTCTAATGACTGTACACAATGTTAACTTGTTGATCCAATTATTGGTTTGAATTCCATTAGTTAGATGGAGTGAAGAGTACATCAACCAGGTTAACCTGGTAACAACTGACCTGTCCTATAGGAGGAAATAGTAACTCCTTTCTCTGAAACAGAGAGCACCCTGCTACATCACCTGTTGGGGTCTACTAAAGAAAGAGTTGTTCCTCCACTTATTCCCTCAGTTCATTCAGAGCTGAGCATATATCTGCTCCCCTTTATTACTGTGCACTGACTCCTTCCTGACCATGTGCACTGACTCTATGATAAGTATACCTTCCAGTTAAAGAATTTCTATGTGACTACATCTCCTACACCATTTGGAGACAAGAGGTTATAGAAGGCAACATATAATTAGTTTATGTGTATATTATTAGAACAATCAAAAATAATTTTTTTAAAAGCCAGAAAAAAAAACACACAAACAGCTGGAACTATAACTTGAGTAACAGCCCTTAACCATCACTATCAACATAACATGTAGAAAACAATATCAAAACATTGTATGATCTTGAAATTGACAATACATATTTAATGTCATAAATTGATCATGAGCATTAAATATTTTAATTAATTTGTGTAGATATAGGTGCTGTTTAAAGTGATAGAATTTAGACCAGGGTTATCAGAAGTATAAAACCTGCTGATTTGGGCAGCTCAGAATGGCACTTCAGATTTAGAAAGGGCCTATGTTACCAATAATGGGACTGAGATTAAAAAAAAAAATCTATATGGTACAATGAACAGTAATCTTGAAATAAGACAATTTACCAGGAAAAAGAGAAAATCATTAAAGATTATGCAAAAAGCTATAGCTCTTGATATGTTTGTAAGCATGTCTTCTAAACACAACATAAAAGGAGATGGTAGGGAGAGACAGAGTTGAGAAAAGGCTAAGATTTGGTGTAAGGAACCATGTATGAATTTTAGCCTTTAAATTATGCCTTCTTCTGCTCTGGGATACCTGTGAGTGCAATCCTAATCAGCCAAGGAGTTTCACTAACTCATTTGCAGGAGAATGAGATTGCCACTCTAGTAGTGAGAACTGGCAGTGAACACCTTTCTTACCATTTGTAACCGCTGTCTAACCATCGAATACATCTTGAATAATATTTTATTTGAAACAACATATTGGATGTCTATTTCCTATATCAAGACATTGCCTGCTCTCATAATATATAACATTTCATTACTTGTTATCACAACATACACACAAACAAAAATTTGGGTGATTCCATTGAATTTGAACATAAAATGCCATTTTTCCCTTTGATTTTGTCTGTGACGTTATTCACTCAAAGAAACATTTGATAAAAATCTGCTAAATAGTTTAATCTGTGAAATTGAAGTGGGATAAAAATATGATGGCTATAAATTGTATTTTCTTTAGTATTTCTTTCACTTGTTTTTCATAGATAATGTCCCTTGCCATAGTGAGTAGAATCTGACAAGTTAACAGGTGATTAATCAAGTTTTAATCAGTGAAATAGCCTGGTAGGTCTGATTCCTGGTGAGAAGTCAATAATAAAATCTCAGTATCTCAGTCCATGGAGCTACTATATTAACCACTGTGGTCAAATTCCTATTTATTATGGTGTCTGAAACAGAAAAATATTTCACTGTCAGATGGTTATTTTTTAAGAGAGAAAATAGTAATGCAGCACAACTTTGGAACACTTATCTTTACTTTGTGTCAAAAAGCCATACTATTAAACTCTGTAATGGAAGTACCACTTCTTTCAGCTTTCATCAGCAGTCCAAAATGTCATGCAATGAGAATTTAATTGGACAAAGTGACTATTTGACATGCAGAACTGAGCTGTGTCATCAAGACTCCACAGGTAGTGAATACTTGGTGACTGGTGGGTGGAAGAAAATGTACATTCTAATAAGGGGTCAAGGGACTTCAGGAGTTCTACTATGTAATTACCTAGCAGTAGGTGAGATGGTGCACGTCAAATAAGAAAATTACAATTCTATCACTGAAGAACAGGGGCATCATATACAAAAAATAAATATAAAACAAAGAGCTGAAGCCAAAGTTATCTAAAACTATATTTTGTGATTGGCTTTTAAAATATTATCTTTAAGTGGAAAACACAGCAGAAACTTTTTGTAATACTAATGGTGTATGACAGGATGAATAACCACCTCACTGACCAATGTATTCATAGCAGGTTTTGTTCAAATAGTTGTTGGTAGAGGGTAAGCATTTACTTTAATAAAATTGATGCCATGTAATAATAGGCAATATGTTTCATGAGACTGCAGATATAAACTTTAAAATGTTTTTGTATATTCTGTAATAATAAATGCAATTAGAGTTTATTTATTTGTTCTGATTATGTGACTAAGAGATGAAACCTTAAGATTAATTTGAATTTTCCAACAAACTGAGCACTAGCTCACGGGTAATGGCCAAATATTAGTGCATGTCTGCTGGAGCAGCGCGTTGCCCAGGGGCCTTGATGTTTCCTTTCTGGAATGGATGGTTGTGTTTACTCATCTCTGACTTGCATGGTATTATCTTGAGAAAAGCTGTCATTTATAAACTTGACCAACTCAATTTAATAACTCAATAATTAACCACACTAGTAATTGCGTTGTCTAAAACTTAGAAATAAATTAAGCTCTAATAGTTTTTTTAAATTCAGTTTTTCAAAAGTCAGACTATTTTTAATATAATTAACATCAATGGTCATTACAGTTAGAAGTTAGCTACATAAGTGTAATAAAGGAAGAAAAAAATGTTCTAGACACATGAAGAATATTAGGTACCATAACCTGTATATTTAGCTGTGTTTCTAATACCCAGCCCATTTAGGGATTTGAGTTGGAATGCTGAGACACTGCTTCTACTTCATTGTGTAGTGGGAGCAAGTGCATATAGAATCCAGCATCAAGAAAGTTTAAATTCTTCAAAATGAAAAATTTTAGTTTTCTTCTATTGACATGGATGAAGAATATGAGGTTGATCAAGAGAAAGCTGGTTAGAGTGGAAGGCAGAGGGTATGAGGAGTAAACCAATTTCAAATTGGACCTTGTCCAGTTGTGTTGTTGGCAAAGGGCAGATGTGAAAAGTTGTTGATCTAGAGGAAAGAGAAGGAATGTTTGAGGGGCTGGCAAGTGGATCTGGCTCTGTGTTTGATGAAACTCCAAATGCAACAGCTGAGAAAAAAAAAAGGTATATTTATGCAGATACAGTTCAAGACTTTTTCTTGAACTGAGATCACAAAGAGAGGAAAAAGATTAGAAAGTCATAAAGGGATAGCCTCACATAATTACACACAACATTTTAAAGAGTCTATTCAAGGAGAGTATAGATTTCTGCAGTAATGACACACTGAAGTCTCAGTATTTGAAAGCTCTTTATTAAGTACATGCATGAAGAGAGACTAAGTCCCAGTAACAAGGAAGAGTCAGAGTGAGGGGAGGCCCAAGATAAAGCTAAATAATACATTAGCACCTTCCTGGGTATCAATAACCAGGAGAATCAAACTATATTTTCTAAAACTGTGCTGTATTTTTAGAATGGATTTATAAACTTTTTGCCCCTGCTTGTTAACTGTTAATTCTGTAATAATCTAGCAAACAAAAGTAAAATAAAAGTACATGAGACAAAGAAAAAGTAATACTTATTATTTTTAATATTTAAGTATAGGCCTCATACTTATAATATTCATATAGGCCTCATACTTAGAACAAAGACCCTGATTATATGTGTGTGTGTGTGTGTGTGTGTGTGTATGTGTGTGTGTGTGTGTACACATATATGTATGTGTGTGTGTGTCTGTGTATATATTCACTCTAAAAGGTACTGAGACTTCAGGACCCAAGAAAAGACATTGAAACCACCAACACAGAAAATTATGACATTGTTTGATGTGGTTCTCAATGTATTTAGAACTAAAATTTAAGACAATTATATTATAAATGGGGAAGAGTAAAGGAACTAAAAGAATTTAAGTTTTCTAAATTTCACTTGAACTGGTAAAATGATGATACTACTAAACTATAATGTTATGTATATATATAATGTACTGTCTAGAACTATCACTAAGTACTTATATTAAAAGATACACTAAAATCACTATAGATAACTCAACTCATTGCACAGGAAAATATAATGAGATGCTCTATTATTGTATCTTTACCATAATTGCTACTCTCTCCATTCCAGGAGAGGAACCTTTTCGTTACATCATCTTCCTTCACCTGATGCTTTTCCTGTGATTTCCCATGAGGGGCTAAAATTTTGGTGAAATGTTACAATAAACAGGAGAGCTGGCTTGTAAGGGCATCATTGTAATTTTTACAAATAGTTACTATTATCATTATTTGACCTGCTTATGTATTATATTGATATAAATAGAATCTGTGTCAACCTTGATCTTAGAGGAACTGGGACAAAGGGAATTTTATGTCCAAATGGTCACTACTGTCTTAAAAGTGTGAAGCAAGGGACTTCTGATTTGAGTAAATAAGTTCTGTAATCACCCCCATTTTAACATCTTTGTGAGGTATAATCAATATACAGTAAACTGCATATAATTGTAGTATAAAATCTCACATATTGCATGATTTCATTTATATAACATTCTCAAAATTGCAAAATGTACACATGGAACACACATCTACACTTATCTGCCACATGTGATAAAATGGCCTAGAATTATACACTTTTATTGAGACATTGTAAATTTCTAATTTTCACATTGTACTATAGTTACATGAGATGTCACCACTGGAGAAGACAGGGTGAAGGATAAATAGGATCTCTCTGTACTGTTTTTTAAACTTCCTTTAAATCTAAAGCTATTTCCAAACAAAAAGACAAAAACTGCATTGACAGATGCAAATAATCATATATTGCATGATTCCAACCATATAAAGTTCTACAAGAGGCAAATCAATAAAGGCAGAATTTGGATCAATGACTGACCAGAGCTAGGAGTAGTAGAACAATAGAAGGGATTGATTGCAAATAGGCATGAGAAAACCTTGGGATGATAAAAATGTTTTGCAACTGAATTGTGGTGATGGCTACACAACTCCATAAATTTAACTGAAACTGAATAGTACATTTTCAGTGAGTATATTTTATGGTATGTAAATTACACTCCAATATTACTGTTAAAAATACATTGTCTTAGCGATCATGGGAAAATAAGGTCACGTTGACCTTTTCTTAATTCTTCTGTTAGAATTTGGTATCGTTTATAGTTTAAATTGCATAGTGTCTATTTAGGAATAGTGGGAGGGCAGTAACAGTTTACCTAAGTCTGAGGCCTCCAGCGGTCTTCTGCAAGCACCTCTGTACACATGTCAAGGCAGATGGCATAGGGGCAGGGAGACTTGTGGGACACACCAAAGAGAATCTTTTATCCTGGTAGCTGCATCAGTCAAGTTATTATCTGTTTCTATTGAAAGAGGAGAAGACACTGATATCAGAATCCATTATACATTTTTTACAGCTTGCTCTCTGTGGAAATACATTTTATACATATAGGAGGCTATAAAATAGTTGCCATTTCAGAGTATGTGCTCATTCATTGTCAGCAAATCATGCCATCATCTTTACAAAGCCCTAGGGAAAAAGACAAATGTTCACACACACCAACAAAGCCCCTCTAACCTCTATAATCATGGTTGAATCTCTCTGAATATTTAGTATCAAGATTCTAGTGCCCAGCATGAAAAAATACGGCCAGTGTCACACTTTGCAGACTATGCCCTGAAGAGAGAGATTTCTGCCCAGACGTGTTTTGTTTAAAACAGCAACATTTTTATACTTCTATCACTTATTTATTGCCCTGACTGTAATAGTCTGTTTGTTTATATGCTCCACTAGACTGTTCATGTTTGAGTGGGAGGTTGGGGAGGGGGAGGTTTCCTAGTACCTGTGAGAAGACTTAGCACATAAAAATTACTTAATACATGTTTGTACACTTGACTAGTAGTAGAGAGGCTGCTGCAAGTAAAAATAGATATTGGAATTAAATTTGGAAGTCAGGAACTCTGAAAATTTTCAATCTACAGCATATTATTTATAAAATACAAAGTTAAAGTAATTTCTTGTGGTTTTAACAACTTGTATTAAGCAAAACCATATCTCATCACAGCAGTAAGAATCTGAACTATTCAAGAGTATGTGACCTGGGATAAATATTTAAAACATAAAGTTAGATTTTAAATGTAATTAAACTAAAGGTGGTTCTAAAAAACAAATAAACAGAAAAACAACTGACAAAAAAAACAAGCGAAAGTTCTATTATTAGGTAAAAAGTAGCAGTGATGATAACACAATTTTGAAGTAGCCTATACATCTCTCACATAGGAAAAAAAACCCTTAAATTATTAAACCATAAATCATTTTCTCCACTTAGGTCAAAACTACCTGCTATAGTCTGAATGTTTGGGCTCCCTTCAAATTCTTCTGTTGAAATCTTAACACCTGAAGGCGATTTTTTATGTGGTAACGCCTTTGGGAGGTATTATGTCATGAGAGTGGAGTCCTAGTGAATGGGACCCTTAAAATAAAGTCTCCCGGGAGATCTCCAGTCCCTCCCACCACATTAGGACACTGCAACAAGGTGCCGACTGTGAACCAGGAAGAGGGCACTCACTATAACATGGCCTGTACCTTGATCCTGGACTTCCAGCCTACAGAACTGTGAAAAACACATTTATGCTATTTATAAGGTACCCACTAGTTTGTAGCAGCAGCCGGAACTAAGACATTGCAATATTCTGTATACCATGTGTATAGATTTAAAAGGGAGGTGTCTTTTCCTGCTTAAACTTCCATAACAAAAATAGCACAGAATGGGTGGCTTAAACAACAAAATTTATTTTCTCACAGGAAGTCAGAAGTTCAAGATGAAGTTTCTGGCCAATCTGGTTTCTGGTTAGGAATCTTTTCCTGGTTTGCAGATAGTCCCCTTATTGCTGTGTTCTCATATGGAAGAGAGAAAGAGAGAGAGCTCTTTTGTTTCTTTCTCTTCTAAGGGCAATGGCTCTATCGGGTTAGGGCTCCACCCTTTTGACCTCATTTAACTTTTGTCACCTCCTCACAGACCTTTTCTCCAAATATAGTCGCATTGGGTTTAGAGCTCCAATATGTGAATTTAAAGAGATGTAATTTAGTTTATATCAGAAATGAAGTATAGAAATAGCCTATGTTAAATCCCTACCGTGGACCAACACCTGAGCAAGGAACATTCTTTTAATACCCTTGACAAAGCTGCAGAGTAGTGTTATATTGTCCTACTTTATTAAGAAACAATGATGGTCATATCAAATGCTTTTTTCAGGGTTGCACAGCTACTGTTAGAGGATTTTTACCCAGGAGTTTCAGGCTTAAAAGATTTCTTACTTTATTGCTTTTTGGGAAATGATAGGTAAATGCTTAAATAGTACATACTTATTTTATTTCACATACTTTTTCCTATTTAAATACCTGGGATATTAAAACTTTTCTGTTAATATGCTCCATACCCCCCTAGCTAACCTTCAAGTTTGGCTATGGCCAAAGAGAACAGCTCACATTACATACTGATAGCCCCCCCACCATTAGTTCCTGCATCTATCTCTGCTTTTCTTCCTGGGGGCTTTATCTAGCACCATGGAAAGTTGCCAAGCCCAAGAGCAGGGCAGCCTTTATATACTAGGGATTTAACACAATCAGATACCGCCACCAAAAATAGACTCATAAGAATCTTGGAAAACATTGTCCATTAGGAGCAATTTTGAGGAAGGTTCTACAAGATTCTCCAAAGGGTCCCCAGACAGATTGAACCCCAGTTACCCACAGGAGTTACATACTTCTTATTTCTCTTCCCCACCTGCAGTTTGTGCTTCTTGGGATTACTTCCCAAACACACTCCCTGCACTCAAGTCTTTATCTCAGGATCTGCTTTCAGGGGCTCTGACATACTCCCTAGAATGGTGACCTCTTCATAGCCTATCCCAATCCAAAATGACTTCTGTATTAATTCTCCTAACTACCTAACTACTCTTTGATACATATCGATTTGTTTCCAGCCATTAGTTTAAAAGTGGCATTGCATTGCAGTGTGAATTTGAAAAAAAAATTAAAATAAAAGATGTATTATTTTAATCAGTGATACTGTCTAAAGATAAAACAGTTTCTTCGTCATCAGCCTCATTAAAAACATTAATGCATAATGATTATGCAATCTTTGTTTTTCACCCCATGAATGTCATTTCCAACTTTATCTATGGCAAATGAATTTGTTGTAATCTGAATGATTATCATCCTATTTACATACATAAAGTATTATTAGAGTTTCCCATTGTTGTCATATTCGTTCTCTCATTTGCACCTCATAGCTATGAGTTAACTAGGACAGATATTATCACGATTTTACACTTGAGGAGATAAAAACTTTGGAGGAGCTAAGTCAAACTCAGTTACTCTACTACATTTTTTTCATATAAACAAAAAGATAATGATTTATAATTCATAATTCTAACATTTCAAAGGGCTATGTTATCTTATTTATAATTATTATATCTTTAAAAAATTTTATATGGACTTTTGGACCAATTGCTTACTTTCTAGTTACTATAACTTTGATTCATATTGCAGCCCATAATGACCCAAAATACCAAAACAAACTCAATTTCGTCAACATGGATTTTTTGTTTTCTTTAATATTAAAGTCAACATTGTTTTTTAAGAGCAAGAAATTTTTTCTTAGCTACCTAATGTCATATCTACTTAATTTACTTTGGCATTCAATAGGAAATATATCAATATATGGTGAATTAGTATTTGTATATATTGACTGCTGTCACTCATCTACTTTGCCCTTCTCTAAGTCTCATCTAGCTTCTGACTAAGGATCTTGCGCTACCCCTTTGCTTCAGGTCTCTAGTTGTTTCTGTATATGGCAGCTTCCATGTTATATAGCTGCTACTTTCATCAGGCAGCCCTGCTTCCCAGCACCACAGACCTCAATCACTCCTTGCAAAGCACCGACTTCTCCGCAACCCAATTACTCCTCAACAATAGTACTAGGAGTAATACCCACTAGCCATGCCAGTGTTTGATCCTCTTCTAGTGAGGATGATTATTAACCTCAAGCTTTTTGAAAACAGATTAGTTTAGTCCCATACTGTTTTGGGAAACACAGTTTTCCACCTGTTTTTCCATCTGTGTTTCTCATCTTTACTCTCACACTACTACCACACTCACAACACTTTTGACACCAGAAGTGTGGATTTTATTTTTATTTTTTTCCACACCAAGCTATAATATGCCACCAGCTGGTTGTTCTGCAATTTATTTTCAATTCTAATGATATCTACCTAGAGATTCCATAAGTTAAGGGTTCAATCCCATGAGACCAGCCCCTCTCACTTTACATACTAATAGTAAATAGTAGATCCCCAGAACGTCTATAATTCATTTCCCAATATTATAGAATATTATGCTGAACAGAAGGCAGCATGGTACATGCAGTACATGGGGTTACATTTGGCTATATATTTGGATGTTCCCATGAGCCCTCCTTGAGTTTGATTAATTTGCTAGAGCAGCTCATAGAACTCATGATAACACTTTTTTACATTTACCAGTTTATTAAAAGATATGATCAAGAATACAGATAAATAGCCAGATGAAGAAATACAGAAGACAGGTCTGGTGAGGGGTCCCAAGTGCAAGAGCTTCTGTCCCTGCAGAGTTGTGTTGCATCTCCCTCCTAGCATGTGGATTTGTTCACCAACTTGGAAGCTCTTTGACCTCCTTATTTTGGGGATATTTTATATGAAGGCTATATCACATTGACATGATTAATCATTAACTCTATTTCCAGCCCATCTTTCATCTCAAGAGACTGGGAGGTGTAGGGACTGAAAATTCTAAACTTCTAGTCATAGCTTGAGCTATCAGGTAACCAGACTTCATCCAAGAGCCATCCAGATCCCACCCAGAGTCACTTCATTAGAACAAAAGAGACTCCTATGAACCATGAAATTATAAGGATTTCAGGAGCTTTGAGCCAGGAACCAGGGACAGAGACCAATATACTATCTCACATAGATGTAGCCGTGTTCTGAATAAATGGTGTTTGTGGTTACGTAAATGATATAAACAGGCAAAAATTTTCAAAGAGTAGGTTTATGGACCCTCTAAGACCTGTGTGCCATTCTATCTTGCAACAAACTTCTTTTCCTAATTCTGTAGTCATATTCTGATAAATGAAATAGAAGATGAAAATCTATTTTATAGAATTGATGTTTTCACTAATTATACTGAATAGTGTGAACAAGATATTAAAAATGAAAATCATTGAGCAGACTTCTGATTCCTTACAAGTTAGATAATATCCCTAGGTCTGATCTACTTCAACTAAAAAAATCTTTTAATATCATTTAACATGCTTGCTTTGTTTTCATTAAATTTTATTGATTTAGACAGTAGATTGATACAGTTATATAATTTAGAAAGAAATTGCTTCAGAGTATAACAAAAACTACTTTATCAGAAAATAAACTGTATATTAGGTAAATCATCCTGTGTCATTAATCTGCTCGATGACATCAATAACAGTGAAACTTAACTAGTAAATCAGAATAATCTCAAAATTACTGTGAAACATTATAGTTTTAAGCAAGACTTTAGTTTAATAGTGTCAGGTCCTCCACTGGAAAAATTACATCTGATAAAACTTTCAAATGCAGAATAATTTCTTTATTTTGTTTTTTAAAACTTTTTGGACTAATGTTTTTCCCTTACTAATTTGATTGCTAAGCTTTAGTATTAAATGTATCTAACAAGAAAGAAGTGAATTCCTTATGTATTTCATAAGGAACAAAGACCTAAAACTTACCCAGCATCAAAGTTTTATTCCTTTCTAATGTTACTTAGGCTTTGGGTTCTACTGAGGAATTCACTGAAGTGGAAATATGAAAAAGCAATAAGGAGGTTAAAACCAGACACTCAGACACAATGAAACCTTAGTCAAGAGTTAAACAATAACAATTAAGTATTTTCATACTGTATACCAAAAGACTGAAATAAAATCATTGCCTAACTTGTTAAATAAAAAAAAAAACATATAATGTCAATAAATATTACACAGAGCAAAATTCTTGTTGAGGCAAATGTGTCTAGAATGTTTGCTATTCAAATGTGTTCAGTTTAATAGTTACCTTATAAACTGGAAACTTTCATATAAGTTGACATCATGCTTTCTCTTGTTATCATATCTGATACTTCATGGAGAATAATAATTTCTTTTACTTGGTTTTTATTGATTTAGACAATGTGGTATGTATATTTTCTTTTTGTTACTCTGGTGCAAGTGCCATTCAAATTCAGAAGATGCTGAGATAGCATCTTTCCATCTGTGTTTCTCATCTTTACTCTCACACTACTACCACACTCACAACACTTTTGACACCAGAAGTGTGGATTTTATTTTTATTTTTTTCCACTATGCTGAGATAGCTGGTTGATTAAATTACTAGGAGTATTACATTATTCTTATGAGAACTTCAAAAGAGAAATATGTACTCATCAGAGAAGGTATAGTTTTGCCTTGTTAGAATATCACTATAAGATTTGCTCTTAAGCAAGTAAAACTCAGGAGATCTTTCTAGGTACATCTACCTATCAATGAGATTGAAAATTCTTTAGGAACTCTATTAATAGTACAAAATTAAGAATTGAAATATTTTCTTTTTTTCTTGAGTGAAAAAAATCTTCATGAATTATTTTAAAAATATTATAATTTTTTTCTAATTACATTTATGTATCATTGTAGAAACTGGCAAAAAATCAACAAAAATAAAAAATAAAAAATACCTATAATTCCATCAAAGATATATTGTTGACTTTTTAATTTTTGCTTGTATACACATATATACACACATAAACACATAGTTGAAATTACATATACTATTTTATTTATCAATATCTTGAAAACACTATGTAAGTGGCTTATAATATTTATTGCAAAAATTCATCATATTGATATGTCATAATTTATTTAAATATCCTGTAATTAAAATTATTTTTTGCTTTACTTTTTGTATACAATACTGTGATGATCATCTTTGTACTTAAAAGTTGGTCACATTTCTAATATTTCACCAGGATAAAAAATAATAGAATTCTCAGGACACATAATATAAAATTCCAACATTACAATCTATATTGCCAAATTATTTTTATAATATTTTTTTACCAGGACTCTGAAATCATGTATATACTGAATTCTGCCAAATGTTTTATTATAGCATGTTAAACCTAAACTGTTTTTGGCTTTGATTTTCTCTATTATTTTTTTGTGTGTTACAATGGAACTATTCCAAGTATGAGGAGGATAATTTACTACCATCAAAAACTGTGATAAAAGTCTATGTGCCACCATTTATCTATAAATAAATAATGATACATTTGATAATGCTTTTTATATTGGCCAGGAATGCAGTATCCTAGTATTAAAATACTGTTCAGTTTTACACATTCAATTCAAAAGATAACTAACCTTTATAACATTTTTAAATCAACTCTCAAAATATCACTCTTTACTAACCACAACATGATAGCACCCTGAAAATGCACACTATAAAAAAAAGCAATAGATCTCAAAACTTTAGAAAGTTGTCACATCCTTACTGTTTGTCAATCAGATTGAATAAGATTAGGGTCAGATGTCAATTTGAATCAAAGAATTCTAGATAAAACCAAAACCGTTGCTGGAAACAATGAACCATAACATCTTCAGCTAAATTTTTCTGCCTCAGAAGTATTCTGTCAAATGATGCACAAATAGACAAGAGACCAGAAAGCATACTAAGATACCCTGACCATCTGTTGGTAGATTATCAAAGAGAGGTTGGTGCCAATAAAGCAGTAATGTAACATCAAGGTCAGCATTTAAAGGTTATGGTACTATATTTTCAAGAACCATTATGTGTGTTCAGACCCAAACATCTATTCTGTGCTAAAATTAGAAAATTTTACCTGCATTTTGTATATTATATTCAGTATCAAGTATGAAAAAAGATAGCCTTCACTACTAGGTAATATATCTCATTTTATTGCTTTTGCCTCCCATGGAGAAAGGTTGCATTTTCTTTCTGACCTCCTACTTTTTTCATTTTGTCCTGCCCTGAGGTTACAGTTACAGAGCAGAATATATCAAAATGTTGAGATTCTCTACTCTATACTATGATGTTAAGGTAATGCTTAAACCCAAATTCCAGATAGTTCTGCAGCAAACTCTATGCCCACTAAAGCAGGAAAGAAAGGCCTGATTTAGATGCATACTTATTTCTATAAAATTGATGTATAATTGACATATAAAATTATATTAGTTTCAGGTATACAATGTTGCACTTTAATATTTATATATGTTGCAAAATGATCTTCCCAATAAGTCTAGTTAACCTTAGTTATTATACACAGTTATAATTTTTTTCTTGTGATGAAAACTTTTAAGACCTACTTTCTTAGCAACTTCCAAATGTGTTTCACTGTATGATTAACTATAGTCACCATGTAGTACATTGTCCTCATGACTTACTTATTTTATAACTGGAAATTTGTACTTTTTTTACCCCTTTCACATTTTGCCTATACAACTCCTTTCTCTGACAACCACACCAATCTTTACTCTGTATCTATAATCTTGTTCTTTTTTTTTTAGATTTCACATATAAATGAAATCATATAGTATTTGTCTTTGTCTGACTTAATTCACTTATGATAATGTTCTCAATGTCTATCAATGTTGTCACAAATGGCAATATTTCATTATGTATATATATCTGTCACTTCTTCTATATCCATTCACCCACTGATGAAGGTTGTTTCAATGCCTTGGCTATTGTAAATAATGCTGTAATGAATGTGGGAGTGCACATATCTTTTCAAATTAGTGTTTTTATTTTCTTTGGATAAATACCCAGAAATTAAATTGCTTGATCATATGCTAGTTTTATTTTGGTATTAAAGGAACCTCCATACTGTTTTCCATAGTGGTTGCCCCAATTTACATGCCCACCAATAGTACATGAGAGTTCCCTTTTGTCTACATCCTCACCAACACTTCTTTCTTTCTTTTTTGCTAATAGCCATTCTAACAGATATGAAGTAATATCTCATTCCAATTTTGATTTTCATTTCTCTGATGATTGATTATGTTGAGCATCTTCTCTCTGATATACCTGTTTGCCTATATGTGTTCTTTGGAAAATAGCTATTCATATTTTCTGCCCATTTTTAAATTGGATTGTTTATTTTTTGCTATTGAGTTATATGAGTTGTTTATAGATTTTTGATGTTATCTTCTAATCATATATATGATTTATAAATATTTTCACCCATTCAGTACAGTACCTTTTCATTTTATTTTTCTTTGCTGGATGCACATTCATTCTTAAAGCTAGGCCGTAACAAGGTTTGATGTAATGATTAATTTATGCTCAGACATTTGGTCAAATACTACTCTGGGTGTGTTTGTGAGGTTATTTCTAGATGAAATTAATGTTTGAATTGGGGGACTGAATAAAGCAGATTGCCCTCCCTCGTATGCATAGGCATCATCCAAGAACTCAAAGACCCGATTAGAACAAAACGGCTGAGTGAGAGGGAAGTCCTGCTTGACTGCATGACTCGAAACACTGGCTTTTCCTGGTCTTTGGTCCAGACTGAAATATCAGCTCTTCTTGAGTGTCAAGTCTGCCAACTTTTTAAACTGGAACCACTCATTAGATCTCCTGGGTCTTCAGCTCATCAACTGCAGATCTTGGAATCCATAGCAGTTTTAAACCAGAGCATCACTTCTGACCCTTAGCATGAAAACTTTAATAGTATACCCAGAAAACCAACACAGTCTAACCTTCCACAATGCCATAATCTTGCTCCAAGTGTGAAACTGCCTTCATTTCTTACCTAGATAATTGCAAAACCTTCCAATTTTCTTTCTGCTTTGGCCCCTGCCCTCTCTCTTATCTCCTGTTTTCAACACAGCAGCCAGAATGAGCCTGTTAAAACATAAATCAGACCATATCGTTCCTTTTCTAAAAACCCTCGAGTAGTTCTCATCTCACTCAGAATAAAAGCCAGTCTTTACCTGAATATGCCCGGGCACACCTAATAAGGTTATTCATTCTCTCATCTCCTATCATACTTTTTTTTCTCTCATCCTCTCTACCAACTCACCTTCTGCTCCTCTTGTTTCCTAAAATCACTGGACATTCTCCCATCTCAAGGCCATTGCATTTGTTTCTCTCTACATGGAAGGTTCTTGTGCCAGGTATCTTTATTGCTGGTTCCTTGGCCTCTTTTGAATTTTTATTCAAATATCACTTTTTCAATAAGACCAGATATGGCCACTCTATCTAAAATTGCAGCTACCTCTGACCTCCCTGTCCCCTTTCCTTGCTTCATGTTTTCATTCAGCATTTACCACAATCTTGTAGATTTTATTTATTGTCTTTCCTTCCTCTAAAATGTAAGCTCTATGAAAATGGAGACGTTTTGTCTGTTTCATTCATTGCTATCTCCTCAGTCCCTAGAACAGTGCACAGCATACTTTATGTGCTCAACAAACACTTGTTCTGTAAATGATTACATCTTAGAAATGTTATATTAACATTGCTATGTGATGAATCTTGAAGAAGATTGTCTTTAAATATTTAGCCTCACAACATACATTCCCCCCTCACTTCCAGCTACTATCATATAAGACACAGTCCTTACCCTGAAAAATCTAGCTGAGAAGAAAAGATACTTAAAAATTGTATGTTATTTGCAGAATGGCAAGGCCAGTATTATTTTTAAGATATATAATTCTACAACTAGAAATATACACTGACTGTAGACTCAGAGTTTTTTTAATTTCTTTCTTCTGAATTAAAAAGAAAAAGAATGAGAGTGTGTTGAAACAATGTCATCTTCATCTTCCTCCTTTTTCTAAGAAGATGCATCTTATTCTGGCTAATCTCACAAGAATTCCCTAGAATACATTAGCCATCACTACTACTCATTCTTTAATTTACTCTCACTGTGATAACTTCATTTACAGACTTTTTTTTTTTTAACCATAGGTCAGAAGCTCAGTAACTGAGGATTGAGAAAAGCCTTGTGTCCTAGGACTAATGGGGCTTCACACTACTGCCCTTCCCAATCTGTTGCCTTTCTTCCCTCTCTCTCCCAACATACTGGTAAGTCTCATTAATGTTGATTCTTAATCATTTCTCAGCTGTATTTCTTCTTGTTGACTCGAACAGTTTCTCTCTTCTGTCAGCTGTATCATATCTCATCTGAATCATTGTGATGGGTCTTCCAGGCCCTGGGCTGGTTTGGCTTCTGATCCTTTTTTTATTCCACCTGCTGAAAGATAAATTAAAATCCAAACCTTTGGAAAACCTTAAGAGCTATTACTTCACTGCTAAAACCCTTTCACTGTTCACCAAAGCCCTCAGAATAAAATTAAAACTCCAAAGCACAGCCGAGTTTGCTCATGATCTGGCATCTGCCAAAGTCTGCATACTCAACGTTCCTGACTCATGAAGTTTTATCATCCAGCTGTGCTTAACTATTTAAGGATCCTTGAAAGGGCCACGTAGAACTTTTTGTGCAGAATATCTCCTCTTTCACCTAGCCTCTTGGCTGGCTAATTCCTTCTCACTATTTAAAACTTAACCTGAGATGTCACAGCCACCAAGAAGCCTCCCTGATCATGCTTTGCCTTCTTCTTCTTCAGCTCTCTTTTCTCCATTCTGGCTGGAATACCAGTTCCCTATGATCCTGTATTTATATTTTTAACATAGAACTTTTCACACTATGTTGTGGTTACAGGGATTCTTCATACTTCATTTCCTAGTTAAGTTGTAAAACCTTCAGGACTTAATGAACTGTAACTTCTCACTGTCCATTGGCATCTGGGCTTCCAATGTCAATCCTGGATGTGGCTGAGCCTCCCTCCCCAAAATTACTCTTGTAATCTTAGAGTGACCGTTATCTTGGGTAAAGTAGCTTAGCATGTTTCCAGAATTTTTTATAAGGGAGAAAGTTAACCCTTTTCAGGTAAAAACACAGATTTTCCTCATTTATTTTGTTATTTGTAAAATGTATCTTATTTTATTATTTAAAAAGATAAAATAATTTCTGCTCTTAAGTGCCTGGGAATGTATCTAGAATTTCGTGTAACTTTTTGGAGAAGCAAATTGGTTTTATATATTATTTCACTATATAATTTATAGTAACATAACTACAACATATAACTAGAACTCTCGTATTGTTTCTCTGATTTCCCACTAGATTGGGAGTCTCTTGCCTTTATAAGAAAAGCAGTGGTTCAGGTATCACTTGCCCCCTGTCAACCACAGAGAAAGACAGATGTTATATGCCTGTTGGACAAGCAACCCAACTTCTCCCCTCCTCACCCATGTTAGATCTCTGACTGATTTTTTTTTTCCTTTTTCTTCTTGGCACACAGTGTGAAAAGCTGGAATGGAGCTGCTGTTGAATTGTTTGTTTCTCTCCCACTCATGCTAAGATTTACCCTCAGAAATCACTGCCTTTATTTCTGTTTGGTGCTTATCACCAAAAATTCAGTGGCTTTAAGTGTTTCAGGTAAGGCTTTGGACCAGAGTATTTTGATATGCTCTACCTTGCATTCCCCTCTCTATTGGTAGGTTTGTTTTTTGAGAGGCAAGAGAAGAGGGACACTTAGGCTATACTTAAAGTGCTGAAGTATAATGCTAGATTAGAAATGTTAAGTATTAAGTGCATAGACATTATATATATTACAGGAGTTTAATGTCTCCATTTTAAAAATATAGTTTATGGAAAGTAACAAAATTAATCTTACCAAAAATGATGTAAAGACACAGAGCTTTAATTAGATATAAATTTGTGTGAAGAAGGTGTAGTCATAATAGAAAAAAATAACATGTTCAACAAATAGCGATGAAAGGAAGTCAAGACATATACATCAATTTATATTTTTAGCCACACTATTATGCAAACTGGGCATAACACAAAAATAATTGAACCACGCATAGAGGTTGAGAGCATTCTTTGAAGTCAGAGGGGCTGTGTGCAAATCCTCACTTTGCTTAGTCCTGAACTTGGGAAGTTACTTATTCTCTCTGTGAAACAATTTGCTCATTTGTAAAATGAGAACAACAGTATGAATTAAAAGACATAGAAAATGGCAAGTGGCACTTTATAGGGTATGCAAGGACTATTAGCTATTATAAATTGTATTACCATTATCGTTATTACTATTAACCTTTCTTAGATATGCACCTAAAGTGTTTAGATACCCAGAAACTTACTGCTCTCTAATAATAGAAAATTTTGAAAACATTTCACAGATTACAGTGTTCTTTAAGAATCTGAAGAGCTGTGGTGGCTCAAGGGTCTGTTATTTATAGAACTCATTTGGAGCAATCCAAATCTGTCCTCCTTTATAGTTCATATACAGTATTCTGCTAATTACATATGTTGCTAAGGAAAAAAAAACATGTTTCTTTAGTGTCATTTAATAAAATTAAACCAATCAATCAATAATCTCATCTTTGGCTGTGTATTATTCTGCCAGCCAGCAGGTTGCCATTGTGAAGTGAGTCTTGGGACTGGGATGAGTACATGGTCCCTTCAGGTTACATCATCCCACATCTTAAGCTGTTTAATTCATAAAGCCTGGAACATGGTGAAATACTTTTATTAACCATACCTTTGGTCAGAGAAAGATAAAATGAAGGCTTTTCCTTTGTAAGTATGACTTGAGCATTTTTGAATTGCTATCTTATGAACACTGCTTATGCAGGGCTCATAAGCTCATGTTATTTGGTCCCTTGTTTAGGTTGCAACCCTGAGCTATTTAGTTGCTATGGTGACAATAACGATAAAGGCTGATTGAAAGAAGATAACATCTTATTTGGGATTTTGTTGTTGTTGTTGAAAGGGGAGAACACATTCTGTGTTGCCCTATTAGACAAGATATTGGGTTACATCCATTTGATTAGCAAATACCCCTCTCTCTCTCTCTGTCTCTGTACAGATTGTTTCAGTGTGCTACTTTATGACTAAACTCTCTAAGACTTGATTTAGGATTTAGCAAGTTTCAGAGAACCTAATCTCCATCTAATGGGATTTTTCTGAAAGTAGTTGCTCAGTATATGAATTATTATAAGAGAGGAATATTTAATATCAAAGAGCCAACCTTCAGAATTTCAAGCAACATAAACACACCTTTTCCATTGATAGAGTTATTTAATTAGAATCTATTCACAGAAAACTATAGGAACTCCAGGGCTGATTTCTTTTTAATTCTCTGATCCCAGCTGGAACAAGGTGTGATTAGAGAATGGTTTAATTGTTCATCGACATCTGTCTTTGGAGTCAATTGAAAAATAATATCCTGGGCATAATATGACTTACAGAATTTTTGACATTTTTATATCTTTCACAATCAAAGCTTTTTCAAAAAGTCAGTAGTGCAACTCCTAAAAACTTATGGATACATTTAGAGTAGAAGGGAATAAAAACCTGGTAATATATCAATATGCACAGCTGGAAAGCAGATGTTCAATTGAATGATCTCAGTACTTAGAGAAAGCTATTAAAACTGTTACTTACTTAAATGAGAAATTCTCATGATTTATTGTTCTCATATTTGACTTACTTCTTTTTGTATTTTTAAATTAACTCCAGAATTATTATTTCTATTATTGTTGTTGTTGTTGAAGCCAATTACCATGGAAGTTTGACTCCAAGCAATACAGTACATGAGTGCTAAGAAATGCCCAAGGCTGCTGTCAATCAAAATAACCGATGAGTTACAAGTTATTTATTGTATTGGGAAATGAAGTGATAAATGTGTGCCAACCAGTAAAATGTGACATTTAATATTAGATATACAAAGTTAAATTAGTTTTTTAATTCATCTATCAGGGTGCCAAAACATAGTTTTAACGAAGACTTCATTATCAAAAGAGACATATAACATTCAGCTCTCTAAAGTATCCATGACTATATAGTATGCTCACATGGGAGGAGAGAACATACCTCCATGGAGCCTGGCTCATTTTTATCCTTTTAATGATTACTGGCCAATCACATAAGCTTTCACTAGTTCCTTTGATTCCACCAGATTATTTAAATGAATCATTTGCTGGCTCATAATATTACTAATTTAGTGAACTTGAAAGAGAAGATACTTTCAGGTTCACTAAATTAATTTTTTCATCCTTAAAAAAAATTAAAGACCACATCTTGATAGCATTATCTGATGTTACATAGTTACTTTAGGTTCATGCGACATGACTTCTTAGCCTGTGATTTACTAACAGAATTTCCTTAAGGGCTAAATCAGAGAGCAAAACTGCCCTGTAGTACTAAAAATACTTAATGAGATGCCCAGAGGGGCTGGCAAGGAAAATTCCAATTCTGAGAGTACCTCTTAAACGTAAATACTGTGTTCCCATCCAGAGGGAGAAAAATCCCTTTTCTCATAGTCTCTTACTAAAAACAAAAATTAAATGCTTGTGAATTGGTACTCTATGAGTCTAGCTATGCCATCTCTCAGAACACATAATTAGATAATTACATTTTAGACAAAAGAGTACTATACTAATTCTCGGGCACAAATTCTAGCTAGGGAATAAAAATTGATACATGAAATATGTATCAATACAAATATAAATACATGCATATATGTTCTATGCAGGCTTGAGCCATTATGGGCCATTAAAAACACTGGAGCAAATAGCTTCTGGGGATTAAGCTCTAAGAACCCTCTTTGTAATAAGAAAGCAGCTAATCCTTGCTCACCTATTTGAATGCTTAGCTTCCCCAATATAACATTAGCCTATTACATTTTATTTGTGATGCTGCATAAGCATGCAAATATTGGCAAAAATGCCATTCCACAAACATCTTTGGATGCTTTTAGGTTGAATAAATCTAGAGGTAAAATATATAGCTTGGATTTGAGAATTTTTTAAAAGATTAACTATAGGTTAAATTCACTAACTCTTTTATACCAGCCACCCTGCCATTTCCTGTGATCATCCCTCACTTAACTCCTTGCTCAAGCTTCTTTTCTCTCACAAAGTTGCATTACTACATTTAGAGAAGTGCTCTCTAATTTTTCCTGCCATTTACCTGTAAATCCTCCACCCGGAGACTGCAGCCTTTAGAGTTCTTTCATGTTAAGACTTTTGTGCCTGATTTTTCTGCTAAAATATAATAGTCTAGCATAACTCCCACAAGATGCCGCCTTATATCTGCTTTGACTAAAACCACTGATGTGATAATATAACTATTGTGATTCTGCTGAGGAGGAAACTGAGACATTTTGAGTTTTTCTCTTCAAGTATTTCATATATAGATACAAATACTGTTTGTATAAAAGTAAAAGTGATAAATCCTGTGAGCATTAAATGCTGATACCTCGATTTTCCTATTAGATTTCAAAAAGAAATGCTTCTGAGCATCTTTTCTTTCTTTTCAATCATAGCTACTTATTGTGTAACAATCAGGGAGTAAAATATATATATATATATATATATATATATATATATATATATATATATATATACTATGTACATATGCATATACAAACCTGCTTAAGAAAAAAACAAATGAGTATAAATGTAGTAGAATTGATTGTATTGTACTTAAACATATGAGTCAAATGCATTATCACCATACATTTTATGCTAGTATTCAAATTCAGTGAGAAGCATTTTCTTTTCTTACTCCCATTTCCTTCCTTAATCTTACCTTTTGTTCCTAAGGAAGATGCTCAACAACACCTGTCAAAAATTCTGTACGTCAACACCTGATTTCCCAGGTAGTGTTTTTTCTTAATCCTAAAACAATATTTCGTTAAAGAGAAACACATTTTGATAATAAGTATAAATAGATTCCAGATGTACAATTACATATGTTCATGTATATACATATGTATTCATATATATTCATATACATACCTATGATACTGCCTTAGCCATAGAAGTCCATTTCAGCTGTCATGGAATTGTATACTTATTAAGTGTCACTAGAATCCCAGGCATCCTGAGCTTTAGGGGAATCATGCATTACAAACCCATGGAAAATAAATGGACTGAAGGCTCTAAATGCCCTTGTTACTCAAAATCAAGCAGTCAGCACCAGCACACAGCACAACCTGGGGCCTCACACACCCTCTCAGGTGACTAACATCTTTTGAGCTCCAAGTATACAACTCCTCCACCTCTTTTGCCTATTGCTTCCAAACAAAATGTTTGAATAGAGTGAAGTGTTGTGGCTTATACCTGCCCAATTTAAAGATAGACTATATTTCAGAGGGCAGAAAAATTAAGTAGTAGATGTGCTTAGTTACAAAAAATTAAATTAATTAACCTATCAGTCCTTCTCTCAGATGGCAGAAATGCAAGAGATTCTTCCATGGCAAAGCATGTTTGTCAGTAGTTCTGAGTATTTATTTTCTTGCTCCTATTTACTTTCCAATTCATGCTTCTAGAATGCTAAAACTTAGCATTTCAGGCACGTGGCAGGTGAAAAAACTTTCACGATGTTAAATAATTCTTATTATTTTTTAATTTGTACATATGTTGGTGTAGATTTTACAAGCATAAAGTATGACACAAATTTCTGACAATGCCACCTAAAGAGACATGCTAGAACTGTAAACTGTTTTATTTATATAAAAGGGTTTATTTGGATAAACATATAAAATTTAATTCATTTTACAAAAATTAATTAAAGCTTTACATTTATTTATGTAATTAGTTATTTAATAATCATATACTATATTTTTCAAAGATGAGTTTTGAATACAGATGTTCCTAAACTTACAATAAGATTATGTTCTAATAAATCCTTTGAAAATGAAAATATGTTAAATCAAAAATGCATTTAATACACCTAATATCATAGCCTAGCCTACCTTAAACATGGTCGGAAGACAATATTCAAAACCTACTGGCAACACAGTATACTGTAGAATACGTATTTTTTATTCTGATACTGGATGCCTGACTGGGAGCTACAGCTAGTGGCCACTGGCCAACATCATGAGAGACTATGTGCGGTATATTGCTAACTCAGGGAAAGATCAAAATTCAAAATTCAAAGTATAGTTTCTACTGAATGGAACTTTCACACCAGCATAAAGTTGAAAAGTCCTAAGTTAGTCATTAAGTCAAGGACTATCTGTGCTTAAGATTTACTTTTAAACACATGAAAAATAATTTTGATTTCTTATTTTTACTTTAATTTACATTCTGCTAAAAGAATAAAAAGAAAATATAATTGTATTCAAAATGTAGACATTATTATCAATAAAACAAAAATTTAGTAAATTATTCTAACAAGATAAATTTTCTAAAATAAAGACAAGAAATACACATTTATGGAGTGATATATAATAATTTATGAGATTATCTACATCTTTATTTTTATTCTTTATCTAAATGCCACCAAACCATTAATGGTTCCTACTAATAAACAAAAATGTCTAAGTTCAATTGAAATATTTGTATTTGTCAACATACAGTTTTATAAATACCATATCTGAACCAATTTGTGTGATATTATCATTATGGAGGTGTATTTGTCAAGGTAGAAGAATAAAACACTCTTTGACTTATAATTTTATACTGTTTAGACATAAGATACATATTCCTACAGTTGTTTTCTTTCCAAACTAATATTCTATGTAGAGTATGATATTTTAAAATGTTTTAGAGACATTTTGAAAACAAGTACTTAACTTTATTTGAAAATTTTGACTTATTAGGGGCCATAAAGCTGCTCACCATACTTCTGGCAAACTGCCATTAGAGAGGCATGATATCTGCTGTGTTCCCAGCTAGTCCACCCCAAGCTGTTAGGCCTTCAAGAACATAGAGTCAGAGAAAACATTAATTGATTTGAAGAAATCTTTAATTGCAGAACTCATTAAACCTTGATGAATCCCAGAGTCTCCAGAAACACTAGAATGTGAAATATAATGAAGGGGAGAAGATAGGCTGAATAGGAAAATGTGGGCAGGAAGAAAAGAAAAGAGGCAATGACACCAGTTCTTTTATTCTAAGCTAGTAGAATAATTTTTACAATAGTTTGTTAAGATCAGCTACATATTTCACAGATTTAATATTTAATTTTGTGTGTTGGCTGCTTAATATTAGTCTGTCTCCTGTCATATCATTGGCAGGCCCCCACAGGGGTGAAAAGATTTGGGTTGATTGTTGGCTTGTTACTGCTGAAGAAAATAAAAAATTCATGTAAAGTTCTGTCTCAATGTTCTGAGAGGTAGACACTAGAGATCATTATTTCATTCCCATTTTCTTAAGTGCTAACAAGACAACCCTGGGAATTTTAAGGAATAAATCTATTTTGATTAAATTTTTGATTATTTTATGTTGAAATAGTTTTTGAAAAATTTCACATATTCATTATACTTGAATATCAAATAATTTTAAGTTAAAACATCTAATAAAAGTCTACTAATGAGACAGTCAAATACATGATGATTTTTATTAATTTAATAGAATAAATAATCTAGAGTCCTACAATTTGTTCAAATTTAATTTTTTTTTCTTAAATGTGGACAGCCACCTTTGAATAAGAGTACCTACGTGAAGAATCAACTGCACTTCTTCATTACCTGTAAAGTTTATTTTGCTTTGTTATCAAAAAGGGTTTTTAATATTCAGATTTGGGCAACATTCCATAAAATCTTTAATATTCTTAGTACATACATTAGAGAGAATAAACTTCTGTATTATTTTTTCTCACAGAAAAATCATAAAACTAATGACATTAAAACATGTGCTCTTTACCAGATTGTATATTAGAGATAGTGACAAAATTTCAAAGGTTATCAATATTACTAATATTTTGACTTTTTTCCTACTACTAAATTCATTTTTCTCTAAATAGTCTTATTTTGTTGCAAAAGCAAATGTTATGATGTTTTTCAAAATCATTCTCAGTTCAGTTTTTATTTAATATGATATAAATTTATTCTCAATTTTAGTTCTTGCAAAAATTTGGAATATAATTATGTTCAAGGTTAAGGAACTTAATTAGCAAGATGAGTGTGTCACAGTAAGCAGAAAGAAAAGAAGAGAGAAGTAATTTTTTTCTTCCTGTTAAGTAGAAATATGAATTACATGATTTAAGGGTGCCTAGTCTACATAACCTACAATATGCACATAAAGTATAATTATTAATTTACCTATATAAAATATTATTAGGGCCATATTAAGTAAGATGTACAGAAATAGGTTTCTGGCTTTTCTATTTTTAGAAGAATCTCACCAATTTGTCCCAAACTGAGTATTCTTTTACTGTGGATAAAGCCTTTCCTTGTTATAGGCCTTCTTTAATATATACTCTCTTTCAGACTGACATACATAACTTTTTCCTTAAACATTTAAATTTCTTTCTTTTTTATAGAGAGAAAAATGTATAAAAATAGGCTAAAATACCCACCCCAAGATATCAGTGAGTCTTATGCAGATGATATTTAAATAATATTGTTATCGATTCTGTTAAATATGTTTTACTAGGTTACATATTTTTTAAATGTAATATTACATATTTGGTCTTACTGTGGTTAGTTGTACATCATTATTTCCATAATAGAGGGAGAGAAGGGATAATGAAAGGAAGAGGGAAGGCAGAGAGAGAAGGAAGAAAGGAAGAGAGGAAAAGAAAAAGGGAGAGAGGGAGGAAAAGAGAAAGGAAAGAAGGAAGGAAGGAAGGAAGGAAGGAAGGAAGGAAGGAAGGAAGGAAGGAAGGAAGGAAGGAAGGAAGGAAGGAAGGAAGGAAGGAAAGAAGGAAGAAAGGAAGGAAGGAAGGAAGGAAGGAAACCTGTATATACTGTTAAGTAAATGAATGTGAACCAGGAGAACAAAAGGTGGCATTTGCTGCAAAATTCTCATACTCAGAGTAGCTGATCTAGGAACTAATGATTTACAAAGAACACTGCCTAAACCAAATCTATTTTTATTTTCACAATACATATATATGCATCTGTTTGGCTATTTGACATCCACATACCTAATCAGGAAAACCATGTTGGATGGTATCTTGGTCAGCTTAAGATCAACTACAGTCCTACTCTTAGATACCAGGATATCAGTTACTTTCCCAACAATCCTAACTTAGAAAGGAAATCAAAATATCTGCTTAATAACTTCTGTACATCCTGTTTTAATGTCTTTTATTATTGTTGCCCTAAAGGATACTATATTCCTGCAATTGCATAAAACTTTGGTACTTGCAAAGTACTCTTTTAAACATTTGGAGCATCAATTAAATTTTTTAAATAAATACATTATATTTCTAAAATATATAGAAGATATTAAATTTGAATTCACATATAAGTTTTTTTATAGTTATTATGGTTCTTTTCAACTGAGTATGTTAAAATGTTTTTGGTAATTCTTTCATCAGTTCTATCTTGTAATAATCATACAAGATGGTATTATTAGAAATTCTATTACAAATGAAAATAATAAACAAAAGTGGCCAGCTCAAGGTGACACATCTAGTCTATCATTATTGGTGTTAAGAATAGAGGAAAAACTGTTACCATAACTATATCAGTAGAAGAATTCACACAATTATTCTAATCATAAGTTTACATCAAACATAACAATATAATTTCAGCCTCTGCCAATTTTTCAAATTGGTCTAGAGAGATGGATAATATTGTAGTCATTGAAAAGTTAAGATCAAAAGAATGAGTTTGTTTCTAATAATACACATAAATGTAATTTATGTTTGTTAAACCACCATGCTGTTGAAATTGAAATCCATTTATGATAATAGCATTTTCCACATATCTGAGAATAAAACTAACATCAGGAATTTCACAATAATGGGAACTAACATGTTTTTATTTATATTTTTACACAATATTCTAAAATATTACTCTAACAGCAACTTCTGGATATACAGGAGTAATAGTTTTTAGTTATCTCTTAGAAGCATATCTGTATGCTTAGTGTAACATATTGAAAAGACCTTTTAGAAGTGTTTTTCAAAACATGAAACACTTCTAGGGAAGTTTCATTTCAGCTGATTTAACAATCACCTTAATTGTCATTTAAATGACCACGGAAACATACTATAATGACATTTCTTAACATTTTATATGGTTTATAAACCAGTAATAAAGTAACTGAGGCTAGGCCTTTCAAAATTTAAATATATATATTTCTATAAAGTACTGCAGAGTGAATTTGTATTTGATATTTGTCACCAACAGATTTTCAGAACACATTGAGTCCCCTAGTCTGATATTTAATGTATTTTATAACTCTAAAATTTTTTTCTATAATTCCAATTTTCACAAATGTGTTGAATGGAAATGGAACTATGTCACTATTATTAGACTACCAAGGTCTAAAAATGTAGGTGCCACTGTATTAAATTGTGGAAATTTTGAAACAGTAATGAGAACTAAAGCCCTTAAAAGTACTGTGGTATGCAGCATATTCTAAGCATTTTGATATTGAAAACTTTTTTTCCATAAAGGTCACTTGGAAACTCTTTTCCACAGAATGTTCTTTAAAAAAATATCTAGAAGTCAACCTCAGTAATTATTACTTGATTACTTATACTCTACCATGAGTTGTTGATAATGAGGATGATGATGTTTAAAGTCATAGATTTCCTATCTGGATTTTATAATATCATTTGATAGCTTCATTTTTTTTCAATTGAATATTAATATTTTTGGATGGCTTCAATTACTAAAACAATATTGCTTTAATAAAATGTATTTTAAATAGTAAATACACTTACACAAGTCATAAAATAAAATAATGGTTTAAATATTAGACTATACAACATTGCCCAAGTTAATCTGATTGATTTCCTGGGTTATTTAAATTCTACCAAATTAATATGTATTTTCCACAACAGATTGACCCATAAGAAATAAACCTATCCTATGTTCTTAAACATGAGAACATTTAACACAAAATAGATACTCTATAGTCATATATCATATCTTTGTATGATATATGACTATAGGTATGATATATGACTATAGGTATGATATATGACTATGTCATATATCATACAAAGGTATGATATATGACTATAGAGTATCTATTTTGTGTTAAATGTTCTCATGTTTACATAGTTTAAAGTTAAAACAACTTCTTGTTTTTTCTTTGAAAAGCATTTATTAATTACCTATTATATGTCAGGCAATAGGTTAAGGATATTATAGTGAATTGGATAAACATGCTATTTACTCTCACAGCTCTTTTTGTATTTAGTAGTAAAGATGAACAATTGAGCAATTCTAATTTCTGAATTAGAATAATACAGAGTTAGAAGAATTGTACATAAGGGATGAACTTTTACATAAATTTGTCTCCTACCTTTTAAAAATATACCAAGCAAGCCAATTATAGCTCAAAATAGTTACATTTGTTTTACATGTAAATATTAAAATTGAATTATCTGATAGTTTTACTTAACTGTACTTTTCAAAACCTTTTTTTTTTTTTTACTTTGTTAAAGTATTTAATGATATTTAAATCAAAGACGGGAGAAAATGCTTCAGAGTCATATGTAAAGAAAATTGTTAGGGGAATGTTTTTTTAAGGGACAGCTAAAATTTTGATGAGTCTAGAAAAAAGGCAGGTGGAATGATATCTAACTATTTCTTTAAACCATCTAGTATTTTTAACAATAATGGTCTCACTTATATTATGTTTTCAACAGAAATTTTAGTGCATAATAAGGTGAGATATTCTGCAAAGCAAAGATTACTACAACAGGTATTTTATTTTTTGTAATTCTAACATATAAACGTCTTGTTTGCAGAAATAAAAATAATGGCAAGAGCTTGGGAACCCATGTATATTAAGTATTTATAGAAAATTTCCTAGATAATTTTTGTAACTTCCCCCCTTTTCTTAGGTATGTGATAGGTTGCTAAATGACACAAGTCTTTGTAATTTGTCCCATCAAGAGATAAGTCTATTTCTCCACTTCTAGAACTTGAGTTGGACTTGTACATTGTTTTGTTGGGAATAATCTGCAAGTTCCAAACCTGGTCATCAAGAGGCTCTGCATTCCATTGCACCTTAAACATTCTGTGAGTACAAGCCTGAACCAGCCTGTTGGATGAAGGGAGATGCTATATAGGAAGTACAAGGAATCCCAGCCAGCTGTCAGCCAGACTGCTACTGACAGGGCAGCTCCCCCAAAGCACAAAGGTGTACACTAACAAACCACCCAGCTGAGTCCAACTCAGAGTGCCAATCCATACAACCATGGGCTAAAAAATAATAATTGTTTTTAAATCACTAAATACTGATGTAATGTTACTTGGCGAGTCAACAGAGCACTAAAAAAAAAAAAAAAAAAAGATTAATTAATTTTACAAAACCTAGATGTTTCTACCCATAGCTCATAGCTCACTAAGGGCAATCTCACTGAAAAAACAAGATCCATCTCTCTTCTCTACATGAAGATTTATGGAAGTGAATTATGCCCAGCTGGAAAGATTTTAAGGGTGTTTATAAATAACTTAGACATTAATAAAACATGGAACTTTCTGTACGTTTTAAAGTTTTTGATCAGTTGGAAATATCATCATTAACATTTGGTTCCTGCTCTAAGACTTAACCTCAACATTCTTAATATAAAGGTGACATAGGTGGTGTGGAGTGCAGAAGGAAAGCTTTAATCCATGAAAGTTTATATTGAGCAAGCCATTCTAAAGAAAATGTAAATAATAAACTACTTTGATACTTTTTTCTATGAGCTAGTCATCTGTTTGATAAATGAATTTACAAATTGCTTTAGGCACCATTTAAATACCATTGTAAACTTGATTATCTAATTTTATTACCAAATTTTTTTTTCTTCAAATTCCCTATGTTTATAAAAGGAAACAAAAAGACATGGATAGCAAATGTAATTGGAAAAGTTAATTAACCTACATTTTTTCCACTCCAGAGGTGAAGGTTCAGCTCCAATAAAGTCTGCTGATGTGGAGTAAATGTATTAGCATGTCTGTGTTGAAGCTTCTGAAAATTGCATGAAAATAACTGGATCAAGCAATGAGTATTTATGGTCACAAAGGTCATAACAGCTAAAATCATAAGAGATGTTCGTAAGCGTGGTTGTTATGCCTAAAGATAAAGTACATCAAGCAAGTACTCCTTACTACAAATGAAGAAATATATTCATCTCTTGCCAAGCCCTATACAAGGCAGCTTTAAAAAGCTATATATAGACAAAGTTGTAAAAAGAAACATCCCACCCATATTTTCTTACTTTATACTTCATACAATGTTCACCCTTAGAGAGGACAACCATTGCTGATGAAAAATGCAAATGCTGGATGGTGATCCAGAAGTCAGAAGAAGAGGTGTCTCTGAATAGCATACTTTCATCCTAAAATCAAGTCTCCTAATCATATCAAGCATATTTGACAATGGCATCATAATTTTGCATTTTTGGGTCAACTGACTTTTATGTGTAATGCCTATCACACATTTTCCAAAAATAAAACCTGAGACCCTTTAAATGGTAAGATAATTTTTTTTAAAAAAGAAAAATCTTAATATTCAAATTTAATGTTGAATATCTATAGAAAAAAAATGTTTGAACATTTATTTATTTGTTTAGTAGTTAACTATAGAAGTATGCACATTGCTTATATTACAGAGAAATATCACAGGAGGGATCTCATAGGTCTCAGCTTTCTTATACAGAAATTGAGACTTCGATTTTTCTCTTAGTTAAAACTAATTTCCCTTAGAATCTAAATCATATATATTTTCCCAACAAAAATACTGACTCACTTTTTAATTTTTTCCCTTATAATTTATATTTCAGCAGTTTGAGCAATTGGTGTGGTAACTGTTGGATGCAGCCTCCTGCCGGAATGAGATTCACGCAGAGATGGCTGAGCAGCACACCAACCACTTACTTTACCCAGGACACCTTGTTAAAAAATTACAACCACAAATCAATGAAAAATTGTGAAAGCTACTAATGCTTTCTCCAAAACAAGAAAATTAATCTTGGGAATGCAAGAGAACTATTTTAAAAGATAAAATTACTACACTAACATATTAGAAAAATAAAAATATAAATAACATTTTAAACCTCTTTAAAAACAGCATATTCAGTCTATGGCCATGCTACCCTGAACAAGCCTGATCCCTTTTGATCTTGGAAACTAAGCAGGGTCTGGTCTAGTTAGTACTTTGATGGGAGACCACCTCAAAAAACCAAATGCTGTAGATGTAAAAATAAAAAAAAATAAGGGATTTTAAACTGACCAAATCCTTGTAATCTGTGACATCAACCAAGAGTTGCATGTTCACAAAAACTTCATATATATATATATATATATATATATATATATATATATATATATATATATATAATTTTGTTATGGAGTGAAAGGGATTAATTTTTTAAGCAAGTGAAATAATAAAACAAAATAGGTACTCAAATTTTTCAATGAAAATTTTCTGTTGAATCATTTTTTAAAACTAGATTTTTACAATTTGAAAATTTGAAAAGCATACTTTAATCAAATGTTGAAGCTTAGCATAACTAATAGTAGGACAAATTGAAATTAAGCAGCTCATAAAGTAAGGCAATATAATGTATATATAATAACGTTTAATCTGAATCTAATTAAGCTTTTAGATTTAACTTCTGGTTAACAAGATACATAGGAGATGAAACAAAATACAATGAGGAAATAATCAGGCAAAGCTCAAACAGAGACATTCTATAAAAACCACTGACTTAGACTCTTCAAAAGACAATATTATGAAAAACAAATAAAAAGATAGTTGGAGAGGAGAAATTAAAAAGACTTAAGAGACATAGTAATCAAAGCAATACGTATCCTATACAAGCTCAGGAAAAAAAATGCTATAGAAATATACCAAAAAATAGGCCAAATGGAAGATTTAGATATGATTTGGATATTCGATGACATTAAAGAATCATTGTTAATTTTTCTAAATATGATAATGGCATTTTGGTTATGTAGAAAAATGTTCTTATTCTTAGGAGATGCATACTGAAATATAGAAGTGTCATAGTTCTGTAGCATACATATATACAGCTTATGTATGTGTGTGTGATTATGCATATATATTTTCCAAAATGTTAATTTAACTATTGATTAGTTAACTATTGATTAACCTAAATGGAACATCTTCAGGTATTTGTTGTGCCAGTTTTTCTATTTTCTGTTTGTTTAAAAATTTTTATAAACCACATTTAGAAACAAGTATCTTACATTTACATATATGTACAAGTGACCCTTGAACAATGCAGCAGTTATGGGAGCCAACTCCCACCACAGTCAAAAATCCATAAATAACTTTTGACTCCCCAAAACCTTAGCAGATGACTGGAAGTCCTGCCGATAACAAAGAGTTGATTAACACATATTTTGTATGTTATATGTATTATATATTGTATTCTTACAATAAAGTAAGTTAAAGAAAAGAAAATTTATTAAGAAAGAGAAAATATATCTATAGTATTTTCTGGAAAACACATTGTGTATAAGGGAACCCATGTAGTTCAAATCCCCATTGTTCAAAGTTCAGCTATATACATTAAAGGTAGTAAATCCTTGTTTTTAAAATGTAAGTAAATTAAACAAATAATACAACATTTATTGTAAAAAAAATAAAGAAATTGTGCAACAATGTATGAAGCTTTGACTTGGAATATACAGCCATGTTATAAAGTACCCCAATTCCATTTCTTCTTTATTGCTTTTTTACTCTGAAATTAGTGTTGCTCTCTGTGCTGAGATGTTCCTATTTACATTTGCCTATGACATGAAGATAAGATAGTTCATACTTTCTATAGTGCCATGCAGCAAATTATGTGATTCTGTGCTTATCTCAAAATCTGATTCCTAGGTTCCTCTCTAAAGGGAAGACAATGGCTAGGGATTGAACACAGATGCCAAATTGGTCAGAAGAAATATAATCCTATTTGAAATCAACAAACTCTATTTATAAGACTATTTTTGAATTTGAGTATCATTAGTTCTTAGAACTCAGTCAAATTTGGGTTTGTTAATTTAATTAATACTCTTGATTTGAAAAATGAGAGGCCTGCTCTGAAATTCTGCTTAAATACCTTTCCTTTCCTCATTACTTTCTTTCTGCCACAAGCATTTGTTGAGCACTCACTAGGTCTCAAGCATGGTACTAGGAGGTGGAGATAAAAGCAAAATATTAAGTTATTTATTAATTATTTTCTTACATTTTTTCTCCTTCCCTGCTTCACTCACAAGAGTAACATGTAACATTTCTTTAGCCTCCTTTTAAACTTCCTTTTTCATTTATCATTGTATGGAAATGAAATACTTTAAGAAATGGAAAAAAATCTCTTTGCTGTGTTTAATGATACAATTATCATAAGAAAGTAGACTTACTTCTCCCATCAAAAATGACATCCTGTGCCTTACTCCACAGGCTCTGAGATAGGACCAATAGGGAAAGTTACTAGTGCAGTGTGGAGTGGGGTCAAATGACAGCCACAAGAGCAAGCCCTTGCGTAGGTGGACTGTACCTTTGTAGTCAGACAGTGAGCAGAGCTTTCATTTCTATTCCACAGCATATACATGAGTGACAAATATGACTGACTTGGCTGCTTACCCAACAGGCATGATGCCCCTTCCTTCTTGATAACAGAAGTTTTGTTCTTTGTTGGGCCTCCTTGTGCTTTTGGCAGGACTTGTTTCTTCCACAGACATACTGACTGAATTATGACTGATCAAAGATAATCAAAGAACCATTCCCTTTGCCAATAGTTGCTTTAGGCATGGGCATAGGAAGCAATTCTAACCATTGAGTCAATGACAGATACCTTCTGAAGAACTGCTGGGGATGGTTTACCTCTTGTATGAAAATATATGCAGTGGAATTAACATTCTTATCTTTCTGCCTTTGATATCACTGAGATATCTGAAATTGAAACAGCTAACTAATAATCATAAAAAGAATGAAGCATGAGGGCAAGCTCACATGCTATAGAGAGAATAGAAAGATGGAAAGTACGTGGTCTCTTGATGACATCATTGAACTGCTGAATTAAACAAATCTGGAACTATCCTACCTCCAGATTCATTTCTGTGAAATGATAAATGGTCCTTATTTAAGCCAGCTGAGCCAAGGTTTATTGTTTGCTGATGAAGGCATCCTAACAGATCCAACTATAAGGGAAGAGAGTGATGAACATTTTGAAGCTCAAAAGTTTCTGTATTAGAATTTCACCTGATGTGATCATTGTCAAGCAAGCAGAAAAGGAGAAGTCGTTGGACAAAGAATGAGACCCACGTATTTGTTTTAAAAAGAGCTTAGTGGACTGGTTAACCAGAAAGTCTGCATGTAGAGGTAGAGCTGAGAGTAATCAGTGTCAAGAGAGAGTATCCCTGGACTTGTTTGAAGTCCAGAAAACTTCAGCTCATGAATAGCACCAGGGAAGTCAAGGTGAGATGATGAAATACTAGGAGTTAAGAAGAACACACAGATATGCTCCTATGTAGGTAACACTCAGTAGCATGGGAGAGCAGGCTGAATTTCATCATCTGAGACATCAGTTTATAAGAACCAACACCTCAGCGTGGTCCTGCAGTCCATCGTAGGGGACACTGATAGAGTCAAAGGATGAAACTTCTGGGGAGTTGGAACTAAGGCCTATGTACTTGGTCAACATGGAAATAAAAAGGGATATGCGTTATGATTTGGGGGATTAAACCAAGATGTGAAGCATCTTAAACCAGGGCTAGGAAAGCAGAAAATAATGTGTCATATGTAAAAGATAAGCTATGCCAAGTATCACACACATAAAGAAAGAGAAATTAGGATCAATACACAGATGAGTGAGAAGATACCATTTACCAGTGCTATAATTGGGAGATAAACTTTTGGGTGCCATACTGTGCTGAAGATAAGAGATACAGTATCCAAAAAAAAATGAGGTCAGAGGGGTAACAGGGGCTTAGTGTAGTTGTGTCCTAATACGTCGAAGGTGATTGGCTGGGGTGTATGAAGAGACTGAAATAAAGAACTCAGGCCTGGTATTGTGAGTCCATCTCTTGGCAGCAGAGAAAACTGACTCTATTCTTACAATAGGGCAAAATTCTATTACTTTAAAGCTTGCAGCTTCATCTAAGTACTTCCTATGATGTCCAGAGGCTCAGGCTAATTACTGCTATAGGGACATCTGCGGTTTATATGTGCCCCTATTCTTTACTGGCAGCAATAAATATCATGTCTAGTTGGCAATAAAGGGGATACAGGAAACAATGCAGGAGCCCTACTAACATCAGTGAGTTCCTGAGTAAGTGATTCATTATTTAGTCTGAGAGGCTGTGGATAATATGGTGCTGATGATACATGAAGGTTGCACACTGTTCGTATTTATGTAAACTCAGAGCTCAGTCAAGAAGATGAGGAATTATGGTGGGAAGATCTCTGAAGTAGGGAGGTCAGTGTAGATGATGGGTGGGGAGCTAACACAGACAAAGGCTGGGGGAAAAACAAGCTGCATCTATGCCCTGTGCACTTTTCATCCTGAATTCCTAGCAAATTGCCTGGCACACAGCAGGTGCTCACTAAATAATTATTAGATGAATGATTTAATTAATCAAGGACATTTGGTAGCCCATTATGATCTAAGGGTAATACTTCACAATGAGAAATATATCTGTATTGTTGCAATCCACATGCTGACCTTAAGTTTTTTGGGCACCATATCTTCAACATTTAAACTGGCTATATTTCTCAGTTTATAAAATGAAATAAATGCTAATGTACTAGCAAGGGAATGTAAACAAGTGTTGTTAAACAAATTCAATGTGACTAAAAAGAAACTGTAGCAGGTGGATGAAAGTGAGCTCAATTAAGATATATTTGCTTTTGTGCCACAGATTCTTTGATTTTCCAAATGGGACTGTCAGATGATAAGGGAATGAGGACTATTTTTGACTCATAGTTTTAAAAAAATTTGTGAGAAATATATTTTCTTATCAATATTTTATGCTGTTCTCTTTTCACACTTTGCTTTTGTGATGCTTCCTTTAAAGATGTTTTGTTCCTCTTTGTTTTATGCCATTGTTTATGCTGAATTTGTTATTATTTTTGCATTCACATTCCATAGAGAAATGATACTTAACAGCCTAAAACCCCAGAACCACATCAGGATAAAAGAGGTGATTTATAAACACATAATAGTCATTTTTGATACTTTTTATCATTAGTCAAGCTGAGAGAACAAATTGGAATTTGAGCTTCTGGTGGGCTTTCTGAAGGGATCCTCAGATAAATGTAGCCAAAGATAAAAAATAATTCCAATTAAAAGATAATGGATATTATACACAATTATGGCTATGGCAAAGTCAAAGCACTTTGAAATTAAATGTCTTTGTGTAAGAAACCACAGTGTTAAATAAAATAATCAACAGGAATTTATTTCTGCTTTCTTTGCTCAAATCTCACATGCTCATTCCCTATTTTGGTAGGAAGTTACAGCCTGTTTAAATAAAAGAAAAGAAAACTTTCCAATCTGCAATAACGTATAGTATTTAAACTAGTGTAGTATTAAGATAAACTCTTTGAAGAATAGCATCTTAGTATACTTATACCAATTTAATTTTGCTTATTTAGAGCCCCAAACCAGAAAGCTTCTGCATGCTTCATAATATCTGACCTGATGCTGACTTCTTTGTGAAATTTCCAAGTGTAATTTACCTTGGCTAAATATATCATCTATGATGAATTATGATAAAACATACAATAGAAAAAATGATAAACTTATCATTTAAAATTATATGCTAGCACACACCAATTCATAGGCCCAACTATGCCTGAGACACAGAACTTTGGTAAAGAGGGGAGAGCAAAATTAGAACAAGAAAATGAGTAAAACATTGACTCTGGCAAAATCACTAGGATCTAATTAGTTGCTGGTATGAACATGCCAGGTGCAGATCTTAGAAAAATAATTTTAACACTGCATTTTATCCTTGCTAGCATGTTGATTATCTGATTTTACAAAAAGATAAAGTGGAACTTCTCTAATTTCATTGGAAATTTGTTATTGTAGCATATAGTGTCAACAAAGGGGGTGGGGTAATGAAAGCAGATATATGTAGCTGAAATACAGTCAGGGATTATCATGAGTTATCCCCTCAGGCTTAATTCAATTTAAAAATCCCACAGTGTTCTCAATCTTCAGGGAAAATTAATCCTTTGTCTCATAGATCTTCTCTATGTACTACGTACAAATTTACCCATAAAGCCCTGTGGCTGCTAGCTGCAGTTTATCAAAAGTTGATACCATAGTAAAACAAATCAGATCATTGGACTCATTTTGTTCTGTTAGGGCTCTGATGCATCAGGTAAATGATAGGAATTGCTGCATCTCTCCAGAAACTGGTAATGTGGAGATATGCCTATTAATTTAATTTCTTTGTTTGTCCAGTACCCAAACACATGGAATGGGAAGGAGGATTTGAAATTAGAACTGGCTATCAAGACACTCCCCAAATGGGGCTTGGGGGACATTTTGGGAATGGGTACAATAGGGCCCCTAATGTTTATTGCTCCCACTGCAAAGAATACAATTAAGGCCCCTTAATGTTTATTGCTTCAGCTCTGAAAGAATAACATTAAGTCAGAAACATCACCTGATGGCATCCTCATCAAGCCACACTCCATGAGCACAGATGGGACATTATGTAACACAAAGAGAGCAGGGCTGCTCACCTGGCTGCATTTGAAGAACAGTGTCAGGAACCTTTCTTTAAACAAATCCAATAACATGATAATGTGGCAGCCCACCTCCCCCTCCACCTCCATCCTGTAAACTCTGTGGCAACCTGAACAAAACTGCATTAATATTCATGATTCACAAACTTAAAAAAAAAAAAAGAAAGAAAGAAAAGAAAAATACCACCACTGTATGCTCTGCTGTATTAGTGTGTCTAATGAGAATAAATTAAAACCCAGCTGAGACATGACCCTGAACCTTTTGCTTCCTCTTAACTGTCAATTTGACTTTCCTTAGCTCTGTGATCAACTGCATTCTAAGTGGAAGTTGACACTGGCTCAACTTTCCGCAAATTCAGGTAAAATGAAATGGGAACTGCCTGAAACTCACTGCTGATGTAACCTGGTTCTGCACCATTACCCATAATCTGTGTCTTCAGCTTTATGTAGCTCTAATTTCATTTCTTTAATAGCATGGCTTTTGATAAGAATCTCTCCCCCTCCTATTGCCAAGTCCCCTTTGGGGTGTCATTGCTAACTTCTTACACAATGCAACTTCATTTCTCTAAGAAATTCCCATCAGTGGTCTTTAATAGCAGGTTAATGGGCTGTTAAATCTCAAATTTTCCAAAATGATTTTGTTACCAGAAGTGGTCTTCCTCCTATTTCCAGTGTGGTCAATAAGAGGCTTGTTTTAAAGGTACTTAATGCTTCATACTCTAAGGGGACTGTGCCCCAAATCAGACCAAACAAGAAATATTTCTCATTCCCTTATGATAATCAACACCATTTTAGGAGAATGTCTGCCATGGGTCCTATTTCTCATTCCTGCATAAATCAATAAAAGCTCTGAAAAATAAAGGAAGCTTTGCCAGCTATGTGCTTACAAATATTAGATGAGAGGGTTCACAAATAGCAGATCATCCATCCATAAACTAGTTTTCAAACCTTTATTGTCATATGCTTCACGACTTGCTTCATTAGCTGCCACTGCTACTTTGTGTTGGCTATTCCTTTCTGAATCCCTCATAAACAAAATCCTAAATTACATTTACCTCAAGTGAATTCATTTATCAAAAGAATAGAGTGCAAGATTCTACATAAACCAAAAACCCATATGCCTTGCTACAGGATTTTTGTAAAGTAAAATACCCTTCTGGAGTTTTTCATAATTTCTAATTAAATCAGTGCTATAGATAGTTAGAAATCTAGTCAATACAAAAATTAAATTTTTCCTAATGACTTTTAAAAATAGTAGGTAACTATTAAACCCATGATAATTAGAATAAGTAACCAAGAGTAAATGACACAATAAAGAACTTTCTAGGTATATAGTTCTTGGATCTGATACTTTACATGTATACTGCCTTAGGCTAAAATAATTTATTACACATTTTTCATTGAATGTTTAAAATTACAGTGGTTATGTGCCAGTTCTTAACAAATAATCTTCAGGGATTTGCAAATGATTTTTATAAAACATAACAATATTTCTTTCTAATTAAGTACTATACATATATTGTGTACTGGATACATGTATCATCATTTATTATGAATGAAATGGATACAGTTAAAGCTGTTTTTTTTTTTTTTACCAAAGAACTTAAAATCTAATAGGAGAAAATTTTATGAGTACATAAAAAACTAAAGTACAAAATAAACATATTTTTTAAATTAAAACACTTTTTTTATTTTAGGTGTGTTGTTAATAAATGAAATATTCCTTAGGATTTGGCTAATAGAAAATAAGCAAAAAATGTAATGGTACAAATATAAAAGAAGAGAATTCTTATACAAATAAGAGTTCATCACAGATGAATATCTTGATGGATGCAGTATCGAAGATACAATATCTTTCCATCTAATGGATCCACCATTGCTTAAGGGCTCATTATCATTTGCATCTGTAGTCAGAAGGGAAAAGAAAAGGTACAAGGAACATACTTGTGTAGGGAAGAAAAAGTAATTTTCCTCAACTGTTCTAGGTTCTCAGTTGGTCTAATAATTAAATTAATATAAAACAAATTAACAGGAGAAAAAAATTAATTTTATACATAAGGTAGCCCCATAAAAATATGAGACTCAAAAGCAGTCAGGCAATTGAGGTGTATGTACCCTTCTGAACTAAGAAAAGGGACAGGGGTCTGGGGCTAAAAGGGGAAGGAGACGAGATTCACCGGAAGATGAAAAGAGAAAATGTTTGGTAAATAAATGTTTGTCCTGCTATGCAAATAAGCCTTTCAGATGAAAAAGTTAACTCTGGTAATAGCTTTTTTCCTGGTACAAAACTCCTTTCCTAATTCATTTAGAGAGTTAAGGGGAAGATTAAAATTTTTTTGTGAGTCTGCTGAGTCTTGATTGTCTTTAGCTCCACATGCCAAAGTAGCACATTTTGGGAGTGGCATGTTCTCCCCTCCCCACTGCCTGCTTCTTAAAAGCCTTGGAACAAAAATAGCACATATTGTTTCCACTCATATTTTATTGGTGAAGAGCTCGCTAGTGTTTCCATTTTTAAATTGAAAAACTCTACTGGATCAACTTTTATCACCCTCCGAATAGGAATCTTTGAAGCAGAAATCTAAAGGTTTTTTTTTTTCTTTTTTAGTGGAAAGACAACAGAATTTTATAAAGAGCAGGCCTAAAGTTAAAATTAAAATGTTATAATAGTACAAATAAAATATAATACATAATTGTATTAGACACACGGGTGGTGAGTGTTGGGAAACAAAAGGAATTAGACAGTGGGGATTACCCAGTGTTTGATTGTCTGGCTGTGAATGGCAGAAGAGTAAAAAAGTGAGTCAGTCTTTATCGATCATAAGTAAATGACTAATATAATTGAGAAGGAATTCAGACCAGAGAGGAGAGGATATGAAATCAAAATGGGTATGAAAAACTAGAAGAGTAGTAAAGAAATGGAAATCAAGTGTCTGCTAAGCCAAAGGTAAACAGATGGAGAATATAAAAATAGAAGTCTACAGAATAGTAATTTTAAGGCAAGATATTAGAAAAGAGGTCGTTTTTATTGATGCAGTTGTGAAATGGTGTTTTTTTTTTTTTCCAGTGGATGACTTAGTGGATGGCTTAGATCATTAGAAAAAATGACATTAAAATCCATGGAAGGCAGATGTTAAGGAGCATCACTGTAAACATGGAAGTTTTTAATGCTGTTGAGAAGAATGAATCCAGCAGGTGAAACTAATAACCACAGTCATGGCAATGAGGAACAAAAAAAAAATTTCACCCCACTTTTGGATTTTTGAATTGAAAAAGAATGTCTTAGTAAACATAGTTGTGAGAAATGACAGTATGTTAGGGTCTTTGTTTTACCACGTTACTAAAATATAGTTTAGAAATAGAATTTAGTATCTTCAATAATGTATTTAAGAGTCAAGTCATATCTCTGTTCTCTGAGGTAGTAAATAAATTTTTTTAAAAATCCTCTGGGATAAATATTTTGTTAGATATTAGATACCGTGTCTTAACCCATTTTTCTGAAAGCTCAAAAAATGGAATCTTATTAGTTTGATAGTATCACATTTAGATGTATTAGAAGCAAGAATAACAAGAACAACTGTTAATCCATAAATAGTATTTTTTGATTTAAATCTACTCACAAATCACGACTTTAGTTATATTCTTTGCCAAGTATAAAAAAAAATGTTTATAGAATGTATTTACTTCCTGCCAAATGGTTGTGGTCAAAATATAAGCTTATTTTTTTTTCATTTAATAAATGCATAATAAAAATAGATGTTAGTTATTTTTAGTTGTCTCTAAAACTGGAGATGAGTGAGCAATTTAATAAGTTATTTGGCTAATTAATCTTTGTTTCCATAAACTTTAGATATAATTATAGTCTTTAATGATAGCACTTGGAAGGCTCAGAGGAGCTTTCCTGGATAAGCATACACTTTGATAGAGAAGAACAGAGAGTGTGGCAAGAATTGGAGGGTCTGGGTCCACTGTTTTCTATAAGTATATAGACAATGAATATGTTTCAATCAGTAACTGCACAGGTATACATCAAAGTAAAAATTAGAGCTCAAATTCATATAACATAAGGAGAACAAAGAAACTTTTTAATAAATATTCTCTGGTAGCTACATGCAAGAAAAATCATTAAAATTTAAGAAGAAAAAAAAAGAGAGGAAAGGAGGGAACAAAGAAAAGTACCACATTTATAAAAAACAAAAGTTTGACTCATTTTAGAAAACATTACACACACAATTATATATGAAAGTTTCCCTAAATTGAGTAGCTATTAATTCATTATCTAAAAGAAGTTAAATTTTAGAGTGCACAACAGTTAATTTAGGCCTTTTTGTGGTATATAATAAATGTTAACTGTAAATAATTTATAAATCATCCACACATCACTAAATGTTAAGTACTCACTAAACATTTATTGAATGAATGAATGATAGTTTAATAGATTCATTTCAATTAAGTAAAATAGTAAAAGGACTATGAAATCCATTATACTCATTATTAATAGTCATGTCTTTACTTATCCTTCAGAAAATATTTTACTAATCTTTCTATGGGGAAGCACAAATTACATTTATTAGATTTTAGTACCTTTACAGTAAAATTTGTTGTAAAAAAAGATATGGATTCCAAGTAATAACATGTCAGTTACTTAATAATAAAAGAAACTACTATATTCAACTGAGGTGTGAAAACACAGACTCAAGAATATGAAAGCTGTCCATAGAATTCCACAGAGATGCATTGAGAAGTTGAACGCACTTTCCTTTTTGTCCACGAAGTTAGAGAAGGGCTGACTCGAAGATTCAGTGATTGGCAAAATCGTGGAGTTGGGAAGAAAGAAGAAAGCAATGTCACAAGCAGACAGGCAGTCCCAGGGCAATGCTTTGGTGTAAAGAGGTCAACAGAACCTGGACTGGACAATGGCACTTCTATAACATTTTCATGATGAATCTTGGGAGACTACACAGGAATTCATATTTTTTCTCATAAAAGAATATAATCTGATATATCTTTATATCTTTATTCTCTCTGCTTCCTCTTATACTTTCATAACTTTTTTCCCCTTTTCTACATACTAAATGTAAATTCCTGGAAATGTCAGTGCTGCCTCATTTTCTCAATGCTGCATATGGGGCCCTCTTGCTCATCACTTATTCATTTCCAAGGTACTCAGGAGGCAAAGTAAGCAGACTTTCATATACCAGTTTTAAGGTTTTGCTGCATTCAAACATTTACTAATGTTACATTTGGAAATGTGTATTTGTTAGCGACTGGTAGTCCTTGGCAGTCTTATTACAAGTGTCATTAAAGCATCATAATATTTGGAGGAATAGCTCTGCTTCAAGATATTCAGGTTCATTAATGAACATTATCCATCTGACACATTCAGTAAACACATGAGCTTCAGAGAATAGCTCATCAGAGATAAGCTCGGCCCTCTAGGCTCACTTGGAGAAGCTCATAAACTCACTACTGTTCACCCTCATTAGGATTTAGATGCAAAAAAAACAAAACTGAAAACTGCCAATATTTGTATTTTAGAATTTAGAGGGTTTAATGACTTCGTTTGTTGTTGTTGTGGAGATTGGTGGACAAGAGAAAAACAACTGCTGTGTGGAAGTTCTGTTTTCTTTTCTTTGGAAAATGTTGCTGTTACCTTTAAATTAAGTTCAGAGAAAATATAAACAAGATTAAAATTAAAAAATAACACAACTCTTTATCTAATTCCTAGGTTTTGAAATGAATGTGAACATCTTTCAGGGCACAAATACAATCATCTCTTGGTATCTGCAGGGGATTGGTTCCAAGATAGATACCATAATCTGAGGATGTTCAAGTTCCCTATACAGAAATGATGCAGTATTTGCATATAACTTACCTACATATTCCCATATACTTTAAACCATTTCTAGATTATTTATAATACCTATACAATGTAACTGTTATGTAAATAGCTGTTATACTGTACTGTTAAGGGAATAATAACAAGATTTTAAAATTTGCATATGTTCAGTACAGATGAAACCATTGTAGGTTTAACTACTTATTACCTGTCACCAACATAGTAACTTTTTTTATATAAATTTTTAAATTTTTTAAGTTAAAGTTGACATATAATATTGTATTAATTTCAGGTATACAGTATAGTGATTATACATCTATATAACTTATAAAGTGATCCCCTGATAAGTCTGGTACCTCCCCAAACACCATGCATAGTTGTTACAATATTATTGGCTATATTTTCTATGCTGTACTTTACATCCCTGGGGCTATCTCATAACTGTCAGTTCATACTTTTTAATCCCTTTGATCCACATTTGTTGAATCCATGGCTACAGAATTTGCCTATGATATGGGCTGACTGCATGGCTGTGAAAAAGCCAAGAAAAATAAACATTATTTTTCTCCAAAATGACATTTACCCTTAAAATGGTGGCACATAAGGTAGAAGCCATGGGTCACATTCAACTATGACCCAAAGTCTATCACTGATAGAAATATTCAATGAAATGGAATAGTCAATGAAATTAAGACAAATTTCTCCAAAGTAATATGATCTTGAGTCCATATATACTTATGAACTACAAATAAAGTAACCTTTCTAGCAAACAAAAAAAATATGTTTTTCTAATTACCATGTGTTATAGATTAGAATATTTGGATGTATGTGGAATTTTTTAATATAAAAGATATGTAAACATATCATATAGTCTTTACTTGGGAATCAAAGGATTTTAAAGTCCAACCATCAAAAAATATCTTTAACATTATAACTACCCATATTTTATCATTCCAAAAATTTTCAAGTTGATTTATTATAGTACTTGACAAAGGCAAGTATTTATTTAACATGTGGACTCAGTAAGGTTGCTCATTTTAAAGATATGGGGGAGATCCAGCCTCCTGAATTCCCTTAAATCTGCACATTCCAAGTGTATCCACTGAGGCCATTTAGACATTTGCTCTAGACTATAAAAAGAAGAATCTGTTTACATTTCTCAAAAGATTTTGTAACTATCATGAAAACGATAAAACAGTGTAGTTACTGATGAAGAAGTTGGAATCAATTCAGTATGTGGAACTATATCCAAGAAAACTTCAGTTCTTAGGATCAGTAACCTTTGTCAAATATTTATATTCTTTAAGGAAGGTGCAGTTGGTGCTCATTTTTTAAGGATTCCATATTTGTAAATTTGTTTACTTTCTAAAATTTATTTGTAACCCTAAAATCAGTACTTATAGGGCTTTCATATCATTTACATTCACACATAGAACAAAGAAAAAGTTAATTTGCCCAATGCACATTTGCAGCTGAACTCGAACAAGGTTCTGCCATGCTCCATCTCTGATACTGTAAAAAAGTATTCTTTCCCAGGTCTATTTAGTACCATTTTTTTTTGCCTTTTTTTTGTTTTTTTTTTGTTGGTAATGTTGCTTTGGAGACGATCTCCAAGTATATTGCTAGGTGTGCTGTGGTATGCCTTACAAAGAAAATGTGTGTTATAGGTAGGTTTTGTTCAGACATGAATTATAGCGCTGTTGACTGTCATCTCACGGATAATGAATCAATAATATATATTAAATAAAGTGTCTTTAGACAGTAACACAGATGAAATAAGGTAATATATATATATATATGTTTGATACATCCTCTTAGGTAAGACTGAACTATTGACAATACTTTTTTTTTTGTCAATTTACAAATTTAGTGTTCATCACACCCCAAAGTCTTTGTATGTGCTGTATGATACATTTCTTAAGAGAAAAAAATGCAATATTATAAGCATCCTCTCACTTTTTTTCTAGGTTATCTGAGCATTTCAAAGAATGTCAATTAATGAGGATTATCATTAGATAAGAATAATTATCTTCCAAATGTTTCAATTAGGTTTTGTTTTGGTAAGTCACATTAAAATGTTATCATTATATCATCTTCTATTCTATTAAGGATTCTTCTATATTTTTATGTTAAATAGCATAAGATAAAATATTTGTTATATATAACTATTCTGAATGTGACACTGTATATATGTATACATATGTATAAATTTTTGCCTTATATTTTCATTTGTAGATATATATATACACATATAGTGTTGACTATTTTATATATAATGCAATTACCTCAGATAAATTTGAAGATAATATACATTTATTATAGAATCAATCTAAAGAAAACAACCATTTCACTGCTGTTAACATAACTAGTACCTAGAATTAAGTTAAAAATTGAATGAATGAAAAATAATGTAGTTATGGTATTTTACAACATCAGAAGTTTGTCCATACACTTGATTAAAATAATTTCATTTGCAAAATACAAATAAATTAGTATTTCAAGACCCTGATCCAAATTGTAAGAGACTTCTGAAATTTTCAGTCTAACCAGCAATTGGTTGGGAATTATTATGCACTTGGATTTGATATTGACACAAATAGTTAGAAAGATAGATGCAGCACTAAATGCTAAATAAATACATACATAATAATAAAACTGCATTTAATCTGAACATATTTGGAAACAAAAACCCAGTGAAAGGCAAAGCAGGAAAGGCTACAAGTTAGAACAGGTAGCAGAAAAAGAAGTGGGCTATGGAAAGACCAGATCTTCTAGGGGAGACTCAGATTGAGGGGTCCAGCTTGAACCAGAGATAGTAAGTGTTGGTAATGGTGGTGATTTGAGCACAGAGTTTTAATCTCGGCTAGCTGGAGATTTCACACCTATGTTCATTGTTTTCCTTTGAGAGGGACCTTTACTTATCTCAGACACTCTTGCCTAGGATTCTTACTATAATTTGTCATCCATAGTTGGCCACTCAGCAAGCAACAGAACTTAAGAAGCAGAATCTGTTGTTCCAAAAAGGTTTCTGGGTAGTTATAGTACCATCAGACCTGTCATAAAAACCAAGAGCACTGATTTAAATTCTTCGGCGTGTTACTTAATTACCTTTTTAATTAGGATAAAATGTCTTTTCACCCTCTCCTATTTGAATACTGCCATTCCTGCTTTCAGGGCCAAGTTATAAATACACTGCAATGAATAGCTCTCTTCCCCTCCCCTTTCTTTCCCTACTGAGCCAGCTGCTTCTATGTGTTCAACTGTCAGTACCAGTGCTGCAGAGGCGCTTAGAGTGCTCCCTAATAACTCAGGGAATCGGTGCTGCTCATCGCTGAGGCTGACAGCTAAACACAGCTCTAGGGAACTGAACGTGCAAGAGGAGCAGAAACAAGAGGGTAGATTGATTCTTTGAGATTCAAGAATAAAATGCCTACGAAAATAGCCATAATCCTGCTGGGGGTGTGATGAGGGTGAGGGCCAGGAAATGTGTTAGTCAAAGTAGAAAAGGGAAAATAAAACTCGAATTTAAAAGTCAAAGAAAAAATAATTTACAAGAAACTATTTATTTTTATGGAAACATGTAATCCAGGTGAAGAGAATTAGAACTCTTTTTTGTCTTCTGGGATCAGAACTGAGACATAGATTACCAAAGTTGAGGACCATCTGCCCAGCCCTGCCGCAAAGCCAAATTTTCCTTTAGGAAAGAGTATCTGGCTGAGAAAGAGCCTACAAGTAACTCTTCACATGGTCTATGTGAGAGTTTCTAGAACTATAAAACATTCTAACAAGAAGAATCCTCTGATACAATTTTTAAAATTATTTTAAATTATGTAAAAATTTACTTGACATAAAATTTACCATTTTAACCACTTTTAAGTGTATAATTTAGTATTATTAAGTACATTCACATTCTTATGCAACCTTCATTACCATTTATCTTTAGAATTCATTTTATCTTGCAAAACTAAAACTCTGAACCCAGTAAACAAAACTACCCATCCTTTTCTCCCCCCAGTTTCTGGCAAACAACATTTTACTTTTTGTCTCCATGAATTTGACTACTCTAGGTATTTTATATAAGTGGAATCATACAGTATTTTTCTTTTGGCAGCTTGCTAATTTCACTTAACATAATGTCCTCAAGGTTCATCCATGCTATAGCATGTATCAGAATTTCCTTCCTTTAAGAGATTGAAATGATTATTAATCCATCCATTTGGACACTTGGGTTGCTTCCACCTTTAGGTTATTATGAATAATACTGCTATGAATATAGGTGTACAAATACATTTTTGAGATCCTGCTTTTTAATTTTTTGAACATGTACCCCAAAATGGAATTACTGGATCATATGATAATTCTATTTTTACTGTTTTGTGGAAACACCATGCTGTTTTCCAGAGTGGCTGTACCATTTTAAATTCCCAACAGAGTGCACAAACATTACAAGTTATTTACATCTTCTCCAATACTTGTTATTTTCTGAGTTATTTTATAATAACTATCTAAAGGAGTGTGAGGTACCTAAGATATAATTGACTCTAATTTCTTTATTTTGCAGATGAAAAAAATGTTGGCTGAGAAAGATTATTTTTATCTGAATAGTTATTAGCAGTACAGGAATAAAAACCCAGGTCTCTTGGTCAACAATTTGAATTCAAGCCTCTAAAAGTGTTTTGTTTTGTAAATGACAGTCAACAACACATCTAATCTGACTACAATTGTCCCTTCACTTATTCTATTTGCACACACTGACATAATTTGAAACCATGGTTCTTTCCCCCTAAGAATGTCCAGACTAAATAGAAAAACAGGGACACGTGATTTTATTATATATAAAATTATATATAAAAGCTAAAAGCTGATAATATAGAGTCTACAATGTAAAAATATATATATGTAGTAATATTGAACAATAAATTAGGAGAAATCAAGTTACCAGAAATAGTACTGTAAAAAATTGTATAGTTATGGTTGTTTTTGTTAATGCTCATAGAAAAAGAATATAGATACTAAAATGTTATTTTCAGGTTTTGAGTTTCATTTGTTCAATCAATATTAATTGAGTACCTGCTGCAAGTGAAGGACCAAGGATACAGCCCAGAATAAGACAGATAAGGCCTCTGCACTATTAGAGTGCCTTTTCCCATGGGAGATCACTTTAAAGAGGCAGATAATGAGATTGTGATGAGTCAGAAGTCTCACTTTGGTCATGGGTAAGCATAATATTGCTAGCAGATGGCCAATTTTATTTGGCCTGCAAGGTATTTTTGTTTTAAATGTAAATTACAAGATATTTAAAAATGGAAATTTTGTATAAATATTCAAACTTCTGGCTATTCTTAATTTTTTAAATTTCTGGCTTTTTTTGAGAAGTTGCAAGATTTAGAAAAAATTCAGAAAGTTTAGTCAAATAGAATAGTTGGAAAAGCCATGCTGATGAAATGATTTTATAACTGAAATTTGAAATATAAGAATTGATCATGTTTATTCAGTTCTGGGGAAAGAACATTCAAAGTAGAAGAAACGAGATCCCCAAGTTCTGGAGAGTGGCAAAAACTGGAAGAGAGTGGGCTAGTGAGATGTCAGATTATGTTCCAAGACTTGAAAAGATTTTTAATTTGACTATAGGAGTGAAAGCTGTTATCAAAGAGAAACATACAGTGATTTCTGATTTCTTTCTTTTTTTCTGTTTTTTCAAATATGCTAATGTAAAGATACACATCATTCTTATTGTAAGATAAAAAATATTTTAAAATTACAAAGAAAAAATGCTTTTTTGGTGAATAATTGTTTTAAATATGATTTAGGAAAGGGAAAAATAAATCACTTTTATAAAACAAAATTACTACTGTCCATTTTGAAAGTAATTATTGTCCTAACTTGAAAATTATTTTCATTCTATAGTCTTGCCCCTTTTAGCAAAGATGCAGGCGTTAGTAATGCACTGGATGTCACTGTCTATACATAAACCAAACCTACCTGATTTATAAAGGCAAAATCAAGCACAGCCTTCAATCACAAAATGTGAATGCACTGGGTAATTCTTTGGTGGCATGAAGTTTTTAAAAAATTACTGTGTTTTCTACACCAAGAAAAAAATTTTTTGAGTCATAGAAAATAATGAAAACAAAAGAAAATATACAATATAAGTGATAGTAATTCAAAGAAGTCATGATAATAACTTCAAAGACATTTAAGTCTGATCTCCATTCAGGCCCAAAGTGTACAATGAGCTGCCACATTGATGCTGAATGATCTCAAATAAAGACCCAGGTGTGAATCTAAAAATCTCTTTTACTGTCATAGAACTTTATAAAGCTCTCGAATTATACTTCACTGACTCATAGATTCATTTATAAAGCCAGCCTAAAATCACCTTTAAAACAAATCTTGCAAAAGAGATAATTATATAAAGAGTTAAAATGTAAGCAATAGGCTCAGAAAATTTGTAAAACATTTTTGTCATAGTAGAAATCAATGTATGTAGGGACCACTGAAGAGTGCCCTTGGCCTCAGCAATAAATTGTTGAAATAGTTCTTCTTTGAAGGGAAATAATAGAGTATTAAATCAATGCAAAGGTATGAATCTAAACTATGGCTCAAGCTGAGTTTGTGGGGTTGTTTGAAATGATATTATGACATTAGATCAGTTTAAAATATATGTGTGAATTCTCATATATTCTTAAAATCAGCCCTAATGCTGACATTCAATAAAATATGAAAAGCTTATGTCTGAATAGGTGAAGAAATATGACTATCTTTTTAAAGATATGATCAGTCATTAAAGCTTAATTTTTAAATCAATTATGGGAATAAATAGAACTCTTTAAGTAATCAACAATTCATGATCAAAAATTATTTTCCAATACCCTCTTCTCTCCTTATTCAAAGAAATCACCGAGTCCTATCATTCTATCAAGTCTGCATTTTTAAAATGTCTGGTTCCATTTCCTCTGCTTTATCTACCCTACCACTGCTCCATCTATGCATAACTCATATACCTGAGATATTATATAAATCTAACTATGCTATTCATCTATTCAAAAAACTTCACCTTCTATTCCTTAAAAAAAAAAAAAAGGAAATGAAAAAGAATTCTTTAGCTTTGTGTGCAGGATAAGACCTGCTGTAACCTAGCTCTTGTCTGTCTCTCTTTCTAGTCTCATCTTTTGCCGTTCTCCCCTCACACGCCTACATTCCAATAATATAGAATTAATTAACAAGTGTTTTGTTGAGTATCTTTTATGTACTAGGGTGGGCATATGCTGATTCTTGCCCTCAATGTATTTTTCACTTATCAAGTAGATGATTTGAGAACTGCAAACATGGAAGAGAGAGGAGAATCCAAGGAGAGAGTTCTGGCATGCCCTGCAGAAAGGATGCTGAACTCCTGGGCGCCTCCTGGAGCACATCAGCCGTGAACAGCCTGCTAGTCTCAGTCAGGTACCATGGCTTACAGTTTTACATTTCATAATACTCTGATCAACAATGTTCTTATTGAGTCAGTGTAAAAAATGACAATAGTAGTAATAGGTAAATTATAGAAGCCATAATTAACTAAATGCTGTCCATAGGCTATTTGTGATAGACTCCTATCATTTCTAATATTCTTATCAACTCTGCAAAGTAAATAATTTTCCCTATTTTAGAAATAATAAACACAGAGGGTCTGAGATGTTGAATCTCATATAGCAGAAGCAGGATTCAAGCTTTAGTCTTGCCTGACTTTAAAGTCCACTCTCTTTTTATTACATTGTGTCAAAGGGAAAAAGTTTTCTAGGGTTCATATTGTATTTCTTTTTAGAAGAGAAAATGCTTTAATACATTTTTTCCCCTTAACCTCTATAGCACTTTAAAAACAAAACCTTATCCTCGGTGTCTGAGTGAGAAAAATAAAGAAGAAAATACACGTAAGGAAAGAAGTACAGAAAATAATTAATAAGAAACTTGAAAAAAATTCCCTAACATTAAAAAGAAGGGAGTTCAAAAGTGATTTAACCTAATTTGAATCTTCCTGGGTGGCAGTATTACTGGCAAGAAAATGCCTGTTTAAAGTAGGTGAGTGTCATGCTTCTTTCCCCGGAGTTAGGCAGAACTCATCAGTGCAGTCTTACGGAATGCCTGCCAAATGGGCCTCAAGCATGACACAAAAAATGAAGAACAAATCCCTTAGTGTGAGATGCCAAAGGACAACTTATGTTCTTGCATGGCTCCCAAACTGGTCGTGGCATTTCTGGTCTTGAGAGAAATCTTGACAAGGTGTAGATGAAGGCTGTGTGCCCAGATGGGAGGTGCTGATGGCTTACACCACCTCTAATTTCATTTAACACCTAAATGGTATGCAGCATAATTCTAGTGCTGGAGAAGAAGCCTTTATTTATATGAGGTACCAGTCCTATAAATAGTCCATTGACATTTGTAATCTATTCAATTCCATTCCTAGCTTCTACCTTTTATATTTCATTATTGAATAATCAGAGCAAGAGAGTCAAATATCATAGCAGTTATTTCTTTTCCTGAGTGTTGATGGCTGCCCTGGGAGAGGAAAAGCAGGAATGATATTAACATATATAGACAACTGGTGCACAGGTTATTTTATTTATTTATTTATTTATTTTGGCAGGGAAATTTTAAATTAATGGAATGGGCATGGGCTTTGGAGTCAGATATAACTAGATTTTAATGTGGAGTTCTCAGCTATTCTGTAACCTTAAGCAAGTTAGTTAAGTTACACTGAATCACAATATCAAGTTACACAATGAGAATAATAAGCAGTTGATAACTTATGTGAAAATATGCTTAACGTATAAATGGTGCACAACAAATATTTGTGTGTTTTCCCTATTTAAATAGTTTATTGCAGGAAAAAGAGTTTAGCCATGAAAAGCTGTTTATTTAAGTATGGCATGCCAAAAAAAAAAAAAAAAAAAAAAAAAACTAAGGAACTATCTGCCCTTCACCAATTCATTTAACATCTCTGAATCTTAGTGTCAACATCGTTCAAAGAAAATGATATCCTCCAAAGCAATTATGAAACAAACGATAAGAATAATTCTGATCCTTATAATCTTTATTCAGAGATCTTTACTCATAGAGTTCGAGAGAAAAATTGTTGAAAAAGCAAGGTACTTTATTATTAGGTAGTCATATTTCTTATTGGGACTAATAAATACCAAAAATAAATGTTAATAATAAGAGAAATTTATAAGCAGTGTTATTCCTTTGGAGGTTGCTCCTTTCCAACATTTAAGATGATTTTGATGTTCTCTTATATTACTTTTTTGTTAGAATTGTTTTTATATTGACACATACCTAACCAATCCTTAGCTATTAGTACTAAGATGTGTTTTCTCTCTGAGATATAAATGATGTGCAAAGGCCAATCACTCTGTACAAATGTCACCATTCTCAAGATTGATTTAGCATTTCTCCACCTTGAACAGATTCTTGAATTAGTTATACTTGGAGACACCAAGCACATCAGATATACTAGTGTAATGCTTATAAAATCAATAAATGGTGGTCTGTGAGTCTTGTTATATCTATGCTATTGATTGAATTTTTATTATATCTGTAATTACAGTTCAAAAATGCAATTTGATGATCTTTTAAAAAGTATTAACTCTTAAATCTCTTTACCATAGGATTTTGACTCTTTCCTTTTTTTCTATTATTTTATAGTTTAACCTATTCCACATCCAAACAAACAAAAGCTTCAATAAAACAGCTCTTGATTGTAATAGTTAGAATAGTCCACTTATACACACAGATAGCTACTGAGAAGGGCTTCTTTAACTCAGAAATTTATGGAGATAATAAAAAAATTTGTAAAGATTGATTCATTTCATGCTCTCTAATGAGACTCGGACTCATATATAATAAACCCTAGATAGTGGGTGGTAATTTTTTACTTTTTTATTTTTTGTATTTTTAATGTTCTTTAGTTGCTTCTCACCAACAAATTGGTGATACTTATCAGTGGCATGACTAAGTGAATGATTGTGCTTGAGTTTCACTCCTTTTCTGATTCTCTCACTTCCTATTTCTCCTATTTAAAAAAATGGACTATCAATAATATATTTTCTGTATTCCAGTGTCCTTATTATCACTTCATATGATAAATGGAATTCACTTAAAAACACCTCGGGGTAGGTCATGTATGCAACATCTACTTTAAAGGTGGTCAGTGGACCTATTCATAATCACTCCAAGGGGCAGTGAATACCTAATTAGAAAGGACACAACCAAATGCCATTTGGTGATTAAATGTGGTTGAATATTATCAGTTTCTTAAGGTTCGGATTCATACAATTACTTTAGCAATTTATAAGTTTGATCAACATAAAGGCCTAGCTATATGGCTAAATTCATTTATGAAAATGAATTTATTGGGTTTTTATTGGTGAAATTTGTGACTTGACATGTATGTTAACTTATTTTGGAAATCATAATAAAATTAATGTTATTCATATATGTGGATTGGCTTAATTCTTTCAGAAACAATCTGTACATTCTCATGAGCAAGGTGTAAAAGTCTAGTAAGCCCTTCAAGGCATACCCTTACAATGGTGACTGAGGCTGGATGTCTACTGGTCTTGCGTCCCCCAATTTGCCTCTAGAATATTGTCACACTTACAAGTGCCCTTTACATGCAAAATACTAGATTATAATCTACAAGTATGGGAGACTGAGGTTTCATTCATCTCATAAAGTTGGTGATTTGAAATGTTTAATGCCTACTTGCTAACAAACGATTATTTAATATATGTCTGTTTGGGTGGTAGAATTTGATCTGACACTTGCTTTCATTATTGCTTGGTTGGAAAGTATGGGAAGTAGCAGCTATATAACTCTAAAATAGCCTAATAGTTGTGCATAACTAAGCTTTTTTAGGTCATTTTGTGGCACAATATCTTAATCATCTAGTTGTGTCCTTGATCAAAGTACAGTCTTTGTGAGGTAATTAATCATTAGTCTCTGTGGAAGACTTTCCTTCCTCCCATAATTCTTGGACTGTGCTGAGTGGCTTGTTGATGCCATAGTTCACTGACTCTAGACCAAGAGCTCTGTGTTAAAAGCTGATTTGTGTCAGCTTTCTCTGGGATTAGCATGCTCTTTTAGAGGATTTAAGCTCTTTCTAGCTAGAAGAGTCACTTTTTACTCAGGGCTAGAACTTCAGATGGACATCTTTTTATCAAATTTGAACAGTGATAGAGTGGTGACACTCAGTTTTAACACTATTATACTCCCTGCCCTGAAGTGTGGAGCTTTACTGCTTTATGGTTGTATGCCCAGTGTCTGGGAGGAAAGACAGTATGTGTGTCCATTCTCTAAATTCTATTTTACAAACTATGTGGAAAAGATGTACAACATATTGTTATATATAAATGTTACATATTATCACATATTAATTTTTGAACAGACATGCAAGAGTTCAGGTTTCCTGGACATCAGATTCTGAGACACTGAAGTATGCAACAATTGGTCATTGCTTGTGAGATGCTCTCATGAAAGAGGCATAATATTAAGCAAGGCAACCTCTTTCTGCTGGTGACAATTTCTGGAGAAGGACCTGGCTTGTAAGCTGGCAGACACCAATACTCTTGGGAACTTGAAGAATAAGTACCACAGTCCTGAAGGAGAGTCAGGTTGAAGCACTATAGTATCACTTGCAATTTAGTCCCTGGTTAGGACTATTCTCAATGAGTATTAGGTCACTTTTATTTTTTCTGAGAGCATTCCCCTCATCTGATCTTGACTGTCTTTCAATTTTGCCCTTGATTTCTTCAGTGCTACCTTAATTATCTGAACTTCCCCACCTCTCCTCATAAATATCATGAACTCTGGGGGGACTATCATCATCACGTGAATAGTAGTGTCTCCTTTTCCTGTTCAACATCAACCCAACTGCTTCCAGAACTAACTAATAAGTATATAAGGATAGAGACAAACCACTGTTGAAGAAGAAGATAGATTTTTTTTCTTTTGGTTTATTGTAATCTCTGCCTCCTCCAATGCGAAGATGGAAGCAAACTTTAAAAAACAAAAGAAAGAGAATTCTAATGTGGAGCCAAGTGCCCCCGAAAAGTAAGAGAGGCTAAAAAAAAAAAAAAGTGAAGAAAGTGTAAGTCAATATTTTACATGACTTAGTAAATTAAAGAATGACTTAATGACTAAAAACTGATCAAAGGTGAGATAACAACCAGGAAATTAGAACTGTACCAAAGTAAAGAAAGGGAACTATGGTAGAAAAAGGGAGTTCAAGAAAATGTCAAATTGTTTCAAAAGGATGTTTTTGGGAAACCAGAGAAAGGAGGAAAGAAGGAGTTGGACTGATAGAAGGGCAGGTGGGTAACTTCTGTTCCGCTTGGGTCTCATAAGTATTCTCAGATAGTGTTCACCTTGGAGACTGTCCTCAGTGCTCCTGAGGTTTACAAGACTCCACATTAATGCAACTCATGGTCAGAAACAATAAGAGAGTGATTAAATACAGACCTACTGCCTACAGTAAAAAGGTAATACTTTAAAAAAGCATACTATTTTCTAAAATTTCTAGATGACATTTCTAATTCTGACTTTTTACTTAAATCACTTGCACGGGTATCTTATCAATTTTTCAACTCATCGGTTATTTTATTCATTTCAATTGTTATTGAAATGCAACTTCCGCCATGAAGTCTTTCATCATAAGAATTTTTATTTGCAGTTTTATCTAACCTGAGCATGCAAATTTAGTGACACTTTTTTTACCTATCCCTGTCCTGGTTTATAAGTTGCGTGTGTAGAAATCTATTCCCTAGTTCTCTTCCAGCTCATCAATCCCAAAATGTTGCACATAGTTTTGATGTCAATGAACTATTGCAGAAATAAGAAAATGGTAATAAAGATACAGTTTGTCATTCAAAATGACATCAATTTTAAGTGTCATTTTGGCCATATTTCACAGAAAAGATGATATACTTCCCAAAAGTCAGAAATCCCTGTAAGGGGCCATTAGTCATTCTTCAAAACTTCTTCTTTGTTAAATTCATTCATATCTATTTGTATCTACCAATATTAATATCTATAACTATCTCTAGTTCTATAATATGCACATCTCTATCCACAGGCACAGAAATGAAGATATAAATGGATCAGGGGCTACCCATCATCTTTAAATATAAAATAGCAATGATCTTCACAGGCTGTCTCAATGCAGAAGAAAGTCCCCACAGAGAAGTCTGTAAACAGAATGACAGTGCAGTCATGATATTTTATTCAGAGATATCAGTGTTTATTTTTAAACAAAAAGGAAAGCTCTCAAGAGCCATTAGTGTTCTCTTAAACACAGACAAACTTCACCCACCCACCTTCTTTGGAAGCTGTGATAATATTCATAGTACTCTAGATCATTTCAAAAAGAATAAAATATAATAAGGGCTGCTCTGACAAACACAGATTTTACAGAATCCTTTGGAGAAGCAGCTTTGGAAATTCTTCTCTCTGGGGAAGTAAATTTAAGTGGAGCTGTACTTGAGTTCAGTTTGCATTCCCCTCTCAATTACCATCAATGCAGCTGAATCAGGAGTTACACCAAAATTCCTGAGATAGCTTTTTAAAAATCTAAAATAAAAAAGAAAGTGTTATTGCAGATGGAGGTGAAAGAAACATCGGTCCAAGAGGGACAAGATATCTGGAAGGAGGAGCTGAGGGCATGAATTATGAAACAAGCATTCAGAATACCTAAGGCAGGATACATGCATTGTGATCCTTGTTTTTTTCTTTCACTTGTTTAGGCCTGCAAACATTTTATCTGATTTTTCTTGACTTAAGATGTATAGTAATTATTAACAGATATATAATAAATCATCCAGGTGATTATCATAATGTGAGAAAGGAACAGCCAGTTAGTGTACTACGTTTGGGAGTCTCTCATTCTTGCAAGATTAGAAAACTCCCAACAATGTAACCCAGACAGCATGCAGGGGCAGAGCCCCTATCATGGCTTACTGCTTAAGCATGATTCCGGCTACTACTATATCAGCATTTAATGATTCAAAAGAGTAAGATGTGCTTGTAAGACACAGGCATTATTCAGCAATGTTTCTATACTAGTGGTAGATCATTGCTTAGACTTTGAGTTTTCAATAAGTAAGAGGCATTTTTACTAATTAAGTAAGTTTCAGAGCTGGTTGCTGAATTTAAGTAATTGTAGGAAAGCAGCTCAATTAAAGGTAGTAGTGCAATCTGATATTTATAACAAAATGCTATTGAAATGTAATGGGCAAAGTAGAGTAATTAGAATTGGGGTTATTTATCTCTAATTTACTTTTCGACCTTAACTCCAGCCATACAAAACATTAAACTATTTTCTGAAAACTATAAGTGCTTTGTGAGGGGGTTTCAACATAGTACTGAGAACACCCATGGGAGCATTATTAAAGTTTCCCAGAATGTGCATCATGATGCATTACTTCTAATGTGACATCTTTGTTCTGCAAAACACCCATGCATGTCTATACTGCAGCAGATTTCTCTCTGTTAACCCAGGTTCCATGGGCAGATCTAAATTGTGTCTATACAACCAGGATGTGAGGCTGTTAGATAATAAAGCCAGGTTTTTCTGATTACAGTAAGATCTTTGAGGATACTTTAACAGGCACATAAACAACAACAACGACAAGCAAGCAATTTGGTTCACATTTTATAAACTGACCGAACAAATAGGTGTCAGACTGGAGACAGTAAATGTAAAATTTGATTTTGATTTTCAATCATTCTATAGCAATATAGATGTGATAATTTTACCTGAGTTCATAGTGGGTGGTACATTCAATATTGTGGATATAGAGCTGGAACAGATCAGTATTCTGAGAATGACATTAACATATAGAGATGAATAAAATTTGTGAAGTTAAGAATTGGATGAAGTTATAATTTAGTGGATTTAGGACTTTGGTGTGAGCCACCTGTAATGTAGAGACCTAGTTCTGCTTGTTACTAATTCTGTAACCCTGGACAGACTACTTCATCACCATAAACCTCAGTTTCTTGGCCTCTCAAATTAAATTAACACTAAAACCTGCCTCATTGCCTGATTTAAAGACTTAAGTGAAGCATTATATAACTCATTTAAAATAACATCTTGGTGATAATAAGTGCTCAATTAATATTAGCTAAATAGTATTTTAACTGGTGATTAAAAAGAAAAACAGACTTTGGGTTTGAACTTCCAAATATGTAACTATCATAAAGGTCCTAGTGAAAGTGAGAGATACGGAGAGAAGTGATAGTTAATGTGTGTTCCTCTACAAGCTGGCCCCTTTAAGTTCCACTTCATAGGGCTGTTAAGAACATAATAACGGGCCACAAACACAACCGCCCTTCAATAACATGAAGGTGAGCCGCACGCGGAAGGTGGGCAGTAGGACTACAAAGGTGCAGAGAAGTACAATGGGAGGAAACATAAAATAGCTGTTGATCACTGGGAAGTAGTAACAGCAAACAGGCAGTGCTGCGGGGACCAGTCAGAGAAGAGGTGGCTCAGAGGAAGGAAGACAACTGAGCTTCCCATGAGGCAAATTCGCTGAGCTCCAAACAGCGGGCGGCTGGGCAAGTCAACCAAAAGATCTTCCCTTGTACTGTGGCCTGGGGTACTGCGCAGGTCAGCTGGTCTTCTTTCTCCCCGCGGTTGGTATATACATCCAGACAACCACTTCTAGAGACAGCCTGGGAAAGTGAAAAGAGCAGAGGCTGCGTGTTTTTCTCAGAGCTCCGCCACCTACCAGTTCGGTGAACTTGAGCAAGTCACTTGACCTCTCTATAGTGCAGTAACAGGGTCTATAAAATGAGATGGTATTGTCAACCCAGCCAGCAATCAATACATGTTAGTATCCTCTGATTTTCTTCTCACACCCACATAATCTAACATGTGGCTTATTTATTTATATATTTTCATTGTAGTACAGGACCCAGCGTTTAAAGCACCTGGGAATTACTGAAGTAAATCCATTGTTTCTTTGGCACGGGGATCAAGCAAATTTCCATTCTCTGTAACAGTGGGGAAATCATCACCACCCATCATGTCTCTGAAATCATTTCAACTGCAGCAAAAATTGTTCCCTTCTTTATCTTGGGATTACTTTTGCTCTAGGAAGCTCTGCAGAGCTTCAAAATTCTTGGTGCATTTGATGAATTTTGCTTTCAATCCAGATCCAAGATGTAGACCTTTTAAAAAATATATATTTTTTTAGATCCCTGGCGACCAAACTTCAAGTCTTTTAAAACCTCAAGGAAAGCCTGCTGTCATTGGTTTTGCCCTTATCCAAATCTGTGTGTACGTCCTGACCACAAATTAGGTCAGGGATAAGTTTGGAGCTGCCAATCAGCCTTGGATTCATCAAGCATTTTAAACTGCTGGTGCTGCAGTACAATCACCAGTGTGTGCCACAGATAACAGTATCATTTGCATAGTTACAATCAGTTAGTGATAGAATGCCTGAGAGGCAGAGGGGATGCGTGGCAAATGCAAAGTCACTTTCAGATTTGCATTCATTTTGGTTTTAAATGGGGAACAGAGGACCTGACTGAAAGGGGCACCGCCTCCTGTTCAGCTTGATTCTGCAGAGCCTGTGCCTATGAAGCGTTTCAACTCTTTGAAAGTGCTTTGTGATCTTCCTAAGAGCTATTCTTCTCAACAATGTATGACATACCTAGTAGGCATTATTATCCATAATTTAGTGAAAGGGAAGTGAATCAAAAACAGGTTGAATGACTTGTTCAACACTGCAGGAAATCACAGCACAAACAGAGGAAGAACCCACAGCTTTGTACCGGCTCCCCATCTGTTGCTAAACCCTGTTAGCCGCATTTATTACCTGTACCCAATAATTAGCCAAACTAAGCGCAGCCAAATGAGGATATTGTATTGATTTTTTTCAGCCTCTCCTCTCTTTTGAACTTACTCATTTGACTTGTAAAACATTGTAAAAATACCACATCCCTCTTCCTCAAAAAACTCAGGAACAATAACAAGGAGAGCCAGCTGGAGTTCATTTATTCTGATGATGAGCACAAGGAGTTAATGTTTCTGAGTGCTCTGATTGGTGCTGTGAGAGAGGATTGTAAACCTGGAGAGAATTGTGCTCTACTTAAATGACAAGTACCAGGATCTGATTGATATTCTCTGTAAAGTTTTCCCCAGTTACATAGTTTTTCTTTGGCACTTATGATTTATGGAATATCCTTGTATTAATTAGGCATATGCTAGTATTTTGGAGGGAGAGGAAATAAGACAATTCTCTAGCATTTCATTACATAATATATACAATTTCTTGAAAAGACATAATTTTAGAAACTGAGAGAATAGGTTAAATACGTTCTTCAAGTACTATAGAGGAAAATGCTGTCATGAATAGCTAGCAATCCCCTAAATACAAAAAATAAATAAATAAATAAATAATGAGTAATTTCTTTTAGAAAAAAAAAAAGTTAAAAACCACAGCATTCCCTGACTCAGCAAACAAAAGCAGTTGATAAATGCTCCTGCTACCTGTCTCGAGCTGATCTAGCCTTTTCAGGGTGGCCTTATGAAGTTAAGATCTTGTTGAAGAGTAATGAACACAAGGAAAGATGCCGCTCCTCAATTGTTCATCATTAGAGCTCTGTATAAGGGCTAGAGGAGAAGCAGGGACTGGGATAAATCAGTTTTTTGAACCTCCTGATAATTGGTGCTCAAATCTTGGAATCTGAGTATTATTCTTGGCTAAAGTATCTGCCACATGGCTAGATGGTTATATACATTAATATGTTGAAGACAGAGTGTTGCAGGCATTCATCCTTGCAAAGGGAGCTGGCAGAACTGAACTATGTATAGCCTGACTTAGCGTGTCACTCTGAGCGGTCTCTCAGTACTTCAGTTTCTCCCACATGGAATAAGAACGACAGTCACTTCCGGAGAGGGAAAGTGGACACATACAGGAGGGAAGCTTATTTTATTAAGTGCTACATAATTGTAAAAGCAAGCCTACATTTTTTTTTGGCAGAAATTTAGCAATGTGAATGAATTTTTGTCAAATATCTACTTGTATGTAAACTCTAGGCACTTAACAAAAGATATTTCTAAACATCACTAGACCTGTAGACCAGGTGGATCAGAATGACCTGCATAGATAGCTAAAAATGAGAGCAAAAAGGCTTCTAACTCTGGGGCCTGATGATATTGCTCCAGAGGTCCTGTTTGAAGTTTTTGTACAATTCATAGGAAATCCTGAAATGAGCTTTTCTTTTTATTATCTGCAATCTCTTAGTCTTGTAGCCATCAATCAATTGTTAATAATACAGCTACAATCAGGCATAGTGGATCTTCCTTACATTAGTTGTTTTTATATAAGACTCAAGTGTGGCACTTTAAGGCATCCTGAGCCATCCCATCACAGGTTGACAGACACCTTGCTATAAATAGGAGGGTATTCTCTTCTCCCTCTCCACTCCATCAACTACAGACTCTTTTATTCCCACTGTAGACCCAGGAATGTAATAGTTCTAAGACCCTGGAGCCATGGGCTCCATATACATATGTATCATATAAGATAAGTCCTAGATATTTTACTATTTTAGGATGATTCATTAAATGATTTGATGATCAGGTTTTTTTCTAGTGTTTCCAAGATGGCACAAAAACACTAGTGGCAATGATTACTCAGCCTGGTTTAGTAAGGGGGATCTGCTGATGAGGGAAAGTCCAAGGAGGCTGAAATCCTTGTCTAGGCTGTGAGCAGGGGGTGGCTAGAGTGGTCATTTTGTCCATCATACATATATCTAGTTGCCTGAAAGGAACTCTTAAATTTTCTTTGTCCCTATCTTATACATAGTCATTTTCTTAAGATGGAATAATTAATTTCCTACTAGTCTAGCTAGGACATATATGCAATATATTATATTTCCCAAAATCACAAATCTGAGCTGCATGATAATTAGGTGATTCAGACTGTAAATTCTGGAGTTAGTTGCTAAAATCCTTAATTGTGATGTTTGGGGAAATTTCCTTTATTTCTTTGTTTTTTGCTTCTTTCTCTATAAAATGAAATAAAAACAGAATCTACAATGCAGAATTGTTTTGAAGATTATATATGATAATATGTATATAAAGAGCACATCACATCTCTCAACACATACTAAACACTACATAATTGTTTTTACAATTATGTATTTATACATATGCATACAAAAGTCACACACGAGGTGAGCAGTGAGGTAGGATGGATGCTTCCTATAATAAATTTACTCCATTACAGTAAATTTTACTGTCCCCATCTTATCCATGAAGGAAAAGCATAGGTAGATTAAAGTGGCTTCCATAATCTCGCACTACTGGTTATTGATCAAGTAGGAGTCAATTCAGGATTCTGATGCTAGCTTGTCTCTATAGGTAGTCTCCTTAAGCCGCCATGCTCTGCCTCTAACAACATAGCTCTCTTTGCTATACAATGATTAGAGTAGACAAAAAGCAAAGAAAAGAAAGAATGGAGAGTGGAGAGAGAGAGAGAGAGAGAGAGAGAGAGAGAGAGAGAGAGAGAGAGAGAGAGAGAGAGAAAGAAAGAAAGAAAGAAAGAAAGAAAGAAAGAAAGAAAGAAAGAAAGAAAGAAAGAAAGAAAAAGAAAGAAAGAAAAGGAAAAGGAAAAAGAAAGAACCCATGAAAACTGCTTTCAATTTTATCCCTTCTTCTTTTCACAATTCTTTATCACCAGTCATCCCCTAATTATCCTGCACAACAGATATGCAAGACTAACTCCTTCCAACTGATTTTTCCTGCAGGAAAGTTATCATTTCCACAGCTCTAAGTGAATAATGTTTTCAAGTAGTGTCCCATCCTATAAAAACTGGAAATATTAAAAATAATTCTTGAAGACCTACATGTATAATATTCAAAATAATGAGTCAATAATGGTAGAAGAGGAAAGGAGAAACTGGGATACTAAAAGGTAATATTTGGTTTTAGCTGAGGAACTCTTCTCAGATGCTTCTCTCTCTCCCCGTTAAGGAACACATTGCTTCTCTTTTCATAGTTGTTTGTTTTATTTTGTTTTTGTTTTCTCATGAAATATTATCATAATCATATACAAAGAAATCAGTGACCCCATAACTGGTTTTTTAAAATATTACCTAAACAATTCTGTTCCTTTTTAACCAATAAGTATGCATAATTCTGATTTTCCCTGTGATATTAATAAAAATAATTTCTTTGTATAAATGAAAATCATCACTAAATAATCAAAGAATATCCTTTTTATATATAAAAATTAAATAAATATAAAATGTTATGTGATAAATAGTATAATTTAATAAGAAGAAATATAGTTCACATAAAACGAGTAATTAATAATAAGATTTTTAAAAACTACATAGAGCCTTCCAAATCTAGTCCTGAGTGAAAACGTTAATGCAACAACAGATATGAGATGCAACAGATATGAGAGGCCCTGTACAACAGGGTATGTTTTCAAATCACAGTTCTATCACAGACAAGTTGCTACTTGTCTGAACTTGGACAAGTTTATAAATCTCTGTGCTTCATCTCATTTGAACACAAAACTAAGGATAATTTCTACTTTCTGGAGTTGGTGTAAGGATTAAATGGGTTAGTTTGTGCAACATGCTTAAAACATTTGTCATAGTACATGTTTGATATAGCTTTTGTTATTATTGACAACATTACTACAATTAGGCACATGGTAGTCACACATTGATCTCAGAATAAGCAAATCTGTGCAAATAGAAGGCAATTTTTAATGGTATTTTCTGTAACATTTTCAGAATAGTTACCATAAACTGTTATGTGTTAGCTAGCTGAATTTTCAATATATGCTTTACTGAAAATTCTTGTAAGCAAAGAAAAGAAACCTACTCAATATAGCTTCAATGAAGGGGATTTTTGTAATTCTTACAAGTAACTAAGCTCAAGAAACATAATCCATTTGGGACTAAGGTTTACCACATACAAATCCTTCAACACCCAACAGTCAATGTCATTTTAATTTCTCCCTGTATCTGCTTCATTTTCTTCAACCTCCCAACCAGCCTTTTGATCCTTCCTTCTCTTGCAAATAGCCCAACGCTCACACCACCTTTGATTTCTTACTGGGAATTTCAAATCCAAATATCACCTGGTATCTCAATATTTGTATTATCAGAAAAAATTCTGGTTGGCTTTGGGTCATCCAATGGATTGTGATCCATCTGGGCCTAATCAGTCACAGTCTGGGTTAAACATGGACATAGATGCTTCTTCCAGAGGCTGTGGGAAAACCAAGTAATAAAACTTTTAAAGCACAAATGAATAAAACAAAAAAAAAGTAATATTTTAAACTTAAAGGTTTTTTAAAAGTTATATTTACATCTAGCTATTTGCACATATATATTGGCTATTTTTACATAAATCTTATTTATACACATTGTAAGCGTTAATAGAATGTGCAGTAGTTCTAGTTTTCCCATTTTATATAGATCTGTATCATTCTTATTGACTTTACTTAATGAAATATTGGCTTTCCAGTGTCATTAGTATTGATCTTGCTGAAGGTGAAAGTGACTGTTAACTCTCAAAATCATCTGTAAATATTTAGTCATTCCTATTGATACTATGAAAAATAGATCAAGTGCTTATCCTTTCCTACAATAATATCATTATTGTAGTGGAAGAAATCTGTATCCTCATGGAAACTAACTAATTAAATAAATAAAATAAAACAAACACAAAACTCTGGATCTATATAAGGGACTACTTATATTTCAATTAAAGAATTAGGGGCCTAAGAATCTAAAAATAAAGTTTTCTCTTGATGTATTATTTTACCTCACTGCTAGCAATAGACATTTGAAAGTATCGACGAGATGCAGTGGTCAACATTATAGCTGCTTTGCTTGACCATATTCAGAACCCCTTTCCTTCTGGGCACACGATAGAATTGCCCTTTGGGCCCTGTATAATCAGGAGTGGTCATGAGACTCTTTTGTTACTTAAATATTAGCAAAAGTGAAATATTTTAATTGGAAGTATTTAATAATCAGTGTTTAATTCCTAGGTCTTTTCTGCCTTTTGAGGTTGATTATGGAAGAGGACTCATTAAAATTCGAAGAAGCCCAAGTCACCTATTGAAGGTGGCTGCTCTGGACTCATAGATATCTTTGAGCATTTGGAAACAGTGTGTCTTTTTGTTAAGTCCCTGAGATTTAGGGGGTTGTTTGTTACCACAGCTTAACCAAACCCATCCTGATTTATTAGCATAGCTGTAAAATATTGATGTTCATTCTTCTTTTATTCTTTTACTAAAAGCAAAAGTTTACAAAAAATACCCAAAGACTTTCTTTGTATCAAAACATGGCCAACTTTTATCTGTATAAATGATTATAAATGAGAGACAATGAGAATTAACGTCATGAAACTCAACCAATAATTTTATCTCCTCCCTAAATTAACATTTGTTCAAGGTCAAGGGTCAGTGGAATGGACAATTACTGTTAAACTTTCTCAGCCCATAATCTCTAATAGTTCTTAGTAAATAAAAGAAAATGGCTGAAAAGTATCTCGATGGTATAAAGTTATTTGGTATTATGCTTAAATAATTTCTAAAGAATATGTAGATAAAGGATAATTGAAAGAAAATATATAAATGTCAAAAGTTCTGTTAGAGTAGAATAAATCTGAGTTATTTTTGTCATTATTGCAGTTAATATATTTTTATAATTTAGTCATATCTCTTCCTTTCTTCCTTCCTTCCTTCTTTCCTTCCTTCTTTCCTTCCTTCCTTCCTTCTTTCCTTCCTTCCTTCCTTCCTTCCTTCCTTCCTTCCTTCCTTCCTTCCTTCCTTCCTTCCTTCCTTTCTTCCTTCCTCTTTTCTTTCTTCTTTTCTTTCTTCTTTCTTCTTCTTCTTTTCTTTCTTCTTTCTTCTTTCTTTCTTTCTTTCTTTCTTTCTTTCTTTCTTTCTTTCTTTCTTTCTTTCTTTCTTTCTTTCTTTCTTTCTTTCTTTCTTTCTTTCTCTCTCTCTCTCTCTCTCTCTCTCTCTCTCTCTCTCTCTCTCTCTCTCTCTCTCTCTCTTTTCTTTCTTCTTGACTTAAAACAACACATATTTAGTAGCTTACAGTTTCTATGAGCCAGGAGTCTGGGCCCAGCTGAGTTGGATCTTCTGCTTCAAAGTCTCACAAAGGTTCAAGCACAATGTCAACCAGAAATATGTTTCCCTCTGAGGCTTGACTAAGGAAAGATCTGCTTCTAAACTTGTGTAGTTGTTGGCATCATTCAATTTCTTACAGGCTGTTGGACTAAAGTCTGCAATTTCTTGCCAGCTGTTTGTCAAAGGCCAATTTCAGTTGTTAGAATTCTTCTTCAATTCCTCCTTTGAGGTGCCTTGTTAGTTCCTAGAAATACAATTTCCACCTGCTCTGTGGCCAAGGAAGCTGACTTCTATGGAGTGTATCAGTTGAGCCCCTTTGCCTTACAATTTCTGGGAGGCACTGGCAGAAAATGCAGACAAGAAAGAGATTGAATTTATGTTTCATTGACTTTGGCTTCTTCCCTGCTAGGCCTTGAGTTGGCATTTTTTTTTTTTTAAGCAAAGAATGTAGCATTTTTAAATCTGATTGTCTTCCCCTTGCCATTCAGACAAATCATGGTAATGGCATGCCCAGTTTATTGGTACTGGGAGAGTTCATAATCCTTGTCAGTTTCCTTTAAACTGCTCACACCTTGGAAGATATTTTATTTGTTAAACTCTATTTCCCTCATTTATCTGTGTCATTAGTTTGTCCAGGGCCCTGATATAACATCCTATGAGAAAAATAGCCTAACCTTAATTTACTACTCAGTAGTAGTAATCACTGTTTTATTCCTAACAATGTTTTACCCCATTGTTTTCTTATGATAAAATATATATAACATAAAATTTACTATCCTAACCATTTTCAAGTGTTCAGTTCAATGCTATTAACTACATTTGTATTTTTGTGAAATTATCACTACAATCCATTTCCAGAACTCTTTTTATCTTGCAAAACTGAAACTCTATAACCATTAGACCATAACTACCCATTTCTCCCTGCCTCAGACCTTGACAATGCTCATTCTACTTTCTCTCTTTCTAACAGCCCTAATAGCTCATATAAATGAAGTCATAAAGCATTTTGTGTGTGTGTGTGTCCCTGGCTTATTTCACTTAGTATAATGTCTTCAAGTTCTATCCATGTTTTGTCACATGTCAGTCCTTCTTAAGGCTGAATAATATTCTGTTGTATGTAGATACCACAGTTTCCTTTTTTATTTATTCGTCTATAAACAACTTAGATTGCTTCGATGTTATAGTTATTATAAATAATGCTCCTATGAGCACGGTTATACAAATATCTCTTTGAGATCTGCTTTCAATTTCTTTGAGTATATACCTAAAAGGAAAATGTCTGGATACATGGTAATTTTATTAATTTTTTGAGGTACCACTATACTGTTTTCCACAGTGTATGTGTCATTTTCCATCCCCACCAATAGTGTCCAGGACTCGCAATTTCCACATGCTAGCCAACATGTTTTTTCAGTCTTATAAGTCTATCCAGATTTTCTGTTTCTTCATGATTCAGTCTTTTAGGTTTTGGGTTTCTAGAATTGTTTCCATTTCATCTGGGTTATCCAATTTGTTGTATAATTGCTTGTAGCAATCTCTGATAATATTTTAATTTCTACAGAATTTAATTTTAATTTCTGATATTAGAAATGTGAGTCATCTCTCTTTTTTGTTCAGTTAAAGATTAGTCAATTTTGTTGTTGTTTTGGGAGAAACCAATTTTTGGTTTAATTGGTTTTCTCTATTATTTTTCTTTCCTTTTTTTTCATTTTTATGTGTTTTAATTCTCATTATTACCTTTCTTCTGCTAGATTTGGGTTTAATTTGTTCTTTTCTATTTTCTTAAGTTGTCAATTTAAATTGTTGATTTGAGATTGGTTTTGGTTTTTAATATAAGCATCTATGGCAATACATTTTCACTTCACACTGCTTTCACTGTGTCTATAAGTTTTGTGTCCTATTTTTGCTTTCATTAATCAGTATTTTCTAATTTTCCTTGTGATTTTTAAAAATTTATTGGTTATTTAAAAGTGCGTTGCTTAATTTTCAAAAATTTGTAAATTTTTCAGTTTTGTTTCTGTTATTGATTTCTAACTTTATTTCATTGTGTTCAGAGAAGATACTGTTTTTGACATCTATATTTAAAATCTATTGAGATTTAATTTGTGGCTTAACGTATGATCTATCCTGGGAAAATGTTACATGTGCACTTGAAAAGAATACGTATCTGATATTGTTAGGTAGTATGCTCTGTATACGTTCATTAGATTTGTTGGATTTATTGTATTTTTCAAGTCCTCTATTTCCTTACTTATCTTTGGTCTGGTTGTTCTCTTATAGGGTATTCAAGTCATCAACAATTATTGTAGAGTTCTGTCTTCAGTTCTGCCAATTTTCACTTATATACAAATTGTCTGTTATTAGGTACATTAATATATTTATAATTGTTATATCTTTCTTTATTGAACCTTTTATTAATATATAATACCTTTTTTGTAACCATTTTTTATTTAAAGTCCTCTTGTCTGATATTGGTATAAATACCCCTGCTGTCTTTTGTTTAACATGTATTGATTTTTTCTATCATTTTACTTTTAATTTATTTGTGTTTTGGGATCTACAGCATATATTTACACCATGTTCTTATTCTTCCAGTCTATGTCTTTTTATTTAAAAAATTAATTCATTTACATTTAAAGTAATAACTCATAAAGAAGGACTTACTTCTGTCATTTTGCTGTTTTCTATATGCCTTTTAGCTTTTTTGTTCCTAATTACTACATCAATGCTTTTTTTATGATCACTTAACTTTTTTTGTAACAAAACATTTAAAATTTTTACTTTTTTTGTGTATATATTTAGCTGTTCCCTTTATGGTTACCATGGGGATTACATTTAAAATTTTAAAGTAATAATACTCAAATTTTAATTTATAACAGTTTAACATAAATAACACAAAAAATTCTGCATCTTTAATACCTCTATTCCCAAACTTTGCACTTGTTGATGTACCAAAATTTCATCTTTACACAATGTGTGTCCAAAAAACAAAAACTAATAATTTTAATGCATTTGTCTCTTAAATTATGTAGAAAACAAATTGTAAAGTCACAAATCAAAGTTTCCATATTAGCCTTTAAACTAAAAAAAATTTAAATCTATTAGTCTCTCAAATCATGCAGAATAGAAAAGTAGAATAAAACAATACTGTCGTTTCAATAATTCTAGTTTTTATAATTGTTTATGTATTTACTTTTACTAAGATCTTTATTTTCTTATATGGCTTTGAATTAATATCCTTATATTTCAATTTGCAAGATTCCTTTTACATTTCTTGCAGAGTCGTTCCACTGGTAATTAACCTCTTACATTTTTTTTACTTGGGAATGTCTTAATTTCTTCCTTACTTTTAAATGATTGTTTTGTTAAATATAGTCTTCAGAGATCCAAAATAGTTACATCAATCTGATTCTGCCAACACAGTTGTTATCTAAGTAGAAAGACGAATTTCTGGTGCTTTCTACTCTGCTTTCTTTCAGAATCCTAAAATTACTTTATTAGTGAATTAGTAAAATTTTTAAATACAATAAATACAATATGTAAAAAGAATGAGAGCAAAAAATAACATTCATAAAATATATTATTAATTTTGAATATTAAAAAATTGACCTCATCAAAATTTACACCAAAATCAAATTTGCACTGAATGTTGACATATTAACACTCCAGAGATATTAAAAGTGGTGATACTTCTTAAGATTGTTAATATAATTTTTACTATGATATTAGGGGACATAGCCTTTTATTGTGGTCTTTCATAAAAAATGATACCCTAATATAAATAAGAAAAATGTAACATCCACATAATAAACATATTTTCATAAACTTTTCAATTCACATAATTTTTACCACTCTTATACTAAAGTGTGAGTTTCATCTGATGGCAGCAAAATAAATAACCAGGGAGAAAATCACCAGTTTTTTAGGCTATATTTTCAATTGATAAGGTTTACTCTCTACTGATTTTTAGTTGTTTCTCCCCAAAATAATTAGCCTGTGTTTCTGTATTTTTAAACTGTTGTTACCCCTTGTGCAATTAGAAACTTGGGTGAAAATGAGCTGAAGGGATTATAGGATGCCTAGTCTTTCTCTGTGGAACAGAGAAATAATCCTCTTAGACAAATAATTATCTCTTATTATTATTTATTCAACTGCCTTCCTTATTAAGTTATTATTATTCCAGGAAAATAAATTTGAAAATCTGAATAAAGGAATATTTTTTTTATTTATACTCTTGACTTCTGGTCAAACAGTTCGAAATTGTATGAAATAGGGTCATAAACTACTTCAGCCAGGGACAGTGTTAGGGAGTTCCATTAGTGCTCATTAGGGATACCATCAGGAATGGTCTATCTCTGGGAAGATTACGGAAAATCACTAGCAAATTTTATTGAGAAACTGGTTGTAAGGCAGAAGAAATCTAGTTTCTCTGTGACCATTTATAATGATAGAATTTAATTTAGGAAACATTCCTTTCTTCTATCAATTATTTATTCATTAGAGTTTTCAAACAAACATACTAAATACATGTGATATTTGTACCTATATTAAATTCTCAAATTTGTAAAACACATTTTCTGCTGTTTTCCCTCATCCGGTACCTCTAAGTTTTCATTTGTCCTCAATTCTGGAGTATTCCCTTAGTCTGACTCCAGGGTGAGGTAGAAGGGAATAGTATGGTAAACTGTTTATCATCTAGCTTGCGGATTCCCTTTCTTGTTTGGGAAATTCCATACCTTATGAGTCACAGAAGAGCAAGAATTCATAATAGCTTACTTCTCCAGCTTCCCTTGTAGCTAAGATACAGGCAAGTGACATAGAGATAAGTAATACAAGGGACTAAGCCAGCAGCAACTGGTTTCCAGTTTTGGCAGAATCAGAGGAGCAAGGGATACTGTTTAGACTTAACAAGAATAGGCTTTGCAAAATTATGAGATGAGGGATATTGGAAAAATTCCTGCTTCTCTAGTCCATGCCTTTTCCCTGTGAGAGATTCTGAATCATCCAATAATCTGTAACAAACTATTTTTCTACTTAAATTAGCCAGGTCTAGTTTATGATGCTTGAAGTTATAAAATCTTCCTGCAAGACAGAGCTCGGTATCCTTAGAGTAAAAAGTAGATAATAAGTTGTGACCTAGGCTTGAAGAGGGCTCCAGAGAATGCAACACTGATGGGTAATTAGTGAGTAATGAGGAGGACTTCTGGAGCAGATAATATTTGGAAATATAAGTAACCAAGCTAGAAACTTTATTAATAGCAATGGCCATTAAGCTCTAACTTAGGTGATAATAACTATGCTAATGTATGTACCTTAGCTCAGTGTTTCACAAGCTATCCCAGGCGGTTTGCTAAAGTTGTGAATTCTCAGGCTTCAATCCAAAGACACAGCTTCAGAGAAGTTATTAATTCAAAGACATAAATGAGTGTTACATTCACATTATAGACCCATGCATGTACTTTTCTTAATCTGATCTCTGCCCCATTATGTTATAACAATACTCATCAAAGACTCTGGTAGGTTCTTGAGATACAGATAAGCTTAAATTTACCTTCAGTCTGACAACTACTGTGTATATAATGTCTAACTTATTTAACTTTCTGGACTTCAATCTTTCATTTGGAGAATGAGGGACTATAATATCTATCTACCTTAAAATTCTTTGGTAGATAATTTGAAATAAAATTTATAAAATTTATGAAACTCAATACATGTTTTTTTCCCTCTCTCTTCTATTTTCTAGTCATCTGTGCATTTCATAATTTCAACAGAGAATGTGTTATTTTCTAAACCAATCTCCCTCTCTCTTCTGGCCATAGGCAGACAACATTTCACAGCTTCTATTTGCTATAAACAGAAATAAGAAAATATCTTTTTTCTTCAGTGTCATATTTGGACTCTGGTTCCAACGACCTGCTGAGTTCTAACTGAAATCCGCCCTGGCCCAAGGGATCCTCTCTTCTTGCTTTCTACCCAGTGCTACTTGAGTGTAGAAGAAAGTGGATCCAAAGTTGGAAACAGCCAGATCTCTGGATGTGACTGCATGAAGTCACAGGTGAATTATACATGAGTAAGACATAAGCCACCATTTTGTTAAACTATTGAGATGTATACACTTACATAACCCAACAGCTAGTTACCCTGACTAATACAGAGAGAAAAATGCAAGTACGTGCAAGTTTTGTAATTTAAAAAAATTTGCTTTTTAAAATTGTTTTTAAGATTGCAATTTGATTACGGTCATGAATGATTGGGTCTCTCTCCAACATGGCCAAAGCCACTATCTTACCTGTGATAATGGGCACGTCTGAACCTATGACACAGGAAATTTGAGCAGTTAGTGGTCAGTCCCCATGGACTCAGAATCAGGCTCATTTTTTTTGTAAACACTTTATACTTCCTGGGTCTTGGATCTTCTCCTCCCCTCCCCCATTACATTACTAAACCTTTGACTTTTTTCTCTAATTTTCTTCCAGGGGTAAAATGTTTTTCTTTACAATCCAAGCCTCTGAATTAATCCTTACAAAATACTGTAGGACCTCTTTATTACAAACTTTCTCAAGATCCTAGATCTGTGACTTGTTTTGCTGAAAATATTAGAGCTAGTGTAATGTTTACCAAGGTTTATGGTATCCAGATAGAGCCTTCTAATATAATGTTGATTGTCCATATGTTCTGTAATCCTCTTATTTCTTTTTCTTGTTCTTTGGAAAGAATCCTTTCTTCAGTGTTCCAAGCCCACCGCCTTTGGAACCAGAGCACCAGTTCCAACCACATGCTAAGCATTTAAATGCCTGAAGTCCCAAAAAGTACTCCTCTCCATACAAGGGCCAATGGAAGAGTTGCTTCTCTGATAACCTGGCAAACAAAGGAAACTGTCTTTTGGCCTCAAGCTTCACGTTCACCTAGAAACCTAGATATTTAATTCTCACATCTGGAATGTCACATCATTCTATGCTCTAGGTTTTCAGGAACTGAAGTCATACCTCTGATCTTCAGACTTGGAGGCTAGATTTCTTCAATTTATTTATTTATATTGACCTCTCTGATCATAAGTTCTCCTTTTTTGCCTGCCTGATCAAATTTTGAAAGCTGGTAATAATTTTCTACACCCCAGCTAAGAACTACAAAGATACAAAAAGTAAAAGATTCTGACTCTGTCCTCCTGAAGACAATAATTTAGTTAGGGAGAAAAGTTATAAATATTCAAACTAACTGGACGTGTGCAGTGAAATGATGATAAACATAAAGTATTTGAAAAGACAGAACAAACTTATTGGATTGGTCTAATAAACAACAAGAAGCCATTGAAAGGAAGTTCTGCAGGAACTGAGGAATGTCATTCATGTATGCTGAATAAAACTGACTCTGAATGACATGTTTTAAAAGTATATCTTATTTTTAGCAGATTACATGCATTATATAATATCAACATTGAAGAAAATCTAAATGATCTGATCGGGATATTTCCCTACTGGCTGGCACTGCTCTTTTTCACCTCTTACAGGTGCCTGATTGAGGCTGACATGCTGGGAGGTGGAAAGAACTATTTTTCAAATCTTGAGTCCCTAAGACATACAGATTTCTCTCCCTGTCTTAAGTTTTATTTTTTCTATGTTTCTAAAGTCACCCTATCTGCTTGAGCAGCATAAATTTAGCTTGAGCTTTAAAATTCAAACAAATAAAACTCCATTAAATTATCTCAAAGTGCGGACTGTGCCACATCAGGTAAGTCAGTTTCACAGCTGCATGTACCTGCATGGAACTCAATTACACTGACCCCAGGACTCCCGTTCAACACTCTCTTCATCACTCTTCCTTCATTCAATGGGTTTATCACTACCTCTGACCCTTTGATTAATGGTTTATGCTCAATGATTCACCTCTTATCACAGCCAGGCCCTGAGAGCCAAGAGCCTAAAGGAACCCCAGACTTCAGCTTGAATTGTTTTTAACCTTTGTCACTTACACTGTTTATAGTGACATCCTTTGTGATCTGCCCCTAATAATCTCAAACCATCTTCTTTCTTCTAATGGGAGCTTCTAATTTTCGACTCCTTTAAAGATCTTCCGCTCACTTGAAATTTGCTCACTTTATCATTCTGTCTGTCTTCTACTCAGATCATTTACTATCAGAGATCAAATCCTTGGGCCATCCTCAGCCACACAAAATTCAAATTACCATGGGAGGTTTTGCTTCTTGATATAAACCCTAGCATTAACGCCCTTTGCTCAAAAATTTTATTAGATATCAAGATCTTTTCCCTGATGTAAATGATTTTTGAAAGACTTTTTTCTCTTTTGTCATAGACTCATTCTATTTATTTTTAAGCATTGAAATCCACAACACTCCAATACCCTCAAATATTAAAAGTTTAATATCACTGAAGAAATGTAAGATTTGCAAGTAATAGATGTCATCTTTCTGCTTAATGCTATGCAAATCTGTATCAGATAAGTTTGGAATGTCCCCAGAACAGGAGATATAATGAGAATTGAGGAGAACTCTGTAACCTTATCTTTAGTGGTAGGAAAAGTACTTAAATGTTCAGATGTGGAAAACCACCTCAAAATAACCTTTTATGTTCCCACTCTCTGCAGAAATATTTCCTAAAGCTTAGTAGAGCTAGGTAGAAATGGGCTCTGGATTAATTTTGACCTTCTGTGGCAATGCATTTTCAAGACCAAGAATTTATGTGTGCAGAATATTAAATGTCAAATGCAAATATGAAAATGGAGCTACAGTTTCAGATAGTCTCTAATTGATACTGAGCAGAGTATTCCCTTTAAATGTTAATGAAACTGTTGTAATTACTAAATGACCAAAACAGCTCAGAAGCCAGGGTTCACAGCTGTAAACCATTACTTGTAAATTACTGGCACAGACCCGCATTAGCAGATGGCTGGGCCCATGGAAGAAAACTTTCTCAAGATGCTTTTCTTCCAAGCCGAGGCTTAGGAGCAAATTAAATGAGCATATTAGAGAGGGCCAGAGTGCCTCTTTGGACATGTCGCTAGAGATAAACACCTTCTTTGATCTTCTTATTTTTTTTCATTACATTCTTTTTGGAAAGTGCTGAATATCAGAGAACACAAAGTAAGAAGAAGGAGACACTGACAGAGCTTATAAATATTGCACGAAGGTTCAGATATGCACATTTCTGCTGGCTTCTTAAGGAGCAGTGTGTTTCCTACATCCTGAAGCAGATGGACATGCTGGGATGGAGGTAAATAATGAAGGGGGGAAGAGAGCGTGTGTGTGTGTGTGTGTGTGTGTGTGTGTGTGTGTGTGATGGTGAAACCTGCTAACAAGCCAGTGGCAGAAAAGCAATTAGAAGAAAAATAGTACATTTGAATGGGCATAGTACCCTCAAGACAGAGAACATCTATAAAGCTGTGTAAGCAAAACTGTGCAGTAGAAACAAGCTATGTCTTTATTAGAGAAGGCTTGTGGCTCTCCACAGCTTTGTTCTGTAAATTTCATACCAGTTTTGCAAACTCTCTGAGGTTATTAACTTTAGAAGAGATTTTTTTTAAAGAGTTGGGTGAGTCCTGCAGTTGAGCCTTACATTAATATGAATGAAAGATTAATTAAGACATCTGGCAAGAACAGGAGGAAGGAGTTTATCTTATAATGTATATTAGAAACTATCTTAAGAATAAAACTATTTTTCCTCACCATGAACTACTTTGTAGAGAAATGTTTAAGAAATAGTTGTTTACAATCAAACCAGAGAGGACTGGCAATTTCTGTCTTCTGAACAGTTTGAATCCCAAAGAAATATGGAAAGCAGTTATTATGGTTTCTATGTTTAGAGAAAATATCAGATTAATATAAATCATTTGACCCCAAGTTTGCAGAAGGGGTAAAGCATAGAGGTGTAGAGTATGAACCTTTATGTGGGTCAGAGTTGCCATAAATTCATCAGGTATGAAAAATTGAGACATAAAATTTGAGAATTTTGTCGAGGTAATGCATAATACTGAACTTTCCAGGGTATTTATATTTTATGTCTGAAACCTATGAGACCAGAATAATGGAGTTAGAACTGGCCCATAAAATCAGTAATGAATGATTAATGTGTTGATAGAGTATCTTTTTGAATCTAGATCCTGGAGGTACAGTATTGCAAGAACATGATGAAAAGACTCTAATTCTTCTTTCTGGATTCAGACAGAACCTGTTCTGGGCAATATTTTGAGTTATCTGATGTTGGCCTTCAATTTTTTGACACTTTTCTGTCTTCCTCATTCACAGGCACCCTAGAAACAACACAGCCCAGGGGTGGGTTGTTTTTTCTGCTCTATAATCTCAGCCATCCACCCAGGTCTGGTAAACATGATCTTTACTTTTTTTTTTCTTTCCAGACTTTCCTCCCTTCACAGGAGATAATCTTAGATATTTTTAAGAAAAATAAAAGCAAGTGTCTAAAAAGTTTAATCTAATTTATTATGAGAGATGTTCGATCAATCTTTAACTCTTTCAGAAATGGAAAGCATTTTTGGAAGTGAAACATCATTCAAATGTGGTGAAGTTTCTAAATTCGGGAAGAACTGTATTCATAAACCTGGCCTTAATAACTACTACCTGTGTAAATTTAAGCATGTTACTCAACTTATCTATGCCTCATTTTATCATTTATATATTGGGGTAATAATAGTATCTGCTTCATGTGATTAATTTGAAGAATTTGAAATAATATACTCTCTGACAGATATTAAAATGTTCAATGAAAGTAACTCAGAAAATATTTGAATTGACACATTAAAATAGTAGACATTTTACAAAGAGAAAATAAGAGATTCAGTCACAGAAAAGAATATTTTCTACATGGAAAACTAGTAAAAAGAAACTCATCTCCTGGTTTTAATAATACATTATAATTATACAAAATATTACCACTGGGGAACTTCTCTGTACTATTTTTGGTAAATGGAACTTCTCTGTACTATTTTTGCAATTTCTTTTGAGTCCATTTCAAAATAAAAAAATTTTTAAGTCAACAAACCCATTCTTGATTTTGTCTCCTCATTCGTTATTGAAATATAGGTTCTTCAAAGCCTTCAGATTTTTCATGCAATTCCCATGTCCACTGATATAAAGAGTGGTTTCAGAAAGAGAACTGTGTTGTGTGAGTGCATGCGCACACACTTGCACATGTGTGTATGTTGGGGCCAGTAATACTTATATATTTGTCAGTTTTGAGATGAAAGGATAACCATCCATGGTTATTTCAATTGATCATTTGTCAGGGGAAAAAAAGAGTTTATTTTTGTATACTCTCTTAGAATCTGAAGAATCTGAAGGATTGGCAAGGCTGTAGAGAAAAGGCAACTTAGCACACTGTTGGTAGGATGGCCATATAGTACAGCCACTATGGAAAACAGTTTATAAGGCCATCAAAAACTTGAAAATAGAACTACCTACCACTTGACCCAGGAACTTCACTTCTGGGTATTTACCCAAAGAAAATCAAAACTATGACTCATAATGATCCATGAACCCCTATGTTCATGGTAGTGCTATTCACAATAGCAAAGATACAGAAGCAACCTAAGTGCCCATCAATAGAGAATTGGATAAAAAATTTACAATACACATATACACTGCAGTGGAATATTACTCAACCATTAAAAAAATGAAATCTTACCATTTGAAATGACATGGATGGACCTTGATGATATTATGGTGAGTGAAATAAGTCAGGCAAAGAAAGATAAATACCATATGATTTCACTAATATGTAGAATCTAAGGAACAAAAGTAACAAACTAAATGAAAACAGGCTCACAGATACAGAGGACCAGCTGGTGACTGCCAGAGGGTCTAGGTAAAAAGGTGGGGGTAATCACTGCATAAACTGTATAAATGTCGAACCATTGTACTATATACCTATATACAAATATAAAATAGAACTTAAAAAATTTTAAGAATAAAATAAATTTAAACGATATAAGTATTTTATCTCTATTGTAAGGCATTAGTGAACTCCTACTGCATGCTAGTAACAGTAATAGATGTGGGGGTGACAGAGTGTAGAATGCATGAAAAAAATGAGATAATCTTTGTCTCTCTCCAGTGAGAAATGGAATAGTAATGAAATGCAACACGACTGGTGCTATTTACTGGGAGTACAGTGTACTCAATCATATAGGAGGGGCATCTAGGCCAGACTTGAAAGAAGAAGGTTTTCCAGGGAAAATGAACCCTAAGTTGAAACCTGTAGGAGAAGTAAGTATTAGTCAGTTGACAGAGAAGTTTTTAGCATAAGAAGCAGATCATTGGAAAGTGTGCTTACAAGAAAGAGTAATTGCAGAACTCTAAGCAGCTCAGAAAAGCTAGAATATGACATTTGAAGAAGAAAGGAACAATGGATAACATCGTGAAAGTGAGCAGGAGCTAGACCATGAAAGACCTTTTAAACCCTGTTAAAATATTTTGACTCTTGAAGAACATTGGAGAATCTCTGCAGAGTTTTAAGTAGAGTTAAATTTGCATTGTGGAAAGCTTACTCTAGCTTTATGATGAATGGACTAGATAGGGGAAAAACTGGAATAAGGGAACACAATAATAGCCAAGTGCAGCAACACAAGGAAGAAATAATAGTGTCTTGTATGCCTTGGCAAAGAACATAAAGACAAGTAATTGGATGTGTGAGATTTTTGTAAGAATTAAAATAAATATATTTTTATTTATTCAGATGTGAAAGGTAAAAGAGAGAAAAGCTGGACATTAACCCAAGATTTCAATTCTAAGTCACTGAGTTGCTGATGGTGTCCCTCATTTAGAATGATAGAGAAAAAACAAAGGTCTAAGTAAGAAGAGATTAAGTTTGGGGCTATTTGAATTTCAATTTCTATGGGCTATCCACGTATCCAGTGGGGCATTTAGAAATGCAGCTCTGGGCTATGGAAAACTAGTATAATTTGAAAATAGTTAAAGCTACAGCAGTAGATGAGATCATACAAAAGAATGATAGAACTTTAGTTAATTAAGGAAAAAGCTAAATCATTGCAACAAAAGGACCTTATAATAACCTTACTTGGAGGAAAAAGATATCCAGTTTTCTCTCCCATAACATCCCCATTGTGATAAAAACCAAGCTGATAGAATGGCTGAACTCAAAACAGGCATTGAGGGACACTTATATCTGGGTGATTTGCCATTCTGTAGGTGTTATCATTACTGTGGCTGAACCTGGAGTATGGACATGTCTGGATTTCAGCCATTTGTAGTAATTGCCATTATAAATGGAGAGAAAAGAGGAAGAGTAGATCTGCAAAGTTATATTCGTTTATAGGTTTGGTGATGAAAGTTGAGGAAATGGCTCTGTAAAGGAGAAATCAAGACCACTACTGAGAACAAGGGGGGCATGGCGGGGTCATAAATCAAATGTGTGAAGGAAGTTTCGATTATCTCCATGGAGAACCGGAAACAAAGTCTTCTGGAGAAAGTGAATGGTCTAGACTGCTGGTCATTCTGGAGTATCTAGTTAGGTTTGGAAACCATAACTTTGTAACAGTCCTACCAAACTATTCAATCACAAAATGGTAGAAACATAACATGAAAGAAATCTTTACAAAGATGTATAATATTCTTGCCTTCTTGTATTTATAGATATAATTAAAGGCAGCTTACTTAAAATTTTAAGCCATCAAAAATTTAAGATCCAAATTTTACAAACATGACAAATTCTACCCCAAAGAAAACTGCAGCGAGAATTTGCTATCATTCAACTTTTAAAAATATGGAATGACCATTGATTTGAAAGCATGCATATTATCTTTGACATCTAATTTTGATATTTTTGGTGGTTTGTTTAGGTGGCTTTATGTGCTAATAACCTTGTTTACAAAGATACATAAGTGTAATCAGTATTTCCACAAATGGCTCTGCCAGGCATGTAAACATTGAAAGTAACAACTGAATTCCCTGGAACTTCTTGACGTGAAATCCTGGCTTGGCAAGTCCTTTGTCCTGAAGTCATCTAGGTCACAGTCTGCCACAGTGATTCTCTCTGTCAGGAAGAAAAGAATCACGAACTTAACGTTTCAACATTTAAGTTGTTTGGGCAGAAGTAATCTTGGGAAAGCCTCTATAGTTTTCTAGGAATTTGTAGGGTTTTCTTTTCCTACAAAGAATTTAGCAATCCTATATCACAAAATAGTAGAAACACAGATTAACACAGACTAAAAACATGATTATTCTAGCATTTATAAATTTGGAATACTTGCCTGATTCTAGTCTTTGATTCAGAGCTAGTAACTTGGATGCAATAGTTTGTGGTTTGTTATGGTGGTGATTTGAGGTATGGATAGGAGAGGTATGTTAGTTTTGGTTTGTTTTTACCAGCATCTGTAATTCAAGGCTTAGTCTTAAATGAATTACTTCATTTATATTGTCAAAAAAAATATCCTTTTTTTAACCAAGATAAGAATCAACTCCTCCTCAGTAAATAGTTCTGTCCCCCTCCAATAAATCCATGCATACATACATACATACATACATACATACATACATACATACATATGGGGGAGTGAGAAGGGGAGGTGGGAGAGAGGGAGAGAGAGGGAGAGAGAGAGAGAGAGACAGAGAGAGAGAGAAGGTAAAACTGTTTCTCAAAATGCTATAAGCACTTAAAGTTTTCTTTTGGAACATGTAGTGAAGAAGTTTATATTTTTCTCTCATTCGTTGACCAAAGATGCCAAAATGAAAGATTTAAATTCTTGGCTCTGATAAAGTTGATTTTTCATGGCAATAGATGAAGCTCCTTTCAGAATTCCTGGCAGAGTTTCTATGACATTGCGTGCCAGTATAGAAGGCAGTGAGTCATTATGACATGTAGAATACCTTTCTTCAAGATAGCAGCCAAACCAGATGTGTTGCCAAGCATTGCAGGTGCTCCACCTGTGCACAGAATATCAAGATTTGTCTTCCAGTAGAAGCTTTCCTTGGCAAGGACACTTTCCACCATTTTGAAGACAAATATTCTTTCTGGGTTCCAAAACAGGCTCAGAAAATCAAATTTTTCTTTGATGGTGACAGTTGATGAAGACTAGGAGCTGCCTTCACCAAAGGACATCTATAATTTTGTTCAGTTTCATGCATCATGCAAATGACATAGCTGCCTTTCCCTTCAAGATTTGCTTTAGAATAGTTCAAAACATATTAGTACTTCTAGAATAGATGATGTTTGTTGACAAAGGTAATTTTCTTTGACAGCTCAAAGGCACAAAGTGACTGAACATGGCTCTACAGAATCCCTTCTAAATGAAGACTTATTTTGTTTGGCATGAAGTAAACTTATGTGATGCTCTAATATGTGGTTTCTCCATTGAGAAATCTAAGTTGTTATAAATGTACAATCTTAAAAGTTAAGTTTTTTTTCTCATAAAATAGATCCATATCATCTGGTAATGTTTGCATAACATCCAGGTATAAGATTCTTCTTCCATTCGGATAAATTTAACTCTGGCTTTTTTGCCCCATGATTTTCAGACATGAGATATGAAAGTAAGATCAAAAGATACATAAATTCTTTAATCCCTTTTTTATTTAATTTATGTTTGCTAACTTGAGCTGGACCTGACATCCACAGTCATAATGGCAGAATACATTTTAATAAATATTAATAGAAAATATTCTAGAATTACAATATGCCAAAGATTAGCTCATTTATTTTTTACAAAATCATGACACATCTGCTACGTGTCAGGAGATAAAGCACGGAACAGAACACACAAAAAATCTCTTTCTTCGTAGAGCTTACCTAGTTGTGCATCACCAACATATGCTTCTTAAATATATAGTAGCATTCCATGCCACTCAGTAATTGCTTTGAGTAAAATAAAATATTAATAACAATTTACAAAATTAATGATAAAACTTTTTTTATATATTTTCTTAGAATAATGGCAAAGAGATTAAAGGAAAGAATTGTCTAGGTTTTCTAAAATTTATTTGGTCATATTTATAGCTGGTTTTTAACTCCCTGAAACTGGTGCCTAGATCTCTAGGATCTCACAGACATAGTGCACAAAGTTCAGGCACAAAGAAAACTGTTAATTGTTGAAAAATAAACAACATATATTTAAAATGGGGAGAAATTTTTGTTTATTTGAAAGAATAAAAAGATAATGTTTTCTAAGCTTTGCCTCAATAGCAATATATTTATTTATATTGCTATACTTATTTATATTACATTGTATCATAGAGTTTCTCTTAAGGCCACTACATTTTTTTTAAGTTTTTTGAGCATATGAAAAACTCCTGACAGTAAAATTTTCAAGTTACTTTCCAAGATATCAGTTTAGTTATCATATATCTCAGTCAGGTTGGGCTGCTGTCACAAAATACCATAAACTAAATGGCTTATCAACAATAGAAATTTATTTGCTCATAGTTCTTGAGGCTGGAAATTTGAGATATTGGTGCCAGCACGGTTAGTTTTTGTTAAACCCTCTCTTCCGGGTTATAAACTTCTGACTTCAGTGTTCTCACATGATGGAAGAGGAGAAAGCTAGTTCTCTGGCCTCTTCTTATAAGGCACTGATCCCAATCCTGAGGAATCACCTCATGACCTAATTATCTCCCAAAGGTTCCCCTCCAGATACCTTTACACTGGGGATTAGATTTCAACATATGAATTGGGGAGAGGGCACAAACATTCAGTCCATAACCTCCTCACAAAGCTACTTGTCTTTGGAAGGTTTAGTAACCCCATAAATTGCTTTGAGTGAACAGCTTTCCTTTGTAACCAACCTAATTTTGCCTCTCTGTGTAACTTTGACAATATGTGTAAGTTAAATTGTTTCAGTCACTTCCTTCAAGCTACGAAGTCTTTTTATTGTGTTAAAAAAAAAGGATAAGTACAATTAAGTTTCTACAATAGTCTCCAATTAGAAAGTAGAAAGACAAAACCAACAGTTGTTAAAAAAAACATCTGCTCTTTTGTCTGCCCCGTGCAGCTATTCACCACATACACACAACCCTCCCACTCATGTGTTCTAGGAGTTTCCTTGCTCCACTACTAACTAGATATTTCCAAAGGAAGTTTTCATCTTTTTACAGATTTTGAATCACCTGTTCATGGTGATTATTGTTAATGGAATTACAATCTGATTTAGGAACAATACATATCTCTTGAGATTTATAAATTTGGGTTTCATATATTAGGAAACTTAAATGTGAAGACTGCCAGTAACATTGTCAACGAAAAGAAAAGCAGAGTGTAAAGGATAACACTTATTCCCCCAGCCCTTATTACAATTCTGTCCTTCCCTTGGTTATGTTAGCCAATAAATTACTCTTGTTTGATAGAGGTAGTTCAAGTCCATTTATGCCACTTGCAGTAAAATTGTAAAATTATTCTGATCATACAATGGTTCATTAATATTTCAGTTTGTAAATCCGATTAGTTACCTTATCACTAACAGATTAATTGTATCAATGAAATAAGTCTATTTTAGCATTTACATGTTACTTTTATATCTAAAAGATGCTAAATCTATTTTTAGAAGGTTAAATGTCATATTTAACATATAATTTTATATTATATTTATTGGTAATAATAATGACAATAAATTATATAGAAATAGAAAAAAAGAATGTTTAAACAAAAATCGTTGAAGAACTTTGATAGAGAAAGGAAGAAAATATGTTTTAAATGTAAAAAAAAATGATTCTTAGCTTAAGCATAGAAATGATATAACTTGGATTTAAATCATATTTTTACGTACATTAAAGTATCTATTTTTTCAACAAGACTATAAAATAATGGATCTCTAAGACTTGCACATCTATGAAGTTGTAATTTAAAAAAAAACACACCATTGTCAAAGGAATATTGATCTTACAGATACATTTTACAACATGTACCATTCATCATCATTTTGAAACTGTTTGAAATTATTTGCAAACAGAAAATAATTTCTGTACATTATTCAGAAAATTATGAAATTCTAAATTGCTACATCTGTTTTTCCTCCACGTGTAGTGGAGGAAAAATAGTTACTTTCAAGACTGACCACGGAATTTCATCTAGGAGAACATCGATGCTAAAAGAATAAAACAGTGGGTGTTTTGGTCACTAGGTGAGCTCCTTTGAGTGGAATTTGTTAATATGGGATGAGAAAAGTATCAGGGAAACTGCTCTGTGTAGAGAAAAAACAGCTATTTGGTAGTTGAGAAATGGGGAAATAGTCATACTAGCAAAATACGACAAAACTGTTAGATGATGTTGAGTGAGCATTTGAGGCAGGTAATCCTGCTTTATACAATGGCAACTCAGGTGTCTCTGTCTAGCCTTGCTTGGTGGAGGAAGATGGCTTAGTCCATGAGATGCTTCAGGTTTTTTAGAGATTTGTTCAGAGAGGTAAAGACATGCAAATGAGACCATAACAGCACCAATGCATAAAGAAAAAGGTTGGGGTCAACAGGTTAAAGGTCTTAATGATGCTTAAAGAACATTTTCTGTGCCGATACTAGAAAAATAATAAAGACACATTCATTCGCCAACAAATGGTTATTAAGTACCATGTACTTGAAATGGTTATTAAGTATGATGTACTTGCCAGATAATCTTTCAAGTGCTGGAGTAATCACATTGCCAGGTGGGGAGGAGGAGACAGAAAAAAACAAAAACAAAAACAAAACAAAACAAAACATGGCATTCATAGAGCTCACATTCTAGTTAGGAAATAAATACAAGTAACGAACCAAATAACTGAATAAAATATGTACTATGTTAAGTGATGATTAATGCTATTTTAAAAAAAAAAGAAAAAAGAGAGAAAGAAAGGTGGAGGCAAAGGTGTTTGTGAAATTTTATAGAGGGTAGCCAGGGAAAGGATGAGATGGTGACCTTTGAATGAAAGTACAGCCTTGCAGATACCTTAAAAAGAGTTATCTAGACAGAAGAAAGGGTAAACCAAAGGCCTTGAAATAGAAATATGCTTGTTATGTTTAAGGAATGAAAAAGAGGTTATATTAGCTGGAAGAGAGAGCAAGTGAGGAGCAGAATAGTAGGAGATATCAGAGTGATGATGGAAGATGGATGTTGCAGACTGTGTAGGTCCTTGTCCAAATAATGTGCATGTGAATCCTGGCATCCCATTGAAATGTAGCTTCTGGTTCAATAGGTCTGGGCTGGAATTTGAGATTCCAAATTTTACAAGCTAAGAAGTAATAGACCACACTCTGAGTAATGAGGTTATAAAGCATAAAAATAACTTTGTTATGGAGTGGAAAGCCAATAGTTTGAAGCAAAGGTTAGACATTTGACTAAACTTTCTAAAGATCATTCTATTTTCTTGATGATAGATTAAAGGAATTATGAGATTATCGAAATAACTCAAATGATTGCTGCTGGTGATATAGGCCAGACAGGCAGGAAGCAATGGAGGTGGTAAAGTGTTGACTCTTGAATATATTTTGATACTAAATATGATGGAATTTTCTAAGAGAACAAATCAAAGGAATAAAAAAAAGTGAATGTGAATTAGAGCATTGACATGGTATGTAGAAGGAAATAGAAAGGTCAATAGAGGTTTTTTGTTTTTATTTTTGCTTTTGCATTATACATTTTTAAATGTATATAAACATAGAGAGAATTCTGTAATGTACTCACAGACACCCCTTACCAAGATTTGCCATTTATCAACATTTGGAAAAAAATTGTAAGAAGCAGAGTTTTAAGGGAAAAACAAACAAACAAACAAACAAAAAACAATAAAAATGTTTACATACTAGTGAGAAAGATTGACAAAAGAAGAAAAAAGTAATGATTAACAGAGATAGGGAGAAATGCTAGAGAGATTTTCCTGAGTAGATGTGAAAGGATAGGTCCTCATGCACAAGAGAAAGAATTAGCTTTTGGCTGGGCATGAACAACAAAAAATTCTTTTGTGGAGACAATTTAGATAGGCATTAGATATAAAATTTCTCTTCTGTGTGCTTGTATTTCCTAAGTAAAAGAAGAAAAAAAAAAAAGGTCAGCACCTGTGAATAAGAGAGTAAAGGTAATGGAAATTTAGAGAAAATATACATATAGTCTTCTAGGAAAGTGAGCAAATACATATATAGCACCATTGTCCAGCAACACTAAAGACCCACTTAATCATGAATTTAAGGTGAAACCACTTAGCACACCAGTGTTTATCTCCAGCCATATTCAGCCCTAGTGGGTCAAGACTCAGAGTTCATGAGCAGTTGCATCAAATTAGGAATGTGGTTCAAGCAAGCAAGTACAATAAAGAAATACAGTGGGGTCTTGGAGTAAGAGAATTAAGCAAGGCAGAAATTTCAGTAATAGATGTCAAATCTAGTTGAACAAATAGAGAAATAAGGACCTAATGAAGGGATAGTTAGTGAGAGATGGAGATATCTTCAGTGACTTAATTATATGAAATATTTATACAATTCAAAAATCACTGGCTTTGAAAAGACTAAGAAAGAACGATAACACTTTTCAAAAGTCCTTTGATTTGTGCTTTAAGACAGCAGACACATAACCTTTTTGTGTCCTTTATATTTTTTTTGTTCATGCCTTTTGTTCATGCCTTTAAAAGATAAGAGAAAAAAAACACAATTTAAACATTTGAGATATTTTCTTTTTAAAATTGTTAAATATTATAAATATGTACATATATAGCTATAAATAGCTTCACATAATAAACTCTGAATACTCAAACTTGTCTGTTGGTTTTTTGAGATCTCACTAGTAAACTAATAACATTCAGATGGAAATGCAAAAAGAGGATTTTTCTTCCTCACAGATACCACAGGTGTTGGGGAGGATCACACCTCAGCTTGTTTTTAAAAAATACTTCACAGTCTGCTGTGGTTAAGAACACAAGCTTCCAAACTGCTTGAGCCTATATCCTGACTTAGGCACCAAAGTGGAGTTTATTACCTTAGGCAAGATACTTAAATTTCATCTCTTTCCTACATATAAAATATTTTTAACTGTATGGTCATAGTGCATAGGTTAATTATATGCAATTACATTCAATAAGATAATCCAAATGAACCATAGATTATAATGCCCATGGTTTTGTCTTTATTGGATTTATTTCTCTTTGAAACTATACAATTTCCTAGCAATAGCATCAAGGGTTTTCATAATTTAATATATAGCACCAATAGATTTGGAAAGGAATTTATATAATTTGCTTTTATTTGTCACTACTTTAAGTTTAATTCAACATTTTCATGAGAAGGTAGAAAGTTATGTACATGTGTATATATACACATATACATGTAAAGAATATATACAAATACAATTTACTTATATTCTGAATCTGTAAGAGAGCTGCTACCTAACCACAAAATGTAAATTCTGCTCCCAATTTAATTGGGAGGTTATTAACATAAAAGGTAAATTGAATTCTATTGATTTTAAAAATCTTTTTGAGAAAGACATCACACAGAAAACTTAGAAAAGTGACTGTAGATAAGATTTAAAGCTATTTTAAAATCTCAGCAATTGTTATAAAAAAATTTACCATTTTAAATTTTAGAACAAGTGAGACATCATATATCAAGGCAATTTATTACTCTAGGTACAGTCATAGTCCCCTTCCTGGCAGTCACTCAACCATCTAAATGACATGATGAATTTATATGCAATTGAAGTACTTAAAGTTTTAGAATGCAGCCAGTGTGTGGTTTCTATCTTACTTAGCTACCCTGCAGCTTACAATGGTTTTGACCATTCTCTCTCTCTCTTGAAATTTTTTCCTCCCTTGGTATCTTTGCCATTCTCTCCCCTAGTCTTCCTTCTGCTTTTCTAGCCATTTATGTTTAGTTCATTTTTCATGCTTTTTTAAATGTTTATTTATTTATATTTTATGAAATGCTGAAATTCTCTTGAGTTTTTGTTTCACTCACTCTCATAATTTAAAACTATTTAAACTACCACTGTTTTATGTTTAGGATTCATAAGTATATTAATTTAGCTATCTACTTTTTATTTCTACTTGCATATCTCACAGACAGAAACTTGTTTGCCACATCTGTTTTCCTTTCTATACAAGATATTTTGATAGGCTAAATTCCTCAATCTCCAGCAGTCAGGAGTGACCACGTGATTAACTTCGGACCCAGAAACGTGTGTTGATGTGATTCATGCCTCTATTAGGTCTGACCCATAAAAACCTCTTACCTATTTCTTCTCATTTTCTGCTCACTCATGAGCTCCAACAAGATGATTCTTAGGATCTAGAGAAGGATGGATTAATGGATGGAAGGAGTCTTGGTGCTTAAATGGCTGCAGTGAGCTTAGACCCTCCCCATACACCCATTATTAGATTAAGCTACTGAAATGGTTATTTATAACAGCATTAGCCTACCCCGACTAACACACATCTCCGACTCAATAAGTTTAATATTGAACTTACAGCTTATTCATTGAAACTGTCTTCTCTTTCTATTTGTTCTCTTATTTGGATTCCTAAGCATGAAATAGAGACCTATTGTCCCTACATGAATATTCATCTTCATGGTTCATTATTCTCTCTTCCATCATCTCATTATTTTGCCAATGTCACTCAGAGAGAACCATGATCTCCCAGCCCCCACTCCCTCTTCACATAGGAAGATTTTTATGCCTTTAATTCCTCCAGCTGCACACCCTTCTCCAACGCACGCGCGCGCGCGCACACACACACACACACACACACACACACACACACACACACTTGGCTAATTCCTATTCAATATCAGGATTTGGCTTATATGTCATCAACTATGAGAAGATGACCAGTTGAGTGATATGACCCTTTTCTGTGATTCTATATCATCCTGTGTTTACTTCTACCATAGCAATAATCATCTTAAATATGTTTTTGTCTATCTAGACTAAACTTTATGCACATAAAAATATTATTATTTTATTTTTATCCTTAGCAAAAATTACAGGACCTGGATCATAGTATACATTTATTAAGTATATGCTAAAAAATTATATGGTATAATTAAAGTTGCAGCATAGATATATCAACTTGGTTCAGCAAACACATATTGGCCATATACATTGTACTAGCTGCTTTGGATACTAAAAATGGATAATGTGTGCCTTGACCTACAGCTTACATTTAATAGGCTAATATAAAAAAAAAAAAACATGTCTATGAAACTAAATTTAAATAATAGTTGTGTTTAAAGGTTAAAAATTGTACCTGCAGAATTACATACCTTTAACAGCACTGGCTCTGGTGCTTGATAAGAGCAATGAATTTTTCTAATGTTAAATAAATTTGGCTCTAGTCTTATTGCATCTAACTTCAATATGTCTTTTAATTCCATCTCAATTTCACTGTTCCCCTGCTACTGCCTTTGTTCATGCTCTCTCCATTTCTCAGTTGCACTGTTTCCCAATATTTCTAGCCTAAACTTCCCTGTATTATATCATCATATTGACTTCTTACCTGAACATTTGCATTTGATTTCTCCATCTGTACAGCAAACTTAACACAGCTTTGAACTTATCATTTTCCCTCCTTCATTTCCCTATATCTCTTCTTCCTTCTCTTTAAATCCCCAATTTTGGTAAATATCATCAGTTATTGCTGATCTTCTCAGTCAGAAACATGAGAGTCTGTCAGTCTGTCCCCTAAATTGCTCTCAAATCTGTTTTCTGTTGTCTATCTTTTCTTTCACTATATAAATTTATTTCCTGCCTAGATTAATGTAATAGTTCAACCATAATTACCTATATAGTTCATGTTCCTACATTCACATACCAGCTATACTTTCTTAGGGCAATCTTTGTAATATTCAAATCTGACTTTATTCCTCCAGCATAAATTATTCCTCATAGGATAAAGCCCTAATTCCATAGCTCTGTATCATCTAGATAACTTATCATGTCATCCTCTCATTTTTCCTGTGCATTCTGACTGTATTGCAGTTTGTAGCTAACCAAATATAAAATGCATTCTTGTGTTTGCACATTCTCTTCTAATTATAAACCCTCCCTCTTCTTTCTTCTTGTCTTTCTAGAGGTTTAAAATATAAGCACTCCAAAATGAAATAGAATGTGACACAAAATATGTTCCTTTATTTGAAGTTATTTTAGTAGTTGCTTGAAGATCAACATACCTAAAATATACCCTTGATTTCATCATTTAGCGGAATTTATTAAGCTCTCAATACACAGTAACACAAATAATAATAAATATTAAATTATTAATATTTACTAAGAAACATTGGTTGGTCTGAACCTAGAATTTAGTTTTTAAATATTTAGCTAAGATTATTTACAATCAAATAGTTGGTCTTTGAGGGCAATACAAGCTGATAACAAGAACAATGATTAAAATATTTATATATCTAGAGATGACTTCTCTCTCCATCAGCCTGGGCAGATATAGATATAAGAAATTTTTTTTCAACATAGCCAGTAAACATCAACTCTGCTCAAAGTCCTAGAAACAGATTTGTTCTGGGTCAAAAAAGAGTTAAGAAGATAAAAAATATAAAGTATCTTAACAAAGTAAATGCTAACAAAATGATCAGGCTCCTTCAACCATTTCAAGAGCTCACATATACATTCAATTCAACAAATGCATACTGGCCACAGCAAGATAAAACATAATATTCAGACATAGAGCTTTGTAAATTTGGTAGGTAGATAAGATTGTATATTCTTACAAAGACAGAACTTTGTAAATTTGGCAGATATATAAGAATAATGCCATTGTTTATCCTCTCTCAGAGTGTCTGAGGCAAATTGGGCAGAGGCCTATTTAAGTACTATAGATAGGAGAGTAGCCAGTACACTTACCTATGCAAAGAAAAGGATGGAACCCAATGTATAATAAATACATCACATTTACCATCAACCAAAGCATTAGATTTTAATTCTTAATATATCCACATTGATGTGTTCAATATTAATGCCAGTGAATTTATTTATTTTTCTTGACATTTTACAAAATTATAACTCTATATACAATGAGTATACTTATGAAAAACCAATGTATACATCGAACCATATTTTCACTTAGATTTCCACCGTAACTTTAGTAATGCTTGGTTTTGACATGTAAAATATTTTATTTGGAAGTGGCTTCAGTCATACCATTTCAGGTTCCCTATCAAGTTGCTTCTAATTATGACTTTTATTATTTAAAAAATCAATTGTCTACACCCATTATTTTATATTGCAAGTAATCAGTGGAATCACTATCAACACAAACCATACAAAGGAAGAAAACATTTTGTGTAAAGAAGAATCTATCTGTTCTCAATATTATACAAATATCAATAGAAACATCTTTAAATTATTTTTTGTTTGTAAAATACAATCTAAGTGGTAGTATTATTCAAACACAGTTTCAGATTGGACTCTTCTGTTCAGATTGGCATGACCTAAGCTCCTCTTATATAGAAATGTTGGTACTATTAGAGCCATTTTAAGTATCACTAATATTATAAATTTGTTTTGAAATAAATTTATATTATAAATTTATATTATGCTAAATTAGTCTGCATGTTCAGTTTTCGTAAGAAATGCTTACCATTTCATAATGAATTTTCATCTAACCTAAAGCTATGCAATTGCCTCCTGCATAGCAGCAAGCTAAAGTTTTCCTGTTATGATTCTAGGCCTTTTCTCTGTTACTGGATCCCTTGGAAAAGACAGTATCCAAATGTCAGATAAATGAAGTTTCCTCTCCTGCTGTCTCCTTTGGCACAATGAGTAACTCCTGGGAAAACTCTATCAAAGAAGCCACAGTGTTCTAAGCACTGGAAATATTTTGTTCTTTCTCTCAGCAGAGTCCATGTTTTGAGCAGTCAAATGGCTCCTCACCAGCTGAGACACCATCCTCAACTCAGGGCTCTCTCTCCAGACATCCCTTTCTGTCTGGCAAGGCCCATTCCCCACTCCACTTCTGCCCTGCCTGAGGTGCCTTGCACCACCCTGAGTTGCTAATATCTAATAGCTCTCTACTCAGGATGCTCTGCATCCTTGCCTCCCACCCAAACCCCCCTCTTTTTTTTTTCCTTTTTAATTTATAAAAATATAAATAAAACTACAAAAAAGATGTCTTTTTTTTTTTTTTTTCACTTCAAGAGAGTGTGGGAAACTATCATGTATGGTTCACTTATCTCTGAATTTTTTCTCAGGGATCTTTCCAGCCAGGAAGACAGGTGGCTTAGAGAGGAGAAAGTCTCAACAATTTATTTTTTTTTTCAGGGCAGTGGGAATGGCATTTCATTTTATTTTATTCTAGTCGGTGAGTCAACAAATATTTCTTGAATAATTATTATATATGTGGAGCAAATACAGGCTCTAGGAATAAAGCAGCGAAGAAAAGAGACCAAGTCTTTGCCTCATAAATCTTCGAGTATCAAAGGAAGGAGAAGAGCAAATCAGCTTAATCACCTTCTTGACCTCTGAACAGTGATCTCATCCCTCCTGGATTTCCAGTTCTAGTCAAGGAGGCCAGGAGGAAATACAGGACACAGATGTCCCTTCATGTAATTATGGTGCCTTGGTCTATAGGTATGTTTCACATGTCAGGACATTTGCTCAGACACACCTAAAAATTCCAAGCCACTTCTATTTTCTGTAACTATATGTAAATCGTATCAAAAATAGTAGGTCATGATCTGACTTCTCTACCCCAATTCATTCCTTTCAGTGAGGAGGTTTTATAAAATGCATGAAAATAGATATAGTGACACAAAAATACAAAGCTAAATATATGCAGTAAAGAAATTAAAATTAACTTAACTACCATATTATTTCCTAGCAGGAGCTCTAGCTAATATAAAATCTTATGAGGTATCACAACATCCATAAAATATAGAAAATAAATAAATGAATTCCTGAACAATATGGTATAAATTTGATGTTACCTTTAAATATGAAAGTCTGTATGTATATAACCATTAGAATCTTGGATTTGTCTAACTGGTGATTACTAATGCCTCATTGAAATGCAATTGAAAATGAATATATCTAGCAGTGAAAAATATACCATTAAAGGAAGTTTAACCATGATATTTTTATAGAGTTGCCAAGTCTCTTGAATTCAGAATGTGGGACAGATGGTCACATGGTAAATTGTTCTCACTGGAAAATTTTGAGTTAATATTAAAGAGCAAAAATGATTTTTTTCTGAGAGTAAAATATGTTCAAATCATTATTTTTACTAATTAAGTTACTTGTTAAGTTTTTAAATAAAAACACTATTAATTCAGTTATTTATTGAGTTATAACTTGAGATGTATTAGTATGCTTTGGCTACCATAACAAAATACCACAAACTGGGTGGCTCATCTGAAGATTGAAAGTCAGTGAAGCAGCAGAAAGCATTAATGAGTGAGAACAATTTATTTTTTATGGTTCTGAAGGGCAGAATTCTCTGATTGAGAATTTCTGACAGATTTGATTTCTGGTGAGAGCTTTCTTCCTGGCTTGCAGATGGCCTCCTTCTTTCTGAATTCTCACATGACCTTTCTTCCATGGTGTTTGAAGAGAAATAACTGGTATCTTTTCCTCTTCTTATAGAGACATCAGTTCTATCAGATTAGGGTCCTTATGACCTCATTTAACTTTTATTACCTCATTATAAGACCTATTTCCAAATACACCCACATTAGAGGTTATGGCTTTCATATATGAATTCTAGGGTGATACAATTCAGTTCATAATACTAAGAAGCCCATTTTTTATCACTATAAAATAAAGCTTCTTATATCTTTTATTACAAAAAGATTATTAAAGATAGATATACCTGCTGAATGGCAAAAAAAATTGGTTTTGAATGAGCAGAATTTTGATTTGCAGTAACAAACAAGTTATAAATAACATTTACATAAGGTTCAAAGTCAAAGGTCAATAGTGTGGCTATGAAGCAAAAGAACATATTTTCTATGTTAATCTTAAGTTTAGATATGGTTCATATTAGATCTTTCACATCTGACACCAACAAATCAGGTATTTAATGGCAGGCATTAGTTTTATCATGCAAATGAAGCATTTAAGACAGTTACATACCAGGGTCACATTGGTTAAATACCAATGAGCCATCATTCTTGGCCACCACTGATTGGATGAGGGCTGTAATCTTATCTAAGGACAAGCCAAATGGAGGGTACATTAGATTAGTCAAAAACTCGTGAAGGGATTATTAACAAATCTTCATACACACATTATGGTGATAATTCTCTTCAAAATTTGAGCTGGAGGTTTGGAAAAAGTCTGCCAGTCGGTAGTGGCACTAAAAGACAGACGCAGAAGAAGCAGTGAGTGGGTGTGTGAGCATTTGGTAGGAGCAGAGATAGTAGAGCTCTGTCAGCGCAGAGCCCTGAAGCAGAAATTCAGAAATGTCTCCTACAGAGTGTGCAATAAAGAATTTAACCTTGCCCAAAGAGAGGTCAGATCTTTGCTTTCTGCTTTTGCAAGGTAATCTCTAAATCCTTGGTTGTCCTGCCTCATGAAAGTGTCTTTGGAAACATTGGGCCATCCCAGATAGTCTAACAATGTGGTTTATGGCAGAGGAGTTTGATCTTCAGAGTAAATGGAGACTGAAGTCAGCCACATGGACAGTCAATCATGCCTACATGATGGGACACCAATAAAAACTCTGGACTCAAGAGTCAGGTGAGTTTCCCCAGTCGGCAGTACACTGTATGTATTGCCACACTTTGTTTCTGGCAGAGTCAATGCTGTCCATGACTCCACCGGAAAAAGACAAGTGGAAGCTCCATGTTTGGAACTTTCTTGTTTCTAAGATTTTCTGACACACGATGCCAGGCACCTTGAACAAGTTCTGGTTATATGTAGTTTTTGCTCTTTCTCTGAAACTAGGTTGTATAACCTTTTCCAGGTACCTGTGAGATGCACCATGTGGATACCTCTCTTCTGTATTTTCCTACAGTTAACTCTCCCACTTAAATATACCTAAGGGAATATATGAGAGCATAAGAAAATCTAGCACTATAGTCAAAGAAGCAGTGTTTATTTCAGATTTTATTTTCTTTAATCCACTCTTGCACAGATGCTACAGTGAAATTCAAGTATTTGCAGATTTGTTATGGTCTATGACCACTGCTAAGGAAATATGAGATGAGGACAAGAAACATAATAGGAATAGTTGTAAACAACAACAAAAAAAATTGCTGTAGAAATTTTGCTCTTTGCATTTAAAGGAAGGTTACTCTAAGGTAGCCAGTAAGCTTTATGAGAATAGAAATAGCTTTTGGGGTATCCTTGTGTTTACCTGCTGCTACTGTGGTGCCTACCAATGCTTTGGGTATTTTCTCTTGCGTGGATGCTTTCACAGAAAAAGCCTGTTCTAGGGCTCATTTCCATGGCACTCTGTTCCTTGCTTCCCAAGGAAATAGATTGCTGATACTATAGATTTGTCCTTACTGAGTTATTTGGTGTTTTTGGTTTAATATATAACCACTCAGAGATAACATTTATATTTTTGGCAAGATCTTTTGTAACGTGTACCTACAAATCAAAAAAATACCTCTAAGGATAAGGCTTAGGTAGACCAGTAGTGAGAATCTTTGGCTGCAGGGGTTCTGGAAAAGCACTATGAGACTTGTGGTCTATTCTGCCACTGGTGAACTGTGCTTCAAACAAAAGACTTAACCCTCTCCTGCATCCTCATCTATATAATGAGAACACTGGTTCTTTTACACAGGTAGACCCTGTAAATAACCAACAACATTATCTCTATGTAGGATGACCATCTTATAGATGATGGTTTGCCAGGGGCAGTAACAATTTATGCCTATTGGCCCAACATAATTACTAATTAATTATTAAACATGCCCCTTCACTCTCATAAACAGCCCACTTTAGATGATATTGAAACAGATTTTGTGCCAAATACTCAGTTTACAAGAAAACTTCTCATTTTTGTTGTTCTAATAACTCCTTAGTAGTGAGCATAGGTAAAACCTATCTGCTCAAAGATCTGTAGCTAAACATCACCCCAAATTAAAAGCCAAACTCTCCAATGCCTAAAGAAGGCAATGTTTTTGTAAAAGTGATAGCCATCTTACCCAAAAGATCTTAATATAAAAGTACTATGTTAAAAAAATAGAGATTTTTTTTTTTTAGGAAAGCAATATTATGTATTTTTTTCATTCTTTATTCATTTCTACCCCATATCTTTCACCCCTGCCAATAGTGTAAATCAAAAGGGAGCAAAAGTTATCCAACTCTAATTATCTAGGTTTACATTTTTCTCGGTTCATTGAAATCTTCCCTTTCTGAAAATCCCCTCCATCCAGGAGACTCCAGTGAGCATATTCATGCTTCAAACAAATCTGCCTCTGTTAATCATCAAAAGGTATTTTCTTTAATAAGTGAAGCTCGGCAGGCACTGCAGCTGTGTTGTTTATTTTATAGAAAGCACAAAGACAATTTATTTTTTTTAAATACTATAATTAGATTAGTGTTCTCTTTACTGAAGCATCTGTAGGAAAATGAGTATCTGTTTCTTTGAATGAATGAGCAGTCACATTTATTTTTATTAAATCTGAACCTATCCTCTGAGATAGCTGAATTTAATTTTATGTTCTAATACAACATGTAATATTCCAACTTTTTTTCAGTTAAGCCATGGTCCCACCAAAAAGGTGGTTGGACTAAATTGAATCTTCTGATTCCAATTTCATGAACTGAATTAAAATCTCTCTAGGGTGAGGGATTGTGTTTGTGCTGAAGAATGACTACATTAAGGTTTGTATTTGCATACATAAACAAATACATCTGGATGGTTATCTACGACCTGTCACTGACACAGAAAATATCATAGACTATAATAACATTATACCTTTGTTATGGTTCTATTTTTATTTTCTGAAGAACTTTACTAAAAAGTTTTAAAAGTGCTGTTTATAAATCAAAAGGTTTAATTTCCAAAATAGAAACATTTTTAAGGTTTAGGAAAATGGTTTATTAATATCACATTCATAAAATGGTTCCCTAGAAACATCCAGACAATTAAATCACCCAGAGAAGACGTCGTCACTACCTTTCCTTTTCACTTTAGCATAGCCAATAAGGAAAATATTCTCCTTTCTCTGTGCCCCTTTAATCTTAGTTGTTGAAAGCAAATTAATGTTGGTGCTATACCTTTAACAAGGAAAAACTATGCTAGTTCTCTACTGTTGTGTAAAAACAAAATTATAAAATTAATAGCTTAAAACAACAATGTACTATTACCTTTCATAGTCTGTGAGCTGACGGTTCAGCTGGGTGGTCTTGTTTGGTACTTCTCAAACACTTACATAAAACATTGGTTAAGACTAGAGCTATTAGCAATCTCAACTAGGTGAGCCATCCAGGTGGGCTTCTTTTTTATCACATATAATTAATTGACTTTTCAGCTGGGATGGTTCAAACAGTGGTGAAAAAGGGTCATCTCTCTCTCTCTCTCTCTCTCTCTCTCTCTCTCTCTCTCTCTCTCTCTCTTGCTCCCTCCTTTTCTACATGATCTATTCACATTGCTAGTGTAAGCTTCTTCACAGGCATGTTCTTCTCTCAGCAACTGGACTTTTTACATGGGAACTTCTTCCCAGAGCAAGTATTCTAAAAGCCCAAGCAAAAGCTACATAGCTCGGAAGTCATGCAGTACGACTTCTGCTGCTTTCTATTTACTATATAGGACCATTTCAGATTCAGTTGGAGAGAACTACTAAAATACTGAAGGACCAGAAGGCGTGGTTCATTGAGATGGAGGGGAGGGGGCAACTCATTTATAGATAAACTAACACACACAAAAAAACAAACCAAAAAACACATGATTTTAAGATAAATTTAGTAATAATAAAGAATAAATGTCACCTATTCCTCAAGCCTATGCATTTAGCAAAATTTTTTTTTAGAATCTTAATAAGTATACATTTATCTTTGTAAATAAGTTAAGCCACTTTTGCTATTGATCTTTAGTTTTATTTTTCTCTTTTAAAAACAGTATTATAATTATTTTCTGCTATATTTTTTATAAAACATTTTATTTTAGTAACATCAGTTAAGTAGACATTTATGGGATGGCCTAAGGAACATAGCCTTTGACAGACTTATTAGTAAAATTTTGGGACACAATGTATTTGAATCATGAAGACTTCCATAGTCAAACATTCAAGCAGTAATACAATTTGTTGCAAAATAATAATAATAATTTTTAGAAAATATTTTAATGAGTATGTTAAGATTTAACAAAGGAACAAATTTTTAACTATAATTGTTAATATCCATAAAAAAATAGAGATTAAGTAATATTCAGATTATATTTTAGATGGTAGAATATTTCATTTTTATTTACTTTATCATTTCTTATTCAATTTCTAATTCTCTTCATATTTATAAGCATAAACCTAAAATATATTATTTTTCTTACAATTTTCTAAGAACAAAGCTATTCTTATCTAGGTGGAAAAGTTTAGATTCTACTGAGTGGAAGTTATTGTTTTCAGAAAAAGAAGGTGAAAACCTCAGAATCACACAAATTATTTGGTAGTGTTTTTCAAAGTAGCTTTATTTTTGTTTCTCTCCTGAAACATTTTCTTCCGATTTAAATTAATATATTTAAAACGCATGCAATCAACATATCATTGTAACTTCTCAAAACTATCTGAATTGTAAGTACTGAAGAATTCCATTTAAATGAAAGGTTACAGAAAGTTCGAAAAGCAACTACAAAAGTAATACAAAATGTTAGAATTTGTATTTGTATAAATTGATCACAAGACTGCTCTGTTTAAGGTATATTGTTTTAAACTAGATGTTATACCCAAGAGAAAGTTTATGTAAGATATTCTTTGTAATTTAGAAATGAAAAATTTATTGGAAATCTTTTAGATATGTGCCATCAATTTAAAAGTGTAGTGAAATACCAGACATAAGAGAAAATAAAAAGAAAAAGGAAGTTAGTAGAAAAAATTCTTAAAATATTAAAAAATAAAAAGGGAAAAAAGCCAGAATAACAATTCAAAAGGGAAAAAGGGTAGAGGCAGCCATGAGGGAATGTTTTAATGAATCAAGTGAGGCAGAAATATTTTTTTTTCAATAAAAATATTATTTTTAAGAAGTTCTAATAAAAGGTGAAAAATTTTATAAACCACTGCAATATTCATAAAAAGTGTTACAGATAAACAAAACCACAATTTGCCAGGCAATTTTAGTCTCAAAGTAAATTGCCACGACTTTGTGGAGACTTAAGCCCTGCACTGAGAGAGAGAGAGTTCTTGGCTGAGTGCAAGAAAGAATTCAAACACACACCAGAGTTAGTGAAAAGAAAAATGTATTAAAGAAGGGGTAATGCTCCATAGACAGTGTGGTCTCCTCTCAGAGCTAGAGAGTGAGAGACTTGGAGGGACAGATGGAGAGAGAGGCAGAGCAAAAGACTATGAGAGAGACTAAGGAAAAGACTGAGAGGGGGCCCTGAGTGTTCAGGGAATTCAGTTTATTTATCATTCTTTAGTTTCTGTGAATTACAGTTTAAAGACTTTGTTTACACATTTTCATTTCATGGTACAGATATACAGTGAGAAATGATATGATTATGTAGCATAAAAAGGTAAGAATATGCAGCATGAAGGGCCAGACTTTGACAGGTTCCCTATGGTTTTAGCCATAGGGAATGAATGATTTTATTTTGTGTAGGGTGTGACTTTAAAGATTGTTTTCCGGTTTTCCCTTAAGGGTGTGAGAAAATGGGTTGTTAGCAACCCCAGCAGAAATCTTCCTTTGTTCTTCAGGTTTCCTCAGTTCTGGCTGTAGGGCTGATCAGCATATTGCAGTCCACAAATACAGCTTAATTTAACTTTTAATTCTCTTGCCTCCTCCCTAAAAAAACAGTATTCTAAATTAGATCTATCAAGCAAGATTAACAATTATTCCTTTGTATTACATTTTATTCGTCTACAACTATATTCCAACATCTTGTTTGCTTATTTTGAAAGCTGATTTGTACTGACTGATGGCTTTAATAATGTTGCAGAAACACGACTGGTTAAGAAACCAAGCACCACTTGGAGAACTCAGGTTTATTACGCCAAGGGTTCCAAAAGAGCTAGTGCTCTGAAAATCTCAGCCCCAAGCTCAGAGATAACCTTACTTTTATAGGGCTTAACAAGGAAAGGCAATACATGTGTTGTTTAGACAGAACAAGCAAAGGGGAGGGTGAGTCTTTAGTTGGTTTCAAGATACTCTGTCCTTCGGCCTATGCTGCAAGCATGTCTACAGAAGCAAAACAAAGAGCTGTTTACAAGGTTAGCCATTTGAATGGAAAATTCCTTTTCATTCTCCCCTTTTGATGCCCTTTAAATTCTTATGGGGCATCATCCTCCTGATCTTTCTAGCCTAGGAGCTGGTATAAGGGTGGTCTGGATGTTACAACCATCTGTAACTTTGTAGACTCTAGGTGTGAGGAGACAAACTTGACAAGACAGTTCAGGATACAGAGACCAAATGAGAGAGCTATGGAGAGCACGAGGAGAGGACCTGCAAATGGGAGAAGCCAAGATTCCCAACTCCATATTCTGGAACAGGACCCCCATGACCCATTCAATTGTTGGTGGATTAGGGTGTACCCTTCTAGGATAAGATGACATCAGTGTCTTTGCAGGCAGGCCCAGAAAACCCCTAACTAATTTTCCTGCCTAACTCTTTTCTAAGAGCCATGAACCCCCTTATTATTAGTATGGATGTTGAGGGACGGAAGGTCTCTTCTTCCATATCTACTTCTTGCTGAGAAGGACTGTAGTCCCTGCCTACTGGGGTTTCATGGAGCTCTTCCTCTTTCTGCCTTAATCAAGGCACAGTCTTGGGATTCCTTGTAGTGCTGCCTCAGTTCCTAAACAAGGAACTTCCTTCTCTGCCCTGTCCCAGTTATTGGACACCTTAAAGATCTCTGGCAGCCTGTGGGGTTTGGGTCTAGGGCCCAACTTTTGGAGCTTCCTTTGAATATTGGGCACACACCAAATTTTGAAATGTATAGCCAGGAGTGTCTGGCCCTCAAACTTTAAGTCAATGTTAAAGACATTGGTCAAGACAACATAAAACACAGAAATTATTTTGATGAAGTACAGAGTCCTTGTTTTCTACTCAGAAAACTTTTCCATAACATCAGTAGCAGACCAATAGTCTAAGAAACATTAAAACACAATTCAGAAATAACTAACTTTAAGACAAACACCTCTCTTTCAATTTCCTTTAAAATAAATCTCCATACTTTATACCTTGTTACCAAAAATATTTTCCTTCCCATCATAATTAGAATTCTTAACTGAACAACTATATTACATATAACACAGACAAAGATAAATCAGAGATCATGTGCATACTCTTTTTTCCCCATCATCAGTATTTGTAACTTCCCTGAGAGTACATATCTAGTTTTCTCAGGGAGCGATGAAATAGATAGGGTCCCAAGAGAACTTGTTGCTCTCTCAGAGTCGAGAGTGAAGGGAGAGAAAATTCCTGATTACTGAGGTCTCTGGGAAGGCACTCCTATCATTGGGCAAGCTAATAAGTTTGGGTCTTGGTGAAGGAGCATTGAAGCTAAACTTTTACTGGTGCAGCAGTCCTGGCTTGCCCAGACTTGCCATTATACCAAGCCACTGGATTAATTTGTTGGTCACTGTTTTCTGGCATATTAGCTGACCTGGCCTTCCCCTTCTACTCCTATGATAATCGTAGTTCATGAGGAGAGTTTCCCTGCAAATGCAGGGAGAACAGAATAAGAATAGATTGCCCCTGTATCTAAAAGAAATTAAATTTGTTTACCCATTATGTCCAGAGTTATGTGGGGTTCCTTGGTACCATATTCCCAGATAGGACTGCAAGGATCTCTGGCCCTCTTCAGTCACACAGTTCCTGGTCCTGGGCTACTAGGGTGTAACTCTCCAATACCAGGGATTAATACTGATTTCTTTGCATGTGCAGCAGGGGCTTCAGAGCTTTTAGGTACAATCCTTTGCCAGTGTCCTGCTTTCTTGCATTTGAAGCAAGAACTCAATGTCTTCTTATTCCATTTTCTCTTAAGGGGCATTGGCCAGGTGCCAAGGGCGTAGACAGCCATAATCCTGGCTTATTGTTTTTCTTTATTCTGTTCTCTTTTTCCCTCTTCAAGATCTCGAGTGTTATAGACCATGAAGGCCATATATAGTAATTGATTTTCCTTAGTCTGTGGTCTCATTTACAGCTTTTGAAGCTTGTGTCTGAAATTAGGGGCTGACTGGCTAATAAAATGCTGGTCAAATAAAGCTAACCCTGCAGGGGAAGTGGGGTCTAGATTAGTATACCTTCTAGCTCGCTAAAAAGCTGGTCAAGTTCTCATTTTTTTATTGAGTAATGGTTCTAAGCTTCTAATAGTTCACAGCTTTTGTATACCTTTCCCCTCCACCCCCATGATGGTCTCTAGAAATTTGGCACATCTAGCCATTCCCTCTGGGTTATTATAATTCCAATCAGGATCAGCTAATGGTACTACCTCTCTTCCAGGGGCATGGCCCTGAGGGTTTCTAGCAAAGGCCTCATCTGCCTCCTGACGGGCCACTGTTATAATGCAGTTTTTTTCAATGATTGTTACACTACAGGGCCACAGATGATCCCCATTGGACTCTGTAGTTTTTAGGGGACCTTAAGGGTGCTCAGCCATGGAGCCAGAAATTTATACCTAACCAAATCAGGCTGAATAGGCCACCTATTCATTCACTCATTCACACACAGAGTTAAAACATTGCCTCCCCCTTTTTGGAAGGCCCTGACCTATGTCTTCCCCTCCTGGAAAGACCCTTATGTCTCCCCTGCTGGAGAGACCCTGATGTCTTCCCCCACCTGAGAAGACCCTGATGCCTTCCCTCCCTGGGAAGACCCTGATGCCTCCTCCACTGAAGAGACCTTTATGTCTTTCCCTCCCTTTGGGAAGATCCTGATGTCTTCCCCCACTGGGAAAACTCTGACATGTGTCTTCTAACTGAAGACTAGGAGGTGATCAAGCTAGTCTTCATTCTGGAGATGGGATCTGACTAGGGGGCTGAGCTCCAGAGCCTTACCTTATTCTGTGGCCATTCCTGATGAGTTAGTCCATCCCTCCTATGAGTTAAGTAGGGGGCTTTGTCATCCTAGGGGTCAGGGCATCGGTCAGAAAGAGAACACAGAATACCATCAGCTGGTATTTATTCATCTGGGAGCCCCTCTGCCCTGGCCTGGCTGAGCCAAAGGTGCAGTGGCTCAAAGGGCTGGCATGGCTGGAAACTCCCTGGGGCCTCTAGAAATATTGCAGAAACAAGACAGGCGAGAAACCAAGCACCACTTGGAGAGTTGGAGAACTCAGGTATATTACGTCGACAGTCTCAGAAGAGCTAGCACTCTGAAGATCTGGCCACGAGCTCAAGGGTAACTTTATTTTTATAGGGCTTAACAAGCAAAGGCAATACATCTGTTGTTTAGACAGAACAAGCAAAGGGGAAGGTGAGTCTTTAGTTGATTTTGAGATCACTCAGCCCTTTGGCCTATGCAGCAAGCATGTCTACAGAAGCAGAACAAATAACTGATTACGAGGTTAGCCATTTGAGTGTAAAATTCCTCTTCAATGATTTTTTTCCTCTAAAATTTCCCCAATCTATTTGCAGATAGATGTATGAGATGACAATTTTACTTGATTAAACATTTTCTCTTTTTGTTTTCCACTCTTAAATTAGTTTGTATTAAATTTGCCCTGAACTTTCTCTGAAATGAACTGCATCATCTTCTGTCTTTTCACAGTTTTCTTATTTTCTTACCACAGCGATTAATTTTTAACAGATTTTTATTTTTATTTGCAACTCAGATTTATAAGATCCTGTGATAGGAATAGGCAGGGTGGAGAGGATGGTAGCGATGGTAAGGGCGTTATAAAATGATTAAAGTAAACAAAACAAAATTTAAGCAACAATTCACATAGAAAAAGCTTTCAAAGTTTTTTTCTTTTTTAAATAAAGGGAATATGCTACATAATTCAGAAAGGATAAGTTCCCTCTATTTTGGTTCAAGTGGAGAAGCTTATGTTGGAAGCCATATTTTCCACAGACAGCAAACACCTAAAAGTTTGTCTTTTATCTCAGCCTATAGTTGCTCTGTGTTGAGCTTGACAGTATTAGTGATTCAGTCAACTCTTTTGTTGGAGAGACTGATCTTCCTCTGCCTGTGGACTTGCTGCTGTTTTCTTAGCCCACAGTCCAAAGCTCTGCCTCAGGACATCCTTGAAATGTGTCTTTCTCCAATTGTTCCACTACAATTCAGGACACAAAAGCTGCCTAGGATACCTGATCTTATCCTTTCTCTTCTCAACCCCTCACTGTAGGATGCTTTACTACTGTAAGCTTCAATTTAAGCTGGAGCCTTGTCTTTCTCAATCTTCTTGGCTGTGATCTTGTTGTGCTCATGGATAATTCTAAATAAACCACTCAGGAAATCCATTATGTCCATTCTTGCCGGAGCCCGCCGGCTAAGATCTAACAGTTCCCGAGATGGGGAGTGAGGATTGAGAAAGATAGATAAAAGAGACAGAAAAAGAGACAAAGAGATAGAGGGCTAACAGTAAATACTGCGCCCCTAATTTATTTAGCACAGCATATACCCTTGGAGAAGCAACACTCACACATATGCAAATGATCGCTGACCTTTACATAAGTTCTCGAAAAACATCCTTGTTCCTGTTTTTGTCTCTTATTCCCTGGGGCAAAGAATGTCTCTTATTCCCTGGGGCAAGAAACATTCAACATTAAACCAAACCTCCTCCTCCACTAATGAGCTATCCATTAAGCCAAACTTCCTCCTTCAGTAAACAAGCCCACCTTCCCTGCAAACTTCTAGCTTGCAGGCAACTCCAACCCTGTCTGCAGGGCATTCATCAAGAATGGCTCCCAACACATTCTGATATTCTCTTTATCGTTCCAAGAAGGTTGAGAATCCCGGCAAGAAGTATGCAATAGTTTTGGAGAAAGAAAAATAAATCTTTTCCTTTTTATTCTCTCCTGTGCTGGAGACCACCTGAGTATTGTCTCTGTCCAATTAATTATGCTTCAACAAAATACTTATATTTATAAAATAATAATCTAGTTTTTTCATTAGGCTATGAAACAATTTTCTAATTAACTTAGCTTCTGGCTGATATAATGCCTCACAAATAGTAAATACTAAATAAATGTTAAACAATCCCTGTAGGAAATATCAAATAATTATTTTAGAGAAAGAAAAATTTTTTTTTCCTTTTAGTTATCTCCTTAGCTGAAGACTGAGTATTGGCTGTTCCCAATTAATTATGCTTCAATAAAGTACTGACAACCATAAAAAAATAAGCTAGTCTATTTCATTAGACTATAAAAGGATTGTCTAATTAACTTAGCTCCTGGCTGATATAATACCTTGCAAATAGTAAGGACCAAATAAATGTTGAATAAATAATTATCTTTAACTTTAAATAATTTATTCTTATGCAAACTTATTTTTGATACTCTTGAAGCCCTTCAAGCCATATATTTAGCTGACTGAGTTTTGGGTAGCTAATTTAGACATGAGCGACAGGGGAACAAAGGAATAGGGCCCAGCCTAGAGACCGCCCAAGTAAGAACATCTTACTGGCTGTTAAAGGATCCCTCTTGCAACCCCAGAGACAAAGGAAAGAAGGGTCATAGTCTTAGCTGCCTAATTGGGACATAAATACATGTACAGAAAGTACTGCCTATAACTTTAGCTTCATAATACCATCATCATAAGATCATGACTATGCCTGGAGGTTCATGAATCTAATTATAACACACTGAATTCTGGGTAAGCACATGTGCTCTAAGCAAAGTTATACAGCAGCCAGGTGTCAATCAAGATGACCTCACTTGTCAATCACCTAGGAATGTCTTTGGGACCAACCCATCATGACTGGTTTAGGCTTGATCCATCTTCTATCTTATACTATGTTTTTAATAAATGAATATTTCTCATATTCACTGAGTTGAAATTCCTTTTTTTGGCAATGAAAAGGACCTAGAGGTATGCATTACCAGAACTCTGATCGCTCCAACAGTAACATGATCAGTAGTTGTTTTTTATCGCCAATTTGTTTTTCATTTGTATTTGTATTAAATTCTCTTTGATACCAGTAACTATAGTTTATATTCAAGTTTTATTATAAAAACAATGCATGCACACTGAAAATTTGTAGAATCAGATAAAATTTTAAATCACCAATAGTCCCAAACTTAATGACCAGATATAACTATTTTGAATATCTAATCTTTTTTTTATCACTTTTTGGGTCTGTGTAAATATATATATGTGTGCTCACATTAGTGTTAGATTTCAACTTCATGCCCCCCCTTTTTTTTCTATTATAGTTTTAGTGATTTTAAAAATTGATTGGTAATAGTTCTTATATTTTGCTTTCTCAGTACTATTTCACAAAGCACAATTTCCACACCATTAAATATTCTTCAAAAATATGGTTTTCATTGACTGCCTAATAGTCCATCCTATGGATTGCTATAATTCACTTAACCATTCGGTGGTTATTGACCATTGCTGCTTTCAAAGTTTTGCTCTAATAAATAATGCTGTGATGAAAGTTCCTGAAAGCAAATCTTTTACTGCTATTCTGATTATTTCTTTAGAAAAGATTCCTAAAAGTGGAATTAGAGGGTGAGTCTATCTTCAGACTTGTCACATATTGTTAAAGTGTTTCTCAGAAAGGTCATATTCAGTTGTACTGCTACGAGTGTCAAAGTATGAGAACATTGAAGGGTTCAGAACAAGTTTCTCCCAGATGTGCCACTCCAGCATGTGGATTATTATGAGCTGAAGTCAATCAAAACAGCAGACTCAAGGAAAAAAAAATTTTTTTTTAAATCTCCCTTAACTACCTAAAAAAATTTAGATGGGGGACTTTGCCCACAAAGAGAGCTATCACCAGAAATAACTTTTATCTGAATGGCTCACTGCATGGCATGGTGAATATCTAATTACCAAACATCTGTCCTGTGAATTATCCTCTACTCCTTGGAAGCCCTAGGCCCCTTGTCTCATTCCTTAGTTAGGAAAGGCACATAAGCCTCAATTATGAGGCTCTCATACATACATAATTAAATTTTTTTCTTCTGTTAATCTGTTTTATGTCCATTCAATTATTAAATCAGTCAATAGAAACTAGAAGGAAATGAAGACAATTTTTCTGCCCCTACGATGACTATTTCACTACATCTTTGTTTTGCTGAGTTCTGTAAGTATTAATTACCATCAGAGACAGGGCTATATCTGTGATGTTCTTTAGTATATCTAAGAACCAGAATGATTGGATAACCATAGTCACTCAGTAATTAAGTAAAAATTAATAAATATTTAAATTTTTATAAGTTAAAGAGTCAGGATGTTCCTTTTTTTTGGAAAAATATCTATTGATGCCTATTACATGACAAATACAGAGGTAAAAATGTATGGTTGCTGCTGTTATGAGACTTGCAATCCGATGTTGAAATTGTTACAGTCTTAATTTGAATTTTTATTACTAGTAAGGTATTTTTTCTTCTGTATTTTTTTCTGCATTATTTCTTTCATGAATTAAATTTTTATGAATTTTACTCATTTTTCTATTGACATTTTTATGTGCTCTTCTAAATATCCAGTGAGAGCTCTTTATGTATTATTAGCTGTTTGCCATATTTGTTGCATATAGACTTGTGCTATAGTTTAATACTTGAGTTGATATACCAGCTAGCTATCTCATTTTGAGAAAGTTAATTATGCTAAATCTCAATAGATATTAAAATAAAATTTACCTTAAAAGATTGTTGTGATAAATTGGATAATTCACATAAACCATTAAGCAAGGATCTTAAACAATAAGCACTCAATACATAAATATTAGTTTTAATAGTGTTATTATAGCTATTTCTTGCTCAAATAGGCTTTTCTCATATAATGATCAATTAAAATTAATCCTTTTTTTGTTGTTTGTGTACAAGTTATACAAACTATCTCAGTCCATAGCTCCTTTAGTGTCTAATTTTTTCAGAGCACCCCTAGATCAAAAGAATACCTTCTATTAATGTTTATTAAGTTATTGGGTCTGAACAATTTAGGGAGTATTTATGTCTTACTAATAACTTAGGTATTTGAAAAAATACATATAAATTAAAAATATTTTTATTTTATACTTATATAATTTCAATTAACAATGGTATGTATGTGCTTACTGAGTACTTAACAACTTCTCAAATCTCAAAATCAGATTGAACACTGTTACCTTTACTTTCTGACATATATTGAGTTGTATTTGCTTCCATCACAGCAATTATTATGATGAAAAGGTAGAATGTCAATGAAACAAATATACCTTAATCTAATGAGGAGACTGTGTACCTGGAGTTAGTAATATGTGCCAGGTCTAACAAATGTCAAATATTGCTATGTTTCCTTTGAAAATTTAAAATATCCCATGGTGCCCCCTCTGAGCTGACCCTCTGAAAGTCCCTAGGGTGATTTGTGGAAAACTTGGGAACTACGGGGTTATATGTTTTTAAATTAGCTTTTACTGTCATACATATATATTTTTTAATTTATTTTTATTTACTTTCAGTAATTTAAGAACCCATTTTTCTCCTTCAAAGTAACACTTAATCATCATTGAAAAATGTTTCCTTCTTTTGGGTTTAACATTTGATTTATCAGGAGAATTAAACATGGCGCCATAACATTTTCAAAGCAAGTACAAAAGAGAGATCAAGAAAGTGCTCAAATACAAAAGTAAAAAAACAAAAAACAAAAAACAAACAAACAAAAAACTTACTATCAGGAATATAGTGAATCTTAAAGTACATGCAAAAGTCCACCAAGGAAAATGAACACTCTTTTTTGTTTGTGAACCAATATTTATCAGTAATCCACTCTATGTTGAGTATCAAATGTGGTACCATAGTAAGTTCTTTTGACCTCAAAGTCCTCTTTCCACACTCTCCTTCCTTGCAAGGAGTGATGCAGTAGAATAAGGCCAGGACAAAGCCTGCTCTGCAGGCTAAGGCAGTACTGCTCTTGGGACAGGTCCTCACTGCACTCCAAACAAGAGCCATGTCTTGTGCAAAGGATATGCTTGATGCTGCTATTCAAAGCAAGGGTTATGGTTTAGGCAATGTTAGTTAAAGGAGATATCAGGTATGCAGGCATTGTGATGTAAATATTTATGATTCTTTATCAACTTAATTTTTATGTAGTAAGAAAGAAATGGAATGGCTGCTCAAGGCATCTTTACCTTCTTGAACCAGTTCTATGAGGCTGCTCCCTTCAACTCTGTAATATTCAGTCTCTGGGAGGCTGTGGTCAGTGACACTGTCCTGTAAGATAATTTTCAGACATTTTTAAAGAGATTAGAACACAATAGCTGGAGAAGGTGTAAAATATTTCTATTTTCCTTTGTTTGAGTGTTTACAGAAAGCTATTTTTTTAATGAACAATTTTGAAGTCCAAGGAATCCCAAAAGTCTTAATGCAGTCTTATACTTTAATAACTTCAAAAGTTTAATACTACAAATTTATTTTAAAAATAACATTCAAAAGTTTTATTAGGTAAAATTATTATGTTTTTTAGAATTTGAAATACTATAGCTTTTTGTTGAAAATTTTTGCTTTTCTTAATGTTTGTTGTTTTTAGAGAGACTAAAACCGAGTCAATATTAAAACTTCCATTAAAATTGTAAAAACTAATAAGTACTTATTAAATATAAGTAATTATGTTTTCAAGTGAATTCTATATGTTTTAGCACTTATATATCTGAACTTTCAATAGCTACATCTGTGCTAAAACCTCTGGGACAATGTGTTTATGATCTAAGCAGGTTTTTTAATGCTTTACTAAGGTATTCAAAACTTTGCAGCTTTTCTTGAAATACCTTTTAATTTAATGTATTGCTAACATATTTTGCAGCATATATGATAAAATCTCTCAGTTTTTGTAAATTCTAAAAATTTAGTGTTCATAAGTGGCTTAAACTGTTATGCTGATGGTAAAAGGCTGAAATTGGTACAGATGGATGTCAGGAGAGTGAGCTTGAGCATCGGGGTCAGAGATGGTTCTAGCAAACAGAAAGGGGGATTGAGGCTAGTCAGCACACGGTGGACAGCTGAAGTGACCAGGCAAAATCACTAATAAAAAAAAAGCAAGGAGGAAATAGGAAGAAGCTTGATAAACATCTGGCCCATGTCAGAAAAAAATGTGGCTTTAATTGATATACACTTCCCTGTAATGTGATTTCTATTTTTAAATAAATTTCTCTGTACTTATTTTCTCAGAAGAAGCATAAATTTTTAAAAATCTTTTTCTTGTAGTGACATTTGAAGTGTTGATTGAATATTTGAAAACAAATAAGACTGGTACCTTATGGAGTTGACACCTTCTGATATATATATATATATATATATATATATATATATATATTCATTTATATATTATGTACATGATATACATTATTATTTTCATGAAGTGAATTTTCACAGAACTTAAAGTGCATATGAATTTAATTGAAATCATATTATATATAATTTAAACAATTATACAGTGTCTGAGACAGAAAGCTAATAGTTATAAACAATTGTATAGTGTTATCAAGAATCTTATATTAAACTAAACAACCAAATGTCAAGAAAATTGTTTTCCTTCTCTGGAATAGCTTACCTAAGCCTTTAATGATACATTTCCTAAAAGCTTATGGTATTTTTATTTGAAACATATTTATGTATTTCTCTTTTATAGATAAAACTATATTTTTTTAAATCTCAGCCTGCATATAGGAATTTTAGAAAATGTGTTGAATTCAGAAGATGAGATTACTCTGAATTCTTCTATAGAATCAAAAATATACTATACGCAAGGCAATCCAAACTTTTGATAAATGACCATACTAAATAGAGTTTGACTGTCACTTTCATGTCCTATTCTTTATCACACATCTGATATTGACATTTCCAGGGCAAATTTTCTGACTCAATATACTCTGGGTTTTATTCATTTTTTAAGGGAAAAATGGCATATCCCTGATTCTGTTTTGATGGGTGGTTTTAAAAATCAACAACGTGGAGATTTCTAGGTATATCCCACCGCAATGGACACATAGATCAATTAATAATGTGTTGAACAAAGTAAATTTTTAAGAAGCAGTTTGTCCCTCTCATTTTTAAAATGAGTCAGTCAGAAAATATTTACAAAGGATGATTTCAAGTCTAGAACTCTGCTAGGTACTATGCAGAAAAGTTTCAGAACACAAGACTTCTACTGACTAGGAACTTAGGATCTTTGCAATAAGAATATCATTCCACTTATTTTCAGCTAGTCAAATCTTACATGGTTACTATGATTGAATCTGTTTGAATTGAGGTGTTGTTTGATCCCATCTAAAGCAAGAAATGATGGGGAAAACTTACAAACGTTAGCTTCTGGGCAAGATTGCATGTGAACATTCAGATAAATTTAGTGTTTAACCTTAATTTTTAATATAATTCTTAGAGGGAGTAATTTTCAAATCTTTAGTGTTTCACAACTGAAATAGTCTGCCATTTTTTTTCTTTTTTATTGTCTACATATATGTAAATGATATATATTTATGTTTAAAAATACAGAAAATAAAAATTACCGAGAGAAAAAATAGCTACAGATTACTGTTTTTAATGTTTTACTACTACTTATCTATATTAATTTTCGAAAGCTACCATAACAAAGTACCACAAATTTGGTGGCTTAAAAACCAAAAATTTATTTTTTTACAAAATCTGAGATCAAAGTATCAGTAGTTTGTTTTTTTTTTTCTGAGATCTCTTTTCTGGGCATGCAGAAAGCCCTCTTTTCTATGTCTTCACAAGAACTTTCCTTAGTACTCATATGTATCTAATCACCTCTTCTTATAAGAACACTTGTCATATCAGATTAGAACCAATTTATCTGACTTCATTTTACCTTAATTACCTGTTTTAAAGGCCTTATCTCCAAATACAGTTGCATTCTGAGATATGGGGTGTTAAGACTTCAACATATGAAAAAATGGAGACACAATTTAACCCATAAAATCATCTATATATGAAGATGGTTGATACATAGGTAGAACTAAACTTACACAAATATACCCTCCCTCCTCTCAATAAATGATTTTTATATAAATACAAATACAAATTTATGAAATATTTTCTTAATGATTAAATATAAATTATTGATTTTAACAAAATGTATTTAACCAGTTTCCTACTATTAATCTTTTGAGTTATTTTTAGTGTTTTTTTTTTCTATTTAAATACTGCTTATAGACATTGCTACATGTATACCTGTACAAAATTTCATATTAATTTTATTTTGGTAAATAACTAGTAGTGGATTCTCTTGGTCAAAGAGTATACTCTTTTTTTCTTCTTAAGAATTTGTATACTTATTGAAAAATTTGCATCAAATTTCACTCCAAGTAAGAAATACAATGCCTATTTATTACTATCATGCCAGCTTGTTTTGTCTATCATTTCTTTATTTTCTGACAAATGACAACTGCCTGTATTTATATTTGTACTTTTTGGAATTAATTTGACCTTGGGGGAATGTAAACATAGTGTATGTGTGTGTGTGCATGTACGCTCATATGAGCATCTTTTACTCATCTATACTTTTCCTTTTGTAAATGCAGTCCTCTTCTGAACCCTCCCATCCCCTACCATCACTAAATACAATTAAAACTCATTATTTTCTTCAGTGAACCATTGAGCAGAACATAAGTCATTCCATCACCACCAAAGAAAGTTTTGTAAAGTTAAATAATCCCGGTCATTTTCTTGTACCATGTGCCCTCTTAGTGACAACTGTAAATTCTATTTCACTTAAGACATTGTACTCTGAACAGACACAGCACCCTAACAGAAATCCAAATAAGGATGCAGTTTTATGAGTGTTGTGTTCTCCCATATTTTCTAAATATTAATAGAAGCTATTATTTTTAGATTGTAGCCTTTCCCTTGTGGTTTTCTGCATCTAGACATTTAAAATATTTCAACTATAAGAATTTTATGCACCATTGGTTGTATACTGTGAAGCAGTATTTGACATTACATGGTTTTAGGTTAATGTGGCAAATAAAGCAAAGTTTTGAATATTTTATTGTCAGTTCTCTTTTGCTGCCCTGCTCATTTTCTTGCAATCTTCCATTCATATTCCAAATAGATTTTTGTACCTTGGAGACTTGGAAAAATGGCCTAGAGATGATATCATAAATACTTGGCAAGTCTCTCAGTGGTGGTTTCTCAGAAATAAAAGAAAAATAGATTTCCTCAGAGATACTGACACTTCAGTTTACAGGCTGTTCTTGGTTTGTTCCATTCCATAGTGAATTCATGTAGGTGTTCTGTATGATCGATTTAAGTGTTCCAGACTGCTGACACCATATGCCTTATGAGAGTCTTTTTTCAAACTATTTTTCATAGATTCTGAATGAGATGAATTATACAGCACATTAAACAAAGTGCAAGATTGAGAGGGGAAAAAAAAAGAGCGAGTGCAAGATGATTCCTTTGCTTTTGAAAGAATTTAACTTTACTCACCAAACTATCCAATTACCTGCTCAGGATCACCAATGCCCTCATCACCAGAATTGTCATGCTCCATATTTATCAAAGCTTAGTGCTGTAGTATAGTTCAAAATCTCTGCATATTTCTGGCCAAAGTCTTTGAAGCACTAAAATCTCCCTTAGAAAAGGGAAATGGCTTTGTAAACATGTAAACATTTTCTAGGAGAATAATTTATTCAATCGATCATTCCCCTATTCCCATGTATAGCTACCAACTTCTAGATGTGGAACATAAACTGGCCCTCTGACCATAATAGAAACATAGGTGCTTATTTCTAATTAAGATGAAAAAAAGCATTCTTCAAACGCTTGCTGAGTATGTCTTTCATTCAACAGAAATAATTAGTTTCAGTTACTTAAGATGAGTAACTATTTGCTTCAAAGAAGATGTTCTATTTTCTTAATTGCATTTAATTGCTAAATACTGTAAAGGATAAAATTCCCTGAGAATGGAACATTTTCCTCTTAATTGGTGAAAAGATAGCTTATGAAACAAGAGTCAAAAAATTTTACAATCAGTTGAAAAATGATAAATATCTTCTGATTATTAATATGAACCATACTTATTCTGTAAAAAATCAAATATTTTATATACATTTAATCAAATTTGATCTTTAATCATATGGGCTCAATAAGCAAAAGAAACACATGGTTAATTGCTCAGCCCAAAGTAGGTCCTGGTAAGCAAAATGACAAAATATCATAAAAAAATAATCAAACAAAACTATTCTCTCTGGACATTCGGAAGCAGTCACTGTATCACTCTACAGTGTTGAGGTTTTAATTAAAACACGAATCCAGCAAATCATCATTAGTAAGAGTTGTACTGTTTCATTAGACCAAAATAAATTATCAAGTAATAAATAAATAAAACAAAAATTAAATGAGACAAAACCAATTATTTTTGTTTTAATTTTCAGCTAAACAAATAAATAAGCCAACAATGGAAGCAGTGAATGGTTAGAATGAGTATCAATTCATCATCCCCTAAAAACTGCTTCCCTTTGGAATAAGAAGTTTTATCTCTGACTTCAAATGAAGTGATGGCAAGATACCAAGTTTAAAATTCTCTAACTGTCAACGGCTGTTTTACTAATTATCCAGATTCCAAGGCAATCATATAACCGTAATCATTCACCTCACGCCTGGAAACATAAGTCTTGTTCTTTTGATGAATATTTATAAGACAGTGTAAAGCAGTCTACTTTCTTTTCCCTTTAGGCAAGACAATTTGGAGTTCATCAATATGTATTACCAAGGACTTTTATAAAAGGCACTTCAAAGAAAATTCATCAGGCATTCCTTTTGTCTTGATTTCTGTTAGACTGATACTTCCTTTTGACAAGTATCAATAAATTATCCTCTGATGGCTAGAAACTTGATGTCTTATTCAGAAACTTCCTCACACAGCAAAATCTGGGCTTTGAGTTTCAAGTGAAATTATTAAGATCCCACATCGAATTTAAGGACAGAAGGAAGAAATGCAAATCAAAAACAATAAAACAAACATGTATATATTCACCCCACAGCACACAGGAGGGAGTTTTACCATAGCTGAGCCTTTTCTTGCTGTATACAACTTGCAACTCTTCTACTGCCATGCAGACATATTTAGAATTTCCTCAGAAGGAAAACAAAAAAAAACAAAAACAAAAACAAAAACAAATTAAATTAAAAATAAATAAATTATAAGCCTCAATTCCTGAGAAAAACCACACCAAATAAAACATAATTAGTATAGATATGGAAAGTAGAGAATGACAAATTATCTCTCTCCATTAATTTTCTCTTGAATGGTATTGGATAAACTCACATTTCTGTAAGAAGATAAATAAATACAACTGTCTAAAATAAGAATGAAAAAACTTACTTCTCTATTTAATGAGCTTTGAAAAAAGATACAAAACTCCTTTTATTTGCATTATTTGCATTTTTCTAAAAAAAACTTGGTTATTTTATTATTCTGGCAAAAAAATTGAAATATAGAAACACAATTTATATCTATTTCTATAAATAAATACATAAAATAGCATGCTGACTAAAGAGCCCATCTTATTTTATGAGTTTACTCTTTACAAAGTTATTGTGCTAATTATAAAAATATTTCCACTTTCTAAGAAATTGTTTTGTTGTTATCTAGTACAATATAAAATAAAATATAATATCTAATTTAAGCTCAATTTAAAAGGGATGGCATGTAAATTTGAAAACATGCTTTGCAAACTTATTGTAATATTAATCAAAAAGCCATTCTGTACAAGTTCATATACACTATCACAACATAGATCTCTTTTGTAAAAATATCATTAACAATGAATAAATAATTTGGAATATAAATTTCATTCTATAAAAACAAAGGAAATAAAAAAATTACAAACAGAATACTTGTGGCGTTAAGAATGCTACAGTCTCCGAGTCTTTAAGAGCTGTGATATATTATTCAGTGGCTTTATAAAAAGTATTGAATACAAGACTATAATTTGAAATGCTTATTTTGAATATTATTTGGTAAGAATGATGATGATGATGTAAATCTGAGCTGTTTTTTCTATCGTTGCAACCTATATATAATATGAAAAGTGTTGCTATGTTCTTGACATAACAGCTATTAATTTCTGCCAGTTCAAAGTCAACTATTTCTGACCATATTCCTTACTTCCCCCCTCACATTTGTTTCAAAATAAAATCTGTCCCAAGTCCCATTTAGTTATCTTTTGTTACATAACAAATAGCGTTACCATGTAGTGGCTCAAAACAATACACTTTTATTTTCTCATTATTTCTATGGGCTGGAAAAACAGGAGCAGATTAGCTGGTTGGTTCTAATTTAGGATCTCTCATAAAATTGCAATGAAAGTATTGGCTAGGACTGCAGTCATTTGAAGGCTTGACCTAGGCTGGAAAATCTGCTTCCAACTCACACACATGACTGTTGTCAAGTGGCCTCAGTTCCTTATAGGCGGTTGCCTGGAGACTTCAGTTTTTCACCTCATGGCCTCTCCATTGGGCTGTTTGAGTGTCCTCATAATACAGCAGTTGACTTTCCCCAGAGTGAATGAGCCAAGAGAGAGACCTATTCTTGGAAGTCAACCGCTGTCACTTTCACCATAATCTATTCATTAAAATAGAAGCAAAGCACTAGATTGAATCTGCTTAAGGGGAGGGGAATTAGATTCCATCTTTAAAAGGGATTATTATCAAGGATTTATGGACATGATTTAAAACCTCCACAAGTGTGCTTTTAGTATGTGAATCTCCCAGTTGCAGGTTACGAGTGTCCACATGTAATGAAAATACATAACAAATTCACATTATATCCACTAGGGAGAGTTGAATTGAGTTGCTCAAATTAGTCATAATAGTATTTGAAAAATGTAAAAGGGCAATAAAGTATCACACTCACTTGATATGTAATGTTTCTACTCTACGAAACTTTATTCTCATTCATTCATTCATTCATTTTTTCATTTACAAAATATATGCACAAAGATAAGCATAGCAATGTTCCTCTGTCTTTTATCAATCTAAATAAAAAAATAAATGTTAAATGCCCTTTGCCCTCCAAGAGGACGTAATAAAGACTCATGCAAGTTTTGGGAGAGGAGGCATCCTGATAAACTGTTTAAAAGTTTTGGCTGATGTCATACATATGAAATACTTAAAGAAGACTAAAGATGGAAGATTATTTAATAGATAGTGAAATAATTTATACAACAGATAATTAGAATTACACTTAGAATGGTGGTCATGAAAAAGACAAAAAAGAAATGGATTTAAGAAATAAGATGAAGAAAAACAGCATAATTATCCCTCACTTAAGGAAGATTTCTACTCTATTTTTTTCTGGTTGGTGCTTAAGAAAAATTTATATATCCATTTTACAACTATAGCACTATCTTTCATCAGAATGAAGAGAAACCAGAATGAAGAGAAATCTATCACTGAGCATTCTATTGACTCATGGCCCCTGCTGGAAAATGCACAAACATACCAATGCTCATACAAGCAAGGGAGCACAAAAGAATAAGAGAAAATGACCAACCATTATAATTAGAACATTTCTGTTCTTTGTCCTTTTATATGGTTAAAAAATAAAAAGTAACTTTGGATAAACTTTTCTGGAATGACAGATGATACTAAACCATTAGCCAGAGTTCTTGCTGGCAGTGTTGTTATGGTAGCAGCCATATTGTCAAACATTTTCAACATATAGTAGTCTTCCCTTACTATGAAGGGATAAGTTCCAAGACCCCCAATGGATGCCAGTGGAAATTTGATGCATATAACATCAAATGCTATATAAACTATGCTTTTCCTTATATATTCATACCTTTTCACTTAAAAGAAACACTCTATGGCTTCTCTTTGGCATATCCTAATTGCTAGCATCATTACTCTTATGCTTTGGAGCTATTGATAAATAAAATAAAAGTTACTTGGACACAAGCATTGCGATGCTCTCAACAATCAGTCTGATAACCAAGGTAGCTACTAAGTGACTAATGCATGTGTAGTGTGGATATGCTGGACAAAGGGACGAGTCAGGTCCCAGGCAAGTTAGAGCAGGACTGTGTGAGATTTTATCACATTATTCAGAACAGCACACAATTTAGAAGTTATGAATTGTTTATTTCTGAAATTTTCTATTTAATATTATTGGACAGTGATTGACCTTGTATAACTAAATTTGAGGGAAGTGAAACCATGGATAAAGGTAACTAATGTATTCCTTGATGAATTTTTGGAATAAATTGAATGATAAGATGGAAATATGTATATAAAGTAATGTGCAGGATAAGGGATTTGGTTTTTGACACAAAGATTTCTATTTTGGCTCCATTGCTATCTAGATTTGTGATCTTGGACCTGTTACTTAAAGTTTCTAAACCATGATTTCTTTAAAGAAAATAATTACAATTCATTCAAAGACTAAGGAGGATTAAATAAAATAATTTATGTAAATACTAAGGACAGTGCCTGACAGTAAGTGCTAATAAATATGTATGACAAATCTCATCCTGTAGATAATATTATTAGGAATGATTTGATAACATGGAACTAGTTGACTTGAAATGAGAAAGGGAGTGGGTAAGAATGCTCAGTGAAGCTAAAACATTGGTAAGTCTGGTGAGCTGGCAGGAAAACCTCTTCTAATTGTTTTTTAGATTTGAGCCATGTTCACAAAAAAGGACAGGGTATTTGAGTTCATTGGTGTCCTGGAGTCTTCACAAAATTTGTAGAAAAAAATACATTAATTTACTCTTGGCAGAGTGGTCTCCTGTAGAAGAAATTTCTCATTCAGCCCACACTATCCACTTCAAGCTGACCCTGCTGAAAGTAAATGGGGGAATAACCAGAGACACAAATTTTATCAGTGGGTTTTTTGTTTGTTTGTTTGTTTGTTTGCCATTAGCCAGAGATCTAAATCCTTCAAAGGTCTTGATGATTTCCAGAGAAAAGATGTTGAAAAGCCTTAATCACAGTAAGAATTTTTAACAAAATCTCATAAATATTGGAATCCTCACTTAAGTGTTTTAAAGCTGGGGATTCATGTGGTCAGAGTGGCCTAATGCAGTATAACTGATATAATTGGCTGAATATGAGTGCATGCAAAACGAGTGAAGCAGTAGTTCAGTGAAGGTACCACTGACAGGAGACAGAGAATGGAAAAAGAAGAGCAGAATTCTTATTTAGAGACTGTGTTTCTGAAAGTCATTTGCCACTTAGTAAATTTAACTATAGGTGTTATGTCATTATAGATGTGAAAAAAAGACCATCTGTGCCTCTCCACAGGATAAGGTAGTTCTAAATAAAATGTTGGCACTATGAATGAAAAGGATAGCAACTAGTGTATACACATGTTAAGATTTTATCACAATCAAAATAATGAACATATTAATTACCCAGAAGTTTCCTCAAGACACCTTGTAGTCTCCCACTCTTCCCTTAGTCCTCTTCTAACCCCAGGCAAACACTAATCTGTTTTCTGACACTATAGATTAATTTTCATTTTCTAGAATTCTACATAAATGGAAACATGTAGTCTATATCATTCATCTATCTTCTTTAACTTACTATTATAATGTGGTTGTGTTTATTGATAACCCATTATCTATATTGTTGAGTATTCTCTATGGATGAAACGCTGTTTTGTTATACATTCATCTATTTAAGGACTTTTTTTTCCAGTCTTATTAGATTTTTATTATTATTATCATTATTATTATTATTATTAATGCCAAAAGTACCTGTCTTCTTAGGTGGTCTCCCATTTAAGTTTAGCTTCCGAGATCACACATCAGGCTTGTTCAGGGTGGCATGGCCATAGACCATGAATCATGGCTCCACTGGGGTAAAACCCCAAGACCTTCAGAGTGTAAAACAGATGTACTAACTGCTATGCTATGGAACCACGTCCAGGTTATTACATTTCCATGAGTATTTATGTAGAAGTATTCATGTGGATATGTGCTTTGCGTGGATATAGTAAGTATGTGGGTAACATTTTAAGAAGTCCTGCCAAACTGTTTTTCAAAGTTGTTCTGCCATTGAAAATACCTATCAAAAGGATATGAGAGTTCTACTTTCTAATCAACCCTTAGTAGGATAAGTATTTCTAATTTTACCCATTCTATTTTGTGTGAAGTTGTGTCTTAGTCAGTTTGAACTGATTAAACGAACAGCATAGACTGAGTGGCTTAAACAATAAATAATTATTTTTCAAGTTTTGGAGGTTGGGCAGTCGAAGATCAGTGTGTGAAAAAATTGGGTTCCTGGTGAGGTTTCTCTTGGTTCTTGGTTTTCAGATGGTCATCATCTTGTATCTTTGCAGGGCTTCTTATCAGGGCACTAGTTCTTTCATGAGGACTCCACCTTCATGAAACAATTACTTCTAAAAGTCCCACCTCCAAATATTAGGAATTTAATATATCAATTTTTGAGAGACACAAACATTCAGTCCATAACAAGTGATATCTCATCTTGATTACAATTGATCACTTCTATAATGACTAATGATGTTATTTTCTAATTTATATAAGAATTTATATAGAATGAGTATTATTTCTTCCTTACATATTTGGTAGGATACACCAATAAATCCATATAGACCTGGAGTGGTCCTTGTGGAAAGGTATTTAACCTTAAATTCAATGTCTTTAACAGATGGAATACCTACTCAGGTTATCTATTTCTTGGTAAAAGAACTTTGTTAGTATTGTCTTCCAAGGAATTAGTTCATTTCATCTAAGTTTGAATAATTATCAACAATTTTTTCATAATATTTTTTTATTATCCTTTTAATATTTGTTGATTCTGTCACAATATCATCTTTTATTTCTTATGAAACCTGTTTCTTCTTCCTTTATTTTTCTGATCAGTCTGGATAGACCTTATCAATGTTACTGACTTACTCAGAGATTCAGATTTTGGTTTTACTGATTTTATATTTTTTGTTATTGTTCTTTAACTTCAGTGATTTTCATGCGAATCTTTATTATTTTATTTCATCTGTATTGATTAGGTTTAATTTTCTCTTGTTTAGTCCCCTAATTTCTTAAGGTAGAAGTAAATGTCATTTACTTGAGACTTTATTTTCTAATATAGTTATTTAGAGCTATAAATTTTTTTCTATGTACTTACTGTTTTAGTGGCATCCAACAAATTTTGACATGCAATGACTTATTTTCATTCAGTCCAAAAATGTTTAATGTTACTTTTGATTTACTCTTTGATTCACAAGATTTGAATGTAAGTTGTTTAGTTTCTAAATATTTGTGGATTATCCAGATATCTTTTTGTTATTAATTTCTAATTTAGTTCTATTGTGGTACAAAAAAATACTCTGTATGACTTAAATCATTTGAATTTATTGAGACTTGTTTTATAGTTGATCCTGAAAAATGTTCCATGCACATTTGAACACAATGTGAGGTCTGTTGTTTTGGATACAGTATTCTAAAATTGTCAATCAGATCAATTTTATTGATAGTTTTCTTCATGGTATTTATTATCTTTCCTGATTTTCTGTCTATTTCAGTTATCAAGTATTGAGAGGAGAGTATTGATATCTTAAACATTAATCATGAAATTACCTCCTTCTCCTTGTAGTTCTATCAATTTTTCTTTCAAGTATTTGAAATTCTCTTTTAGATGCATAAACATTTAAGATTGTTCTACCTTCATCATAAACTGACCTCTTTACAATTATGAAATGACAATTTATATCTAAGTAATATTATTTTCTCTGTAATCAGAGGCATTGTGTAGTGAACAAAGATATGCTTACAATGAAGTAATCTAGACTTTTAGCAATTAGATTTAATCACAGGAAAGTCTTTGCTATTGTTTCCATTTTCTTTATTGAAAATTTGTAGCTAGATAGGGATACAAACACCTTTTGATTATCTATTTTTAAAGGGAACAAAGTTAGCATGTATAAAAGTCTAGAGTATAATATTCTATGGGTGTCATCTCTCCAAATAAACATTTTTCAGAAATTTCTCATTAAAATAAAGGTATTTGACCTTTAGTTATGTATATATGTATATACATGTATGTGTGTGTGTGTGTGTGTGTGTGTGTGTGTGTATATATATATATATATATATATACACACATTGCTAATTCTCTACTGGAAAAGATTTAAAGAATGGGATAAAAAAGCATAGAAATATGGAGAAACATAAAGAGAGAGCAAGGAGTATGTCAATTGTCAAGAGAACTAACTAGGATCTTAATGTTAACTATATTAATTAATTTTAAATTGTCTTAGTTCAGTCATATTGCTAACTCTGTTCTTGGCACCTTATCTAAGTATATCATTAACAATGATTTTAACCCATTATAAACTTCAATAGAAACTTCATTCCATTATTTCCAAAATAGTTCTTTACTATGAGCTAATAATTTGATTCTTCCTTCCTTGATAAAAACAGAAGCAACTAGAAGATAATTTAATCGTATTCCAATGAACAAATCTACCAATCTATCCCAACTTATACCTCCCTCTACAAAAAGATGAACAGTCCAACAATTAAGCCAACAACTAAGCCAACCCCTCCAGTTGTGACTGACATCACCTCTCTGATCCACTCAAACATTTTGAAGTTGCAACATCAATTCATCCTTTTTCACAAGAAAATTCCCATTACAAACAAGAGTGATCTACTATTATTACAGAAAAAAAAGATACTCCTTGACACTCCTTTTTCAACTGTATCTGTCATTTTTATTCTTCCTTTTATAGAAAAAAAATGTATCAAAAAGAGGTTTCTGTATCTGCTACCTCCAGTTCCTTAGCTCCTATTTTTTCATTATCTTCTCCAACATCTTCTTCCCAACAACCCATTGAAATTCTCTCATTGAATTCTTCAGCATGAGGGATTATTTTCCAGTCCTTCTCCTTTTTTGGCAGCATTTAAAACATAAAATATTTTCTGCTTTCTTGAATCACTGTCTTCATTTGGCCACTAGGACAACATATCTCCAAGATTTTACTCCTACTACAAAGATCTCCTTCTGGGAATTTTTATTATCCTTCAAAACACCAAATATGGGTTCTGTCATCTCTTTTCATTTCTAAGTGCCTGACCTCATTCAGGTTCCCTAATACCCCTAGCACCAAACTATCCACATATATTATTACACTATCCTGTCAATAGTTCCACTTGAATATTTACAAAATATAGAAAGTGCATCTGCACCAAAGCAGAAATGTTCACTTCTTCTTCTTCCAAGTAGCTCTATCTTCAGTGCTCCCATCTAGGCCAGAACCTACAAGTCACCTTGACTCCTCCCTTTCTCTCCAGTTTATATTAACAACTGCTTTAAACTTTGCCTCCTTCAGGATAGATTTTGAATACAAAATTTTTCACTTTTCTGCCATAAACATTGTAAGTCATTCCACTATCATCCACACCTAGACTCCCTGAACATATGGCTAATCAATCTTCACCCTTCTTTTTTCTCCCCCTGTAGACTTTCTTCCAGGTAAGATCCAGGATTTTTTTTTCTCAGAAATTTTCAACAACCTCCCATCATACATAAAGACTACTGTCTAAAATCCATAATCTGTAAATCCTCCCTTGCTCTAATCTGTACCTGTAATTTTAGAAATATTTGTTCTGTGATCATATTGGCCTTCTTGCCATTCTTTTTCCATTTTAAGCCCACTTCACTTGCCATTCTGACTGCCTGCAAAAATTTTCTCCCCAAATTTAAATGTTTCCTTACTTTTTAAAATTAGGTCTCAAGTCAATTTTCACCACCTCAGACAGGCTTTCCCTTATCATTCTGTCTAAAAGAGCCAATTTCTGCCCTAGATATGCTTTTTAATAATACATATTACATAAAGTTATGTAAAAGATAGATAATCAATCTCTTCTCTATGATATTCTCCCTCCCACTCCATTGAAACCGCTTCTGACTCTGCCTTAAGTATTCTTCTTTCTCAGTCTCTAAAGCTACTTTTTAATCTTGTTCAATCTCTTAATTTTAACACTGTCAAGATTCTGTATTTGTTTCTTTTACCTTTCACTCAACAAATCTACCCTTGTTATTCTTATTCATTACTTTTTTGTAAATTAACATTAATCTCTACTTTTATCTATGTTTTTATCTTAGTCAAGATCTGCATGTAGGAATTCACATATATCTATTAAATTACTTTTTAAAAGCATGTCAATTTGGACTCACACAAACACCTTAAACTCAATATATTCCAAACAGCTAATAATCTTACCCAATTCTCATTTTTCTAAACTTAATCCTTCTTCTATTTTTTTTTTTTACCTTCATTTATACCAATACCAAGTTTTCATTTACTCAAACCACAGAACCTGGAGTCATTCTTCAATTCTCCCTTTTCCACACTTGTCAAAATCAATCAGTTGACACTTTCAAAACTTTCTACTTCTCCCTATTTCTACTTCAAATATATAAATTGAACTTCCTGTCATTTCTTGCCTGGACAACGTTAAGTGTATATTGTTTTATGTACATTTTCTGGCTCCCCATTCCGCAGCCATTCTTCCCTCCCATCTCTGTTTTTGTTTTTTGTTTGTTTGTTTTTTAATATAACGTGCATAATTTCCTTTTGGAAACCAAGTCTCCATAGTTGTTTAGCTATCCCCAATATGGTTAGGATCAATATGACTATAAGCTCTTGGCATCGGTACTGATTACCATACTCTCATATGCATTTCATCTCTCATGCTGCAGTGTTCAAGCAGGACTGACAAAATCAAAATTTAGAATCATTGTTCAATAATTGTGAAAAAATTATTTTTCTCCCCAAATGTGAAGGGGTAAGTATATAATTCCAGTTACTGATGGCAGCCATCTTATACATGGAGTGGAGCCAACTGAGGAAGAGTCAACTCATGGAGGAGGCCAGTAAAGACTCAGAGAGAAATGGAGCCTAAGCCCTGACTGAATCCACACAAAGATTCCACCTTAAAACTGGTTATTAATTAATCATCTTTAAGCTACAAATGAACTTAGGTTGAATTTTCTATTTCTTGCAACCAGAAGTTCTCTAATTCAATTCAATTGATCTCACATATTTTATAGTGACCACAGACCATAGGAGTGATCATATTTTCTTACCAGCAAAATCTAATTTTGCCAATTTTGTCACAGCTAAAAATGCTTCCATAGATTCGGGATAAAATGCAAACTTTCTAGCATTACACACGCTATACTATAGACTTACTGAATTTCTGCCAGTTCTCTAGACATTCCATAGTTGTCATAACATAGTACTTTCATCAATGCTGTTTATTCAAAATCTTCTTCCTCCTTGGATGCCTATCTGTTAGGCTCATCCTAAATGCAACTGCCCTGTGAAATCTCTAATCCCCGAGCAGAGTTGCCAACTATCTGCTATGTATTTCCCTGTCAGATTTCTGACATGACTGAATTTATGTTTTGGCAATAACACTTGTCCATATCTCTCTTGATATTATTAGCTTTCTTTCTCCTTAACTAGACCACCAATGGTCTGTCTTATTCATCTTTAAATTCTAACATTTGTCACAGGACTAATTACTATTTCTTGAATGAGCTTAACACAGTGGTCCCTAACCTTTTTGTCACCAGGAACCAGGTGCTCCTATGAGAATCTGATTCCTGATGATCACAGGTGGAGTTGAGGCAGCAATGCTAGAGCGCTGGGGAAAGGCTGTAAATCCAGATGAAGCTTGGCTCCTTGCCCGCCACTTGCCTCCTGCTGTGCTGCCTCATTCCTAATGGGCCATGTACCAGTTCCATTCTGCGGTTTAGAGGTTGAGAACCACTGGCATAACAGATAAAGACCCTGCTCTCAGTAAAATTTACATCTGAAAAGTAAAATGCAGATAAGTCTACAAAATCAAGGTTAAAGTATTGAAGGCCATGGAATGGCACAGGGGAATTGCCTCACAAGAGGTAGTCTCTTTCCAGCTGAGATAATTAAATGAAAGACCTTTCAGATAATATACAGAGAAACCTAGAAAGAACTTTTCTACCACTATCCTCTATATAACATTTCTCTGTGTGTGTGCTAACTTTGAAGTGAAGGACCACAAAGAGAGAGAAACTAGATAAAATAAATTCCTAATGTTGTGATCTCCTTGGACATGGAGGACAACTCCCTAATATCTCTTCTGTGGCAACAGTTTCCCTGGTAAAAAAGGTTTTGGAAGGAAACTAAACTCTGATGAACACACAGTGTAATACACAGATGCTGTATAATAGAATTGTACACTTGAAACATATAATCTTATTAACCAATATCACTTCAATAAATTTCAATTTAAAAAAATAGAAAAAAAAATAAAACAAAAAGGAACCAAGAAGAAAACCATACAATTCAGAGATTACACCTTAAATTAGTAATTGCCATTACTCTTGAGGAGAGGGCCAGCAAGACAGAATAGTTTGTTTTTTTTTTATCATGTGTATCTATCTATATGACTTACAAAAAAAATTAAAAATTATAAATGTAAGAAAAAGAAGTTTTTCAATTTGACCAGTTTAATTATATGCCATGTAGACTATTGTCTACATTAGTCTATTACAACTTAAAACCAGTGAAAGAAATTTTTAAATGATCAGTATCCCAGTGCTTTTTTCATATGCTCTTGTTATAAATGTTTTCTTCTTCTAGATAACTTTTATTTGTATTTCAGACTATACTTCTATATGTTTAAATTGTCTTGCATACATGTAATAGCATCAAATATCAATTCTAGGTCATGTTTTCCACATCTAATGGAATAAGCAAATGAAGAAAATAAAATTGTGTGGGAAAATAAGTGAAACTTTATATATGCATTTATATTATCCTCGGATAATCTCCATTAAAATCTTTAAAATTATTTTAATATTTACATTATTTTTTATGCTATTTTACAGTGCAGTGTATATTAGGCTGATAAACTGTGAAACTGAAAATTAAGAGTACATTAATATATTGTTTCTTTTAATAAGGAGCATTTTGCTGTTTAATATTCTGGTAATTGTGAGACACAGAAAATATCCCCACTTCCGTGGTGCTCAGACTCACACTTCTCTCAGCAGTGTAGTGAGCAGCCTGGTGCTCTCACACTTAGCTACAATGTAAAACGTGAGAATAATGCCTGATGCTGCTTCCCTTCAGTGTTTTTCCAGCATTCCCATCTTTACTTCCCATCCCTGACAAACCCTCTCCACTACTTTATTCTTCACAGTCTATCTTAGAAGGTAATCATTTCTACATTTTCAGTTTTATTCTTTAAAATATGCGTTGAAAAGTGTATATTATATTACAAGAGTGTATGCTCTATAACTACAGACATATAAAAATGTGTGTTCTAAAGAGCAGGTGATGTTTGCATGAAACTTTGATATTAAAGAAATATAGTTGCCTCTTACTTTCATACCCTTTATTTACAGCTATTAAGAGGAATAGAAATTTCATATATATATGAAATTTCATATACACATATATATATAGTATATTTTTCCCCTCTTTAATTCCCCCCTGCCCCTACTTCCACCCCTGACCTATAGATGTTGTGGTTTCCCCTTAAGAACTGGATCTCTGAAGGTGGAGTGTCTCCTCCCATGTACCCGCTGCGTGCACCTGGGGCCTGGTGCCCCTGGGGTATTGTTTGTGGATCCACCTGAGATGCAAACCCAGGACCTTCTGCGTATAAAGCAAACATGTAAAGCAGAAATTTGAAGACTTCATTGACAAGACCCTTAAACATTTCCACTTCACTGTTATTTTCATTTTTAATGCATAGACTTAACCAATTTTTATATATTCAAAGTAGAGTTTTTCTAAATGTTTTTACTTGTTTTATTATTATTTTTTTTTTAGACATTTTGGTGGAGTGAAGGGTAGGAATTCTTGGGAAGAATTTTTGCTCAAAAAAAAAATACACAAAAGATGAGTGTCACTTTATAGAGAGTGACATCATCAAAATATCAATATTGTTTGTTCCCAGCTTTGGTCTCCTTATAAAAATTTTAGCATTAACTTACCACAGACAAGACATCTCTGGAAAAAAACAATCCCAGAACCTGAGGGTAAGGTTGAAGCCAACTTCTGGACCACAGAAACTGAGAAGGACCCCATTCAAAGAGTGAAAGGAGTGACTACACTCTGACCAGATTACCTATTTCTCAAGTTGACACAATGCCACACTCAAAAAACCTCCCAGAGATTTATGGCTTCTCCAGTGAAAAAAAAGAGAGCCCAAGGTGGACATCCAGCTCCCCTAGCATTGAAGAATGCTTCCTGGGAAGTCTACTCAGGTCTTGTTTCACAGAGATCACTGGCGAACTCTATAGGACTTGACCACTGTGGATCATGTTGGGATGGAAATGGGGAGTAGGGCTTACAGAAACCAGCACTCAGATCTGGCAGACTGCATTGCTCCTTGTAGCAATACCTGAACAGAGAGCCCAGCCAGTGGCTCTGCCAGTCTGCGGAGCTGAACTGGTGGCCTTGTCTGGCCTGAAAGCTCATTTGGCAGTTCTGCCTGATTTAGGTCTCTAGCCAACAAGCAATATTGGATATGAAGCCTGTTCCATAGCTAAGCCTGGAAAGCAAATTTGAAGTCAGGGAAGCAAATCAGAAGTCTTGCCCAAATGCTACAAAGAATCTCCAATCCTACTAAGAAGTCTGACAAGAGAATCTGAGAGCTGCAGAGCCCATCTGGCTTAGGCCAGGTCAGCAGTCTGACAAACTGTTAAGTATAACCTCTGGTTCTCCATAACCAGGGAGCCCGAACAGTGACTTTGGAGACCCTCAGAAAGCAGTATATACTATAGCCTTGACAGGTGGCTGAATGCAGCCTATGGCTTAGCCCAGCCAGGTAGTATAGTCAGTGGCCCTTGCCCAATCACCAACCACAGCTTTCTGCCCAAAAAAGGAGTTGTGACAGTGACCATGCCCAACTTCAGAGCACAGGCTCTACCTCTACTCAACTGTGGGATATAGCTAGAGTACCCTGCCCCAACTAAAGAGCTCAACTAAAGCAACCTTGCCCATCAACAGAACATAGCCTACAGCCACACACCCAATTTAGGGGCATAGTCTGTGTCCTCACCTCATCACAGAGCATAGACGGAGGCCTTGCCTGACTTCAAAGTCCTACCTGCAGCTTTTCCTGAACAGAGTTCAGCCCACAGCACCATCTGGTTTGGAAACACAGCTAGCATCATATTTAACAGTGAAAGGTTGTGAATTTTTCCTGTAAGATAAGGAACAAGACAAGGGTACCCACTTGTATCACTCTGATTTTACATAGTACTAAGAGTCCCAGCCAGAGCAATTAGACAAGAAAAAGCAATACAGAGTATCTGAATCAGAAAAGAAGTAAAATTGTCTCTGTTTGCAAATAACATCTGATGTGTAGAAAATCCTAAAGACTCAATCAAAAAATGTTAGAACTAGTAAAGGAATTCAGTAAACATGCATACAAAGTAAACATACAAATATCAGTAACATTTCTATGTGATAACAATGAATAACCTGAAAAAGAGATAAAACAATACCATTTACAAGGACATCAAAAAAGAATAAAATACTTATGAATAAATTTAAGCAAAGAAAAGTAAAAATCTGTATACTGAAAACTCTAAGATGTTGATGAAAGGAATTAAAGACACAACTAAATGGAAAGATCTTTTGTATGTATGGACTGAAAGAATTAATATTGTTAAAATTTCCATACTACTCAAAGCCATCTATAGACTCAACGTAATTGCTATCAAGAGTCTAATGGTATTTTTTTACAGAAATTTAAATTTAAATAATAATAATAATAATTCTAAAATTCATATGGAACCAGAAAAGACCACAAATAGCCAAAGCAGTGATAGAACAAAATTAGAAGCATTATACTTTCTGATTTCACACTATATTACAATAGTATGGTAATAAAAAAAACATGATCTTGGCAAAACAAACAAACAAAAGCAGACATGTAAATCACTGGAACAGAATTGAGAGCTCAGAAATAAATCTATGCATAACTTGGTGTTTGCATACAAAACAATAAAACTTGACCTTATTTTACATTACTCATAAAAAGTATTTTAAAATAAATTAAAGACTTAAATGCAAGACCTGGAATCATAAAATTCTTAGAAAACAGGTGGTAAGCAATTTGACATTGGTCTTGGCCATGATTTTATGAATATGACACCAAAATCACAAACAACAAAAGCAAGCAATATACAAGTAGGACTATATCAAGATACAAACCTTCTGTATAACTAAAGAAATGATAATCAAAATATAAAGGTAAATACAGAATGGGAGAAAACATTTGCAAACCACATTAACCCCTGATGAGGGGTTAATCCAAGAACTCATACAATTTAATAACAAATAAACAAATAATCCAATTTTAAAATGAGCAAAGGACCTCAATAGATTCTTTTCCAAAAAAGATATTCAAGTGGCCAACAGGCATATGCAAACATACTCAATATCACTAATCAGACAAATACAAATCGAAATCACAATCACCTCATACCTGTCAGAATGGCTATCATCAAAAAGACAGAACATAACAAGTGTTGGTGAGGATGTGGAGAAAATAGAATTCTTTTGCACTATTGGTAGGAATATAAATTTTCAGAGACACTGTGGAAAACAATATAAAGTTTTCTAAAAAAAATTAAAATATAAATACCATATGATCCAGCAATTCTACTTCTGGGTATATATCTGAAGGAAATAAAATCACTATCTGAAAGAAATATCTACACTCCCATTTTCATGGCAGCATTACCTACAATAGCCAAGACATAGAAACACACACACACACACACACACACGCACACGCACACGCACACAGGAATATTATTCAGCCGTAAAAAAAGAAAAGAATTCTGCTATTGCTAACAACATGTGTGGAACTTGAGCGGGTTATGCTAAGTTAAATGTTAGACAGAAAGAAAAGTACTGAATAGTTTCATAAGTGGAATCTTTAAAAACCAAGCTTATAGAAACAAAGAGCAGATTGGTGGTTGTCAAGGGAGAGTGGAGGGATATGGGAGGGGTTGGTCAAAGGATACAAACTTACAGTTATAAAATAAATAAATCTGGGGGTGTAATGTACAACATGGTGACTGTAGTTAACAACACTCTATTGTACATTTGAAAATTGCTAAGAGAATAGATCTTAAAAGTGTTCACAACAGCAAAAAATAAAAGTTGAAACTCTGTGAGGTGATAGATGTGTTAACTAACTTTATTGTGGTTATTTCACAATATATACATATACCAAATCATTATGTCATATACTTTAAATTTGAACAAAGTTATATATCACTTATATCTCAATAAAATTGAAAAAAAAACTTCTGCCATCTTCTGCCTTTCGCTTGTTTGGAAATTATTATCTGAGGCCAGAATATATGAGTTACTGATGACTGAAAGGGGACAATCCTGAGAAAAAATATCAAGCTGAGGATGATGGGGTTAAACATAGGAAAACTTGGTTCCTCACTGATATTGCACAGATATAGAATTAACTAAGCTTGGAAACTCATGTGAGGACCTGTTATGTGAGAGAAATATATATATAAGCTAATTGAGGCTGTTACCTGAAGTTGAAATTCTAACTAATACAAATACTGAGAATTGTACAGATATGTATGGACAGCTTAAAAAAGAATTGGAAAAGGGTATATATGCTCTATTGCCTGAGTTTGTGCAGGATTGACAATGAGCTCTGGGGACTTTTGAATTACCTATCAGCAAATAAAAAAAAGGCTTATGTAACAGGCAATTACTAAGTGAAATCCCAGGCTATTAATTATATGGCAAAGAGGACATCCACTTTCTGATTGATTACACTCTAGGCTGGAAACTGTTCTCACCTTTTTTCTTTTGGGACTCTGCCATCATATTATTATTACTGCACCTGCATCTTTGTTGTCCCTTGAACAAATATTCCATGATACCATCATCATTTTTAATCATTCTCTGATTATGGGAACATGCTGGATAATTTCCAAGGCCAGAGAGGAATGTGTTGTTCCCATTAGCCTTTTCTTGCTCAGTGTTTAAAGGCAAGATAGTTAACTCTGGGCTATCCAACAGGATCACTATCAAGCACTATTTACAAGAACTGCAAAACTCATTTATTATGCACAGAAGAAACCATTAAAAAGACACTGGTCCATATGAGGTTACTGAGTGAGAAAATTAAATTGCATATGGTAATAAGTCAAGATCTCCCTCACTTTACATTTACTGACAGAATATGGGGGATTGGAGAAGTAAAACACAGTGATAGTAATGGCTATCCTTGTAACAAACTCTCTGCAACTGACAGGTATACAGAAAATAGAGGTAGCAGTGTATTTTTCATGAGGCTGATAGACTCTCAAAGCTGTCAAATGTTAACTAGCTTAACTTCTGCTCTTTGCAAAAAGGTTAATAGATACAGCACATTTTCCAATGTGACTCTGAAAAATAAAGAATTACAAATAGTATGTGGTGGTATTTATTTTTCTTCTTTTTCAGCCTACCCCATGTAAAACCTAGAGGTTGAATGCTACATCAAAGCTTTTAGCTATCAAAAAGTTGGTAGTGATCACATATGTGGGGGTGAGGTGGGGTGGTATAAAATTGTAATGCAGGATTGTAAATGAATCTCTAGTTGTTAGTGTGTGATATTGGGGATGAACCTTTATTTATTTGAAGATGAAACCTTTAACCTTAACCTTTTGTAGGAAAATGCTTTTTATTTATCATTTGTCTAGTTCAAAAATATTTTATAACTGTGTATTGTAAAATTGTATCATGTGTACCAAAGAGTATGGCTAACCTATACTACAGATTAAAATAACAAAGTTAAGGGGCAGCTTCTACTTATTCCTCGTAAGAAAGAGAATTACCAACAATATTGCCACTATTCTGCCTGGGGGAGTGAATACTGAAGCAGATTCCATAATGCCTATTCCTTTGATGTTTCTCATAGTTTTACCTGATGCCCTGATACTATATATATACATTCCTAAGCATCATTAGGTTTAGTCTTGTATGTTTTGGGATATTTTATTCATGGAATCATACAGTTTATACTTTTGCGTGCCTTGCTTTATTCAATCAGCATTCTGCTTTGGAGATTTATTCTGCGGGATGGTTCATTCGGTTATCCTGTCTCTAGGAATTTGTTGCTACAGTCAGTGTTGTTTTAAACATTCTTGTTCATGTTTCCTAATGTACTTGGGAGCTTCAACTGGGGTGTATATCTAGGCATTAAGCTATTGGAGTGCAATAGTTGTGTGATTCATACTAGCAACAACAAGGAATAAAAGCTTCTGAGCTGTTAATTTCAATCTTTTAAATTGTTGCCACTGTAGTATATGCACACTGGTCCATATTGTAATTTTAGTTTTCATTAATATTAACTAATGAGTTGAGCACATTTTGCATAAATGTATTTTGTCATTTTTATTTTTTTGTTAATGTTCTTTTTCTATTGGAATTTCTTTTGTCTTTTTGTAATTTGGGGGTTGTTCTTTAGGTATTTTGGACACTATCACATTGTTGGTTAACTGTGGGAAATGACCACTGTATGGCCACGATCTGTAGTTTCACTATTTTTATGGTGCACATTAATAAACAGATATTCTTATTTTTAATGCATTCAGCTGTAACAACATTTTCCTTTATGTTTTATGTATTTTACATTTTTAATGAAGTAATATACTACCTTACATTCACTAAGATTTGTCCAATACTCCTTTTTATATTATTTTAGATATTGTCTTACATAATCAATTTTTTAATCTATCTAAAGTTGTTTGCTTAGGTTTATTGATAAACAATTCTCTTCTATTATTTCTTAAATAATATATATTTTCTCACTAAATTCTAATGCCATATTTGTTATAAATTAAATTTCCATATTTATATGTATCTATCTAGGTTTACTTTTTTGTTCTATTGGTCTGTTTTTCTATGACTGCCTCAATAGTATTCAGATTTAAATATTATTTTATAATGTCTTCCAATCTATTTCTTCTTCTTTGAAAGAATGTTAAATATTCTTAATCTTTTTTTTTCTTTGTGCAGATTTTTAAAATATACGTTCATGCTCCATGAGAATCTCTGTTGAAGTTTTGATAGGAATCAAATCACATTTGGGACGATTACATGCGAGTCTTTCCAATGGCAGGCCTTTCTTCCTCTGAGTGTAGTCTCCCTCTCTCTCCCACTATTTAACCCTCCTCAAATTCTTTGATTATTTTTAATAATATTCTTCAAAATATGATTTCTGAAATTCTGTTACTTTTATTTCTATTTCTAAAATATTTTGTGACTGATTAAGCATGTATAATAAATATATTTTAAGTTCATATTATGAATATAAAGCAATACGCCTACTTTTATTGACATTTTTTTATAAACAATAAACTGTTATATTATTTCTAATAATTTTAGACTGTAGACAATAGGTTGGCATTTTTTTTTTCCTATAAAGAGTCAGATAGTAAATATTTTAGACTCTGAGAGCCATATGGTCTTTGGCAATTATTCAAATGTGCCATTGTAGCACGAAAACAACCATAGACAATACCTAAATGAATAAGCACAGCATGGCTGTATTCCAATAAAACTTCATTTACAAAAACAGGTGGTAAGCTACTTTTGGCCTGTGGGCCATTGTTTGCTGATCTCTGTCCTAGGCTATTATATCAACTATCAAAACAACAGTTTTGTTTCTTTTTTTTAAATTCTTCTTTCTTTTTTGTCATTTTTATTTTCTACTTTCTCTGGCTAAGAAGTCCAGAATAATCCTTAATAGAAATGTTGAATGTGGCTATTCAGTCTTGTTCACAATTTTAAAGAAAATATTTTTAATAGTTCACTGATGTGTAATTGTTGTTGTAGGTCTGCATAGATTCATTAAATTATGGAAGTTTCCTTCTATTTCTAATGTGTAGCAGTTTTATCATTATTTTTTCTTTGCAGCTATTAAGATGTTTGAATGTTCTTTCTCTTTTAATCTGTTAACGTTATGAATTACATTAATAGGTTATGTAATATACTAGCACTGCATCTTTTGTACATTTGTACATAATGTTATTATCTTTTAAAAATATTATTTGGTTTGTTCTGTTTTTTAAAAAAATTAGCATCTATTTTTATGAGTAAAATTGACCTGTTTACTTTCTTTCTTGTTCTGTGTTTGTCTGGTTTGGAATACAGGCTAAAATAACTACATTAATAGAGTGGTCAAGTATTGTCTCCTTGTTGAGTATTAGAAGATTTTGTGCACTACCAAGTTAAGTCTTCATTGGATTTTCAGATGGCTTCACTGATAAAACTAAAAGTGTTACAATGTCTGTGGGAAGATTCTTAACCACTGATTTGATTTTTCTGAACTATTACAGGATTATTCAATTTTTCTATTGCTTCTCATTTAGTTTTGGTAATTTGTTTTCTAGAAAGATATTTTTACTAAGTTTTCAAATTTGTTTGAATGAATCTATTTTTAGCATTCTTTATTTTTTTCAAATTGCTGCAACATTTGTAGTTATAAACTTGTTTTTATTCTTAATATTATTTGAACACTTTCTCTATGTTACTTGATAAATTTTGTCAAAGCATTGTCAATTTTATTAATTTCAAAGAGCAATGGCGTATCTTCATTAATCAACTGTATTCTGTTTTATTTTGTTAATTACTTTTATCTTTTATTAGCCAGTAGTATTTGTTTTTCTTTTTCTTAATTCTTTAATTAAAAACTTAGTTTTTAGCCTCTTCTTTTTCAATATAAGAACTTAAAACTACAACTTTTCCTCTGCTCTTTTAGCTATATCCTATATATTTTTTAAATTTTATTTTAATTGTTATTAATTTCTGATTATTTTCTTATTTATATCATAATGTATTCTTTAAGAAATGAGTCACTTGAGATTTTATTTTTAAATTTCTAAATTTACAGAATTTTAAAGTTACCTTTGTAATATTGGTTTTCATTTCTAAGACTGTTTTATAATATTCCAATTCTTTGATTTTTTTGTTAATTAGTATGTAGTCAATTTTTGGAAGAGTTCAAGTATATATGAAAAAACTGCATTCTCTATTTCTTGTGTAAAGGATTCTATAAATGTACATGAAATTAAACTTGTTAATTGCATTGTGCAAAAATTCTGTGGCCATTTACTTTCATTTTCTTAATGTCAATTAATAGGAAACGTGTATTACAAACTTTTCCTAATTTCTCTTTCATATATATATATATATATATATATATATATATATATATATATAATTAGGTGAACACAATGTACAATGTTAATGTCTCCTTGTTGATTTGAAACTCGTACCCAGTTTCTCAGACATGTATTTTCTTTTATTTTTTGACATATGTTTTCTTAAAGTATATTTTTATATTAATTTAGCTACTACAATTTTCAATTACTTTGTTTCTTCTGATATTATTTTCCCTTTTTTATAATTTTAACTTTCTACAACTTAATGCTTCATCTGTATCTTATGTAAACAGTATGAGACTAGAATTTTAAAATCAATTCTGAACATATTCTGACTTATTTTGTACTTTCAACTCTTTATATTTCTATAAATATCATTATTGTGCTTTTCCCAAAATTCTACCCTTTCCTGTGCTCTACTTTTATCTTATTTCATTTTAACACAAGTTGATGTTATGGTTTTATAAAGTCATATGTTTATTTAGATATATATGTTTCTTCTTTTATTTCACACTATTCTTCTGGAAAATTTTTTCTCTTTCTAAAGATTTTGAAGGTCCTTTAGCAAGAATATGTTAGTTGTAACTTCTTTTAATTTCATCTTTTACTTGATATTGTTGCCAGTTTTATGAATCAAGTTATTTTTTTCAGAACATTGAAGGTATTGTTTCATTTTTTTCTGAATCATATTATTGCTGTCAAGAAATCAGCTTTCCTCCCGAAAAATAATTAAATAAAATGAGACAAGCAATCAACCAAATGCAGAATTCAAAACACTTGTTATGAGGCTATTCAATGAACTTAGGAGAAGAGTAGATGAACTCAGTGAGAACTTAAATAAATAGGAAACATAAAAGAGGAAATAAAAACATTTTTAAAAAGTCAGAAATGGGGAATACTTTAGGAGGAATTAACAGTAGATTCAATGAAGCAGAAAATTGAATCATCAGTTTAGAAGACAAGGTAGCAGAAAACACCCAATCAGAACAGCAACAACAACAAAAAGTCCAAAAAAAATGAGAATAGTTTAAGGGGCTTCTGGGGCAATATTAAGCACGTCAACATTCATGGTATAGGGGTATCAGAAGGAGAAAAGAGAGAGCAAGAAATTGAAAACTAATTTCAAGAAATAATGACAGAAAACTTTTTTCACCTGGTGAAGGAAAGAGACATACAAGCCCAGAAAATGCAAAGTGTCCCAAACAAGATGAACAAAAGGAGGCCCACACCAAGACACATAATTAAAATGCCAAAGACAAAAAGAGAACCTTAAAAGCAGCAAGAGAAAAGCAATTAGTTACCACAAGGAAGCTCCCCTAGACTATAGCCAATTTCTCAACAGAAACTGCAGGCCAGAAGGAATTGGCAGAAAATATTCAAAGTAATGTAAAGTAAGGACCTACAACCAAGATTGCTCTACCCAGCAAGGGTATCATTTAGAATTGAAGGACAGATAAAGAGCTTCCCACACAAGAAAAAGCTAAAGGAGTTAATCATCACCAAGCCAATATTACAGGAAATGTTAGAGAAACTTTTTTAAAACAAAGAAGAAAAAAGATAAGAGATACATTAGGCATTTAAGCTGGAAAAGTCACTTTCTCCTGTGGTAAAAATTTTACTTACCTCAATTAATCACATCAACTTATTACATAAAGAGCTAAATCAATGTCTGTCTTTATGCCAGTACCATACTGTTTTAATAACTTATGGTAGTTAAGTAATTTTCTATATGTAAGGTCATTTCACCAGCAAACAGATCAGTTTCCTTTTTCCTATCTAATACAGATGCCTTTTATTTCTTTTTCTTACCTGATTTCTCTGACTAGGACTTCCAATACCATGTTCAACAGAAATGGCAAAAGTGAGTATTTTTGATTGTTCCTGTTTTTAGAGAAAAAGCTTTCAGTTTTCTACCATTGAGTATGATATTAGCTATAGGTTTTTCATATATAACCTTTATTGTGTTAAGACAAGTTCTTTTTGTTGATAGGTTTGTTTTTATTTTTTGTTTTTGTTTTGTTTTGTTTTTAATCATGAAAGATTGTTGAATTTTGTTTATATTTTTATATGTCAAGTGAGATTATTATGTGGTTTTATTCTTCATTCTGTTAATGTAATATATCATATTAATTTATTTGTGTATATTCAACCATCATTGTGTCCCAAGGGTGACTCTCACTTGGTCATGGTGTATGATCCTAGTAATGTACTATTGAATTCATCTATGGAACAGAATAGCATGGAGAATTAAATCCACACATATATGGGCAACTGACCTTCAATTCGAGTGTGAAGAAAACACAGTGGGAAAAAGATACTCTTTTTAACAAATGATATTGGGAAAACTGGATAGCCACATACAAAAGAATAAAATTGGACTCCTATCATATATTATACACAAAAATAAACTCAAAGTGGATTAAAATCTTAAATAAAAGACCTGAAAATGTAGGTCTTGCTTGTGATTTCTTGAACATAACACCAAAATTACAAGCAACAAATCAAAAATAAAGTGGGACTATGTCAACTTAAAAGTTTCTGCACAGAAAACTATCGACAAAATAAAAAGGCAACTTATAAAATGGGAGAAAATATTTGCAAACTGTTTATCTGATAAAGGGTTAATATGCAAAATATATAAGAAACTCTTATAACCCAACAGAAAAAAATGGCTAAAAACTTGAATATACATTTCCTCAAAGAAGACATACAAGGGCCAACATGTATATGAAGAAATGCACAACATCATTAATCATTAAGGAAATACAAATAAAAACCACAGTAAGATATCATTTCATACCAGCTAAGATGGCTATTAAAAGAAAAGAAAATAAAGAAGAAAAGAAAAACAAGATAAGTGTAAAAATGTTGAGAAATTGGAGCCCTAATACATTGTTGATGGGAATATAAAATATACAGCTGCTACAGAAAACAGTATAAAGATTCTTTTAGAAATTAAAAATAGAACTACCATATGACCCAGAAATCTCATTTGAGGCATATATCCAAAAGAATTAAAGTTAGGATCTCAAAGAGATTCTTTGATTTAACGTTCATTGCAACACTGTTCACAGTACCCAAGATATAGAAACAACATAGGTATATGTTGATAGATAAATGGATAAAGAAAATGTAGTATGTACATACAATGGAATATTATTCAGCCTTAAAAAGAAGAAAATCCTGTCATTTGCAACAACAGGAATGAACCTAGATGATATAACGCTAAGTGAAATAAGCTAGTCACAGTAAATACACAAATACTACATGATTCCAATTATTATGAGGTAATAAAAATAGTCAAATCCATTGAAGCAGAGAAAAGAATTCATAAAAATAGTGGTTACCAGGGGCTAAATGTCAGAAAAAATTGGAAATTGTTGTTCAATTGGTATACAATTTCATTTATGCAAGATTAAGTAGCTCTATTTTGTAATGTCTAGAGTCAATAGCACTGCACTTTGCACTTAAAAATTTGTTGAGAGTAGATCTTATATTAAGTGGTATTAATACGCGCGCGCACACACACACACACACACACACAAGGGGACACTAAAAAACTTCTGGAGTTAATGGACATATCTATTATTCTGCCTGTGATAACAGTTTCACAGGTGTTGTATATGTCCAAATTCATCAAATTGCATTCATTAAATAAATGCAGGTTTTTATATGTCAATTACATATCAATAAAGCTATGAAAAAGAGAAAGCTAACTTGTTTCCACAGAATAATTTCTCTCAGTCCTATAAGTGTTCTAGGATATCAGTCATCATAAACACTTTAAGGACAGAACTATATTTGCTCACTAGTGCATACTTGGTGGCTAGAACAATACCTGCCATATAGCACTTTTTTTTTTTAATTTTGTAGGCAAGGCAACCCTTGGTTGACCTCACAGATTGCAAGGACTTTGTCAGTTTACAATCCCTTATTTTTTTATTTTTTATGCCTACAGCACCTGGTCTTCCTAGGTGGTCTCCCATTCAAGTACTAACCACGCTTAACCCTGCTTAGTTTCCAAGATCAGACAGAATGACACTTGTTCAGTGTAGCTACCACATTCATAAGAAAGAGTTACTGAATGAGTGCATGTTGGATGCTACGTATGAACAAATACACAATGCACTTTCATAGTGTCTTCCCCAAATACCACTTCCCTTATTTCTTTCTAATCCATATCTAGCTTGCTTTCTCCTTTTCAATTTTGTAGTTATCCTGTGTGGTATTTAGATATACACTAATCTGAAGAAATGGCATAAACAACTTTTATTCTATCATTATCTAAAAAAACATAAAATTCATAGAAATCTTTTTCAATTATTGTTATTTCCCTACTAGTTTTATTGACCCTGAAATTACCTTAACTAAAAAAAATCTTCTTTAGCTGTTATCTTTCCTCTTGGTTATTTGGCTTCTCTAATATTTCAAGAAGTGCTTTATATGCATTTTATCTCGATGATTCCTAGATAATACTACTTTCTTCTTATCTTTCAAATTATTTTAATACATTAATATAGTAGGCTATACTAAAATATTAAAATTCTGTAAGTCTTATGTTTTATTACTAATATCTTATATGACATTGTTTTATTACTAATATCTTATATGACATTGAGGAAAAAAAAGTCTTCCTTATTCCATCAGATCCCAAACATTAAAGATTAATGTTTGGGTTTGAAAGTCCATGATTAAGCATGAGCATGAAAAAATATTAAATGATTCGATGTATTAATGTTGCTTAAAGTGTATATGTGACTCTTTCTGAAATAGATTTAGTGAAATTAGCACCCAGCTATCAGAAAAACACAAATTTATTCCATATGAAGTGTGTAGGACTAGAGAGATTTCCAAATTTTATATTATATTTAACTTTGCACAATGCCTAAAATTTCAGTGTAGAAACATATTTAAAACCTTGCCCAGTAAAAACGTATTTGTATGCAAATTATACTGTACAGTGTACACCTGAAAGTGTATTGCTTTGCATTTTTCCTAAGCCCCAGCAAAATACTTAAAGGACGTCTGAAGGATGTTTGATTTGAAAACACTTTTGAATAAGAATGTAAAATAAATTTAAAAACAATTTCTTTATGCCTGACACAAGATTGGTATGTGTCATAAAACTGGCTCAATATTCAAAAGGCATTATTTTCACTGACCTTATTAGAGTATACGATGGCCAATGACATAATTTGTTCTACATGCACAAGGCAATGTGGAATCGTGTATATCATTAACAACAGTTTGCATTAAGTAGCCTTCTCTTACCAGGTTAGTAATGGACCCGAGGTGGAAGGGAGTATAGGAGAGTGGAATGATCACTCACCTTAGAAACTAAAGTGCATGATTTATATCTTTTCGCTGCCATCCACTAGGGGTATAATTTTGGATAAACTTTTAATTACTTCTTAAACTTGGTTTCCTTTTTCAGAGTTGTACAAAAAATATTTAAAATTGAGAAAAGTATGTTAAAGGGTATAATCTAACCTTTTAAGGTGATCTTTGCAATCAAATATTTATTTAAATTAAATTCAGGGGCAAGTGCTCTATCTCTAGACTAAATCTGATGGAGATGTGGTTAAATTTACTTGCATTATTCATTTTTATCCCTAGGGATTAGAGGAATTTCTGAAATATTTCAAGTTCTCCTTGTTTCCTTAAATAAAATGTAGTGTACACCTATGAAAATTTGAAGATAAAACTACAGGTAGAGTAGCTACTAATCAATATCTGGATTATACTAGTATTGATATGATATTTAAAAATCAATATTTAGCATAAATTCCAGTTAAATTTTCTTATGTGAATTTTAAGAGATTTTTAAATAATTGAACAAAGAAATTTATAGTCATGGATATCACTGTATATTGATTTTGATACCTGCCATCTGTCAAATTTTATTTAGTATAACAATAAATAAATGATTATAAAAGAAAATAAATATTTTACTAAGATATTGTTATTTTCTCAACTGTAAACTGGGGAAAATAGATGGTTTTAACAATTTACTTTGTTGGAGTTAGTCCTTAAAAACATGAAACAAACAATTATATTGGTTTCACCTTCAATATCTATAAATTTTTTGTCACCTTTTTAAAGACTTCACTTAAAATTAGTGGTGATTTTGTATTTTTAAAAATATATATATAGTAAGTGGTAAAATAAAAAAACATATTAATAGCCTGAAAGGCACCACTTTAGATAATGGCCATAAATTTTAATCTCAGGCCCATTATGCACTGACATACATTCCTTTGCAAAGCCAAACTCAGTGTATTGTGGTACACAAAACACCAGGCAAATACATCAAAAGAAGGAAAGGTTACAATATGTGGCAGTTTTTTTTTAATTGAAAGTATATATTAGATCTCCACTTCATACTTGCTTTTACTGCATGCCACTTTAAAGCTTTTTCCTCAGAATTATGGTGTAAAGGCAGTTCATAAAATAACTAGTTGGAATTGTTATATATCATATTTGTTAGCTATAAGTAGCATTGTTACAGTAAAGATAGAAATTGATTTGGGGTGCTTCCTAGTAAATAATATATTCTTTAATTCTTCAAGGTCTCAAAATTCTTAAATGTAATATGAATGTTGATTTCTATAAGAATAGCTTTCTGATGTTATAATAGTGGCAAAAAAAAGAAAGAAAAAAATTTTTAAGCCTAATTTAAAAAAGAAAACTTGGCGTAAAGAACTTTTTATTTAAAGATTCTAAATTTTCTCTGTACATAGATATCTGCCATTATCATAATTTAAAAGATATAAAGTATAATGAGATAATGTGCAGACAAAAGATGTAATTCATTTTAAGGACACTCATCAAAGAAAAACATAAAATAAGAGATATAAAATATTACCCACTACTTCCACATCTATACACATCACATTTGATTTCAATACCCACCCAACCCCTCACCTTTTATTCCCTTTGCTCACTCGATGTTAATAGTTAATTTTTTTGCCTTTCCAATTAGATTATATGTTTCTTGAGGTCAAGGATCTTTTTTCATTCAACTTGATTTCTTTGTTTCTAGGTCCATTATTCAAATAAATTGTGTGCCTAATAAGGTTTTTTTTTTTTTTTTTTAATAATGATTAAATGAAGGAGGGAAAAGGGAGGGGAGAGAAGACAAAAAGATGAAGAAGAAAATATAAACTGTACAAACCACATATATTTCCTTAAGGAGATATAGGTAAGAAATCCTAATCTAATGTTCTTTGTAAATTAATGTTTCCACACATGGATCTGTCAAATAGTGAAACAAAAAAGGTGGGATAGGGCCAGGGAGGAAGAAGCTGCAGTGACTGGAGAAGTTTAAATCTAATGGATATAAAAAAAGTAAATACATAGTTTATAGCTATTGAATTTTTTTTAAAAAATGATGCTTAATTGTTATTGAATATTTTCTTTTCTGAGTTATTCTTCTTTTTAGCTGTAGATTATGTCAGGCAAATGACATAATCTCTGTGACTCAGAGTCCCTATAGGCAAAATGAAGGTAAAGATATCTGTCTTCCCTATTTAAAAAGTCATGAAAATCAAATGACTATCCATCTGACTATTTATATTCATAAGATTTTATTTATAAATTATCTAAACTGAAATAATATACTTTTGATTGTGAAATAATAGGTGATCAACCTTATTAAGCAATTTTTTCATCATAAAATTAGTTCATTTTAATTTCATAAAACAAATTAATTTATTGATTTATTATGGTGCCAAATCTATTACAAGTATTTCAGAGGATGGAGTTATAGAACAGAGAGCAACTATTTCGGTTACTCATAAAGCCATACCTGAGAGGAGCTGAAAAACTTTTCTGACATCCGATGAAATAATTTCAAATCACAGAATATTTTATAGAATTCAACAGAGAAATCAAAGGCTCAAAAAGAGATAGCATAAGACAAAATGAGGTGAAAATGTGATTACGAAAGGCAAACTAACAGATAGTTAATTTATCAAATAGCACACCTGTGCAGTTACTGCCATTTACATATGCATAATTGTAATATGATATTCAAGAAAAAGTAGAATGATGTGCTGAGGAATTTTTAAAGAAGCATATCTAGACTTTAAAAAGTATATAGACATTGGCAGGATTTTTAATGAGTAGTGTCTATACTGAGCTATACAGAAATATAAAAAAGAAAGAAAGGAAGGAAGGAAGGAAGGAAGGAAGGAAGGAAGGAAGGAAGGAAGGAAGGAAGGAAGGAAGGAAGGAAGGAAGGAAGGAAGGAAGGAAGGAAAGAAAAGGAAAAGAAAAAAAACAAAATGGACTTCCCAAAGGAATATATACACATACATATTACATATATACACCTTAATTTTTAGTGAACAGGCTTGTAAAGGAATTCAATTTGTATTTTAAAGCTCTCATTGTAAATGTATATACACAGATAAACAGAGTAATGAATGTATATTTAATATGTTGCCAGTATCAGGCTCCATTCACTTAATAATTTACTTAATAATTTAATTAACTGTACATGAAAATACAATAAAACATAGCAAAATTATATACTCTGTAAACTACCTGTAAAGAAAAAATGTTGGCCCAGCATCTAGATTCTGAGGCCTCTTAAAATAAATTGTGAATTGCCCTTTTTAATCAGGGCACCAGGGAAGAGAATGATTTCTTTGGAGTGCAGGCAGTTTAGAATTCCTGGTGTCAAGTGGAAGCCCACAGGTCTCAGGAGCCAGGTTCTTCTCTCTTGAAGAAGTTTCAGTGCATGCACATGAGATGCTTACATGCTCTTGAATGCAGCCTATTATAAGAACCACAAAGAAGAGATCAGTGAAAAGAATTTTTTACAGAAATAGGCATTACCCCAGGAGCCAGTTTTAGACTGAGAGTAATAGAAAGATAAAATAGAAAGGTTGTGACCTTCATCCTTCATCTCCCTACAACTTGATGGCTTATTCTTGATATAAACCCTTCTGGCTAAAATATAGACTTAAAAAAGTACATTAAAAACCTAGACTTTGGTAAGGTGTGGGGAGGTGGAAGGAGGCTCCTGTGGAGCAGAACTCTGATTATACAGAGGGTGTCAGCTCTTTCTTCAGAACAAAATTGATTTTAAATTATTTACTCTTGGTGCCTGCTATCTATATCAATTCACCCTATGAATTCATCAATTAATTCAAAACATGTTGGAATCAAGAAGAAAAATACTGTTTATATTGTATCCAAAAGTTGGTTGATTATTTCTGTCTGTATGTGGTTACATCCATGCATTCATTTTGCTTTCATATGAAAATTCTGAAATAACTTACTAAATGCACCCAACAACAAAATCAACATTCTAGCTCAGTAGTATCTTAATTTTTACATAAAAAATTATTTATGTAATTTTACTCTATTCATTATCTTACCTTTGCATTTAACTCTTTCTTTAGCTATTAATTACCTTGTTATATAAAGGCTGCTTAACCTGTTTTCATACTTACCTGGACTTAACTCAATTCTCAGTGACTTCAGCTCAGTCAACTGGAGTTTGAATAAGTCAATAAACAGATGACACAGATGAGTCACTTATTTTGTCAAGAGGCTTCTTTTTCTTTACAGATAAATAAATATAAAAATAAAAAGTCTATGTAATCCCTAAGATCATAGAGTTAATTATAGAACTAGATAGCAAATAATTTTGCAAAACTATGGTGATGACTTCTACTATGTCTAAGCCTTAGAGTTATTTGGAAAACCAAATAAAGTAACTATATAGAAAATATCATTGAAAACTGTTCTAAACCCATTTTACTTGAGACAGAGGAGTTTTCCTGGACACAGTGCTATTGTAGTAAAAAGAATAAAGACACAGAAAAAGAAACTCAAAGGCAAAATGTAAAAATCTTCATAGATCATAATTTTTTTGAAAAGTAAAACTTCAACCATGGTAAAACAGGACACATTTGGTTTTCATTTAAACTCATGACCATTAGGTATTTTTTAGTACAAATTTATAGCGGAGTAAATGGATTTCCAGCGAAGCTCAAGTGATATGGATCCCAGTCCCAAGTCCACACTAACAATGGGAATGACAATTAAGTCAGCTGATTTTTCTCTGTGAGTTTCATTTGCTTCCTCTGTAAAGGAGGGCCCTTGGAATAGAAGATCTCCAAATTCTGTTCAAAAACTGTAATTTTGGAGTTGTGAAATACAGATTCTGGTTATGTGGCTCTTAGCTTACATTTATATCTCACACTATAAAGATGACATCCTCAGCCATCCAGTGAGATTGGTGAGGTGAGTGACAGGGGTTGCTAATATTCCTACAGAGACTGTGAGATCTAACTGGACAGATCTTGTTTTGAATCCCACCTTTCATACTTACTGGCCAAAAAACCTTGGGTGGTATGACATTTTAAAATTTAAGATTGCTCATTTGAAATGGTATTGATTGTAATCAACTCACAGTATAATTGTAATGGTTGAATGAGACCTTATGTCAGTGTCTGGCACATGGTAAGTGGTTCATAAGTTTTTTTCTTGCTTGCTTTCCATTTGGGTTGGACTGATATAATAAGTAGTTTGTAGATAAAAGATTAAATCATAATAAATGACTTGCAAAACAGTAAATTTCTGCTTTCTAGTCATAATAAATTTTATCCTTAACCCCAATACACAGATCACCTGTTTGTAATAATCCTGACCTTTACAAACCCCGGATTAATCTCTCTTCAAAGCAACATTTACAATAAAGTGAAATAAAGAATACAAATATGGGATCTACAGCACTAGTAAATTTCCCTTTTGAATTTCTCTGAATACTTATTTCTAACGATTCCCTTGCAATTTCAGTAATTAGTATAAATGATTTAAATTAAAGTATTTTTGGCTTAATGACAATAGCTGCAGCTACTATGGTTATTTATTGTATGAATTGCTGCAAACCGCTTCTACTGTTTTCTCCCTACAGCGATGTTAATTTCTTCTGGAAGCAGCAAAAGAAAGTAGTCTTCCTATCCTATCAGGCATTCTGCTGACAAAGAATCACTTTAATTCCTTGTTGAATTTATGTGAAATGCATTAAAAGAAGATTCTGTTCTTGAGTGGCTCAGTTTACTTAGTCTCTGTATTTATGCGTCTATTAATATACATAGGTGTCTTCAGTATAATTATATAATGTATGTACAATCTCATACACATGCACATACTTACACAAAAATAATGCTTAAAAAATAAGTTACTAAACTATAAGTGTTGATTTCATTCAAAGTACACTGGGATTGACACCTAGTATACTGTCTGAATTTGAGGAATCATTCTTGAAAGGGATTGAACAAATTCCAATTTACAATTTCAAGTATGCGCATAAAAGAAAAACGTTATTTTTTTTTAATGAGTGGTGCAGCTGATCTTTTCATTCAAGGTCAAACTATGAAAATGTTAAAGTGACTCATGAAGCATGAATATTCATTTGACACATAAATATACTAAGAACAATCTTTTTTCATATAAGTTGCTGGTGTGGCTGAGATTCTTCATTAAATAGAAATTTTGTGGTTGAAATCTGTTACTAGCTTATCAAGGCACCTGTCTGCTTTTACAACCCATATGGCATTTGCTCCAGAAAGCCACGTGGTTATCCACTTTTTGGATAGGCTTTGGCACTTCTAAATACACACCCAGGACCTGTCCCTTCTGAAATTAGAATACCAACTTGCAAATCTGTTTTATCCATGTCCAAAATGCCTTCATATAGAGTTAAGAATCCATGGGCTGGGAAAGAATAGCTCTGCTCCTGCCTCACAGGGTGATTCTTTCTACGCCTCAGTAGTCTTCTCTCTCCTGAACTGCTGAAAGATTCTAGTCTTGCTTTTTTCAAATATTTTTCCACATTACAGTCAAATCTGATCATGTTTCTCTCTTGCCTCAAAGCATTCAAAGCCCTCAAGATAAAGTTCAAAATTATTAACATGACCTAAGAATCCTCTGGTGTTCTGTCTTGTTGCTCTCTGCTCCAGCCATATTGAGACAATTGCAGTGCCTGGAATTTGATATGTGTATCCTTGCTTCCGATCACTGCACATTCTACATTCTCTTCCCAAACTGTTAGTTCTCCTCCCTCAGCTTCTCCTAAGAGAACTCTAGTTTCTCTTCTTTGGGTCAATGTAGCCATAAATCTCTAACAGAATCCTTTACTGACACCTCTCAAACATTTTCTCAAGAGCTCATGATTTTTTCATAATGATCTCATAGATCACTTACTCAGATATCATATTGTATCATAATTGCTGGTTTATTTCTTTGCTCACCTATAAGATTTTCTTATAAACTCTTTGAGTGTAAGGATTATATATTATCAGCTGTTATATCTCTAGCAGTATGCTTAACATGTATTAGATGTTTAATAAATATTAATAATGAGTAAATAAAATAATTAAGCTTAGTTATGATACAAGTCATGTGCTTATGAATGTACTTATTAATTTAATTCCAAATAATAATCTAATTTGAAAGCTAGAAAATATGCTATACTCAATAAATGAGTAATAGAAACAGTTAAACTTACTCTATATTGAATTATAAAAATTTTCATCCTCTTTATAGTTTAAAATTCATTTTAATTTGAAATTCTGTTAGTGAATTTTATCAACAGAAAAAAAACAATAAAAATAAACCATAATTTAAAAATATTTTTTCTTTTATTTTAAGAAAAGCAAATATGGAGAAATTAGTCTTATTTCTAGTCTTTACTGATCACTCTCCATATAACTCATTTAATGACTCTATTTCAATTACTTCACTTAGCATTATAGCTACCTCTTGCTACACAACAAATTACCCCAAATTTAAATGTATAAAAATGATCATCATTTATGATCATCATTTATGATCATCTCTCATAGTTTTGGGCATTGATACTGCTTAGTTGGTTGTTGCTCGCCATCTTTCATGTGGCTTTAGTCAGGCGAGGCCTAAGTTATTTTGATGGTTTCTTAATTTTATGTATGGTGGTGAACACTAGCCAACAGCTGGGATTTCAGTGGGAACTATTGACCAAAATACCTACTCTTGGCCAATCTGTGGACTGGGCTTTCTCACAGTACAGAAGGTCTCAAGTACATCCAGGAAGCCAGCAGAAACCGCACAACATTTTCTAACTTAGTCTCAGAAGTCATACCTTCTAATTTCCTCTGCATTTTATTCTTTAGAAAGAAGTTTATATGTACTCTCATGAGAGAAATGTCCAAAAATTTGTATGTATATTTTAAAGCCACCAAATTTATCTAAACACTAGTCTCTAAACATACTTCTTTCTAATTAACATACTCCTTCAGGGAGACACATAGAGAGAAATCATAATTTTAAAAAATAGAAATGTTATATCCCCAAAAAAACAGTTTAAATGATTGAATTATATGGTATGTAAATTATGTCTCAATTAAATTGTTAAAAAATGTTCAAGAGACAGACATAGATACTGATTGACTTTTTCTTCCCACAATTCCAGAGAAAGCTGTTTGGACTCATATTCTATTTAACATAAAAAGAAATAAAACTATATATTGTGCAACCAATATATCTTTAGTTATATGAGGCTTACTGGGGCTTACTATGTACTTAACATGAGTAATTTATGCCAATTTTAGTCTCCAGAGATTTTTTTCAGGTTTCTTGTGTTTTTTTTTGTTTGTTTGTTTTGTGGACAATTATTAGAGGCTTATTTATACCTAAAAACTGATATCACTATATCTGTGCTCACACTAAGTGAGCATAATACATACACATAGAGGACTAGCCCTAAGCTTAGCCCTAAGACAAGAAACCTAATTCAGGTAGTGAATAGTTACAAATGACTTTATGCAGAAATTCTTTTTAATTTTGTATGTATAATTCATTCCTCTGTTTTATTTCTAGTGAATTCCATCATTAAAATTCTTGGCTCCTGGATGAAAATATAGAAGTAAAATCAGCATATGGAGTGAGGGAGCTCTCTGGGGTCTTTTCTATAATGGTACTAATCCCATTTAAGTGGTTTCCACTCTTATGATCTAATCATGTCCCAAAATATTATCACACTGAGGATTAGGTTTCATCATATGAATTTTGATGGATTTGTATCAAAATACAAATTTTGATAGGTCAATGTGAGCTCCAAGCCCCAGGAAAGTGGGCACAGTAGTCCACTGTATATTCCCAGAATCTCAGTGATTCTATCTTTAAAAACCCCTATGTCAGAGAACTTCAGATCAGGGATAAATATCAGGTTTGGGAAAATAATTACTTTCTTATTATCAATCACAGTTGATAACGATACTTCCAATTTGCATCGGTGAGCTACATACTCCCTCAACCTGTATATTCTGCATTTACGTGTAACTATGCATTTTCCTTTTAGAATAGTTGTTCTGGAAGTGTAACTAAAAGGCATAACCTATTGAATTTCCCCAAACCTTCACTTATTAGAAGAAACAAAACTAACAGAAATTCCACCAATTAAAACTGTCTTGGTGAAATGTCAAGAAAAATATTATGAAGTCCCTCATCATAGGTCTCACACTAGGCTTGTGATAGAAAAGGAATAGATAAATAGGAAATGGAAGTTTTAGAATGTCTTTTTTTCCAATGTCTCCCAAAGAGTGTTACAGAACATGGGAAAAAATTCTCAATCTTATCAGGCATACCCCTTCTTTTATTTCAAATATTTGATACCTTTTCAACTATTCTAAATAAAATTCATAAATAATATAATCTACCAGTGCATATAATTTCAAAGAATCTATATAATGTTACAACATGTAAAAGAGGAATAAGAGAAGTTTAAGTTATCAAAATGTAATGATTTAAGTGTGTTTTATTGGCTACATAAATCCCACTATTTTGGTAATGTAATTGTTATATGATAAACAATCATTTTAAAATTCTAAACAAAGTAAAGTGCAATCATCCCTAGAGTTACACAATATTCGTGTTTCAGGTAATTCAATATACATTATGATCATGCAAAAAAAAATCACTTTGTGTTTATTGTATAAAAGACTTATGTATGGTCTATGGCTATGCTATCCCTGAATAAGCCTGATCCTGTCTGATCTCGGAAATTAAGCAGGGTCGGGCCAGGTTAGTACTTGGACTCAAAAAATTAAAGTAAATTTGTGACTCACAAAAGTATCTGATGGGATATGGCAAAATCCTGCACAAATTAAGACCATTTTGCAATGTGAAGTTTTTCCTGTGCAATGCTGGCTAGCTAGCAAACCAAATCACTCCTCCAAAATGGCTGTCTTTTCTCCAAATTTCTGACAACCAAAAATGCCTTCAGAACTTCAAAACATACTTTGGAAAGGAGTACCACCACCATGACACCACGTTTCAGGTTTTTCAGAGGGGTTAGTTAATCCTCCTGTACCTAATGTCATGCCCTGTAGTGTCCTGGTCCTTCAGATCACAGGTTTCCTTACTCTGCTGACAACCAATGGTCTTACTGTCAGGCTTAGATTCTCCAGAGATTGACTGATGCACCCCATTAGTTGGTTCATCTGGTGTTTTTCACACAGCCCCAGATATTTCAAGAGGGCATCCCTTTCTTTTTGTGGCACTACCTAAATATCAACAAGAAAATTCATGGGTATTTCCTCATGATTTGGAACTATCATTCTTCCTGAGGCTATTGCAGCTCCTGCAGCTCCTGTAGCTCCACCCATGGTCTCCCACACCTTGATCTTGAGGCTCATTATGTCCATCATTGGATACAGTGCACTAGATACACTGAATAAGTGCCCCTTCTCTTTCTGAGTTCACATTCTCATTAAAAAGTAGACTTTATTCTAACTTCGATGTTCTCCCTGTCTCTTTAATAAGACTGCATTTACTTTCCCAAAAGTACAAATCTATGCCTACTCAGGGATTGTCGAGGTGGGTCAATAAACCCTCAATAAACTTTTATTAAACACTGTATTGAATAATTGAATCTAAGGTCCTGATGACCAATACTAACCAGAAGTTTCTGCTCAGACACACAGCATTTCAGGAATACCCTTATCCCGCTCTCATTTTTCTGACATCAACTCCATGAGGGGGCTTTGACCTTCCAAACAAAATGTCACAATGACATCATATCTGGTCTGTTTCATACATCTATTCCCTTCCTAATATCTAAACATAAGTTGATGCAAACTGGGAAAATGTTATACTGCTCTGTAGGCCAATCTAGTCTAACTTTACTTTGCTGAAGCTTGGAACATTTCCCTTGGGAGAAAAATCTGGTCATAATTATATATGAGAACTGGGATAATTGACCATCAATAATTGCATTTAAGATTATCATGAGGCATATTCAAGATAACATGATTTACCAGATTAGTTCTGTAATAGTAGTTAGGTCACAAAACTTTTGCTATGTATTTTAGTGAAATTACTTTCTGCAACTGTGACAGGAAAAGAAAAAAAAAACCTATTCTTCAAATGATCATTTTCCCCTATAGTCCTTTTATTTTTTGCTTTGTCTGGGGAGAAATTGCTACTCCCGCCACACCCAATACACACATATATACCTTTGTGAGTAAAGATAAATAAAGACAAGTCACACTACACACTGTTTTTGTTCTGTGACTTGAGTATATGAACATTTGTCACTTTATACTTGCTGCCTGCTGGCATTAGCAAGTGTATTTCTTAATCTATTTCTCACGATTACGGCCCAGAGAGAGATCACTCTGTTTTTCCTTAATTTTGCTAAAGAGGCCTGTGCTTTTCAGGGTGGAGCTCAGACAGAAAAGCAGCAGGAAAACCAAGTTCACTTAATGAAAACACAGCCCACAGCTCAGAGTTTCACACGTTGGTGGAGCTCCTGCAGCTCTGCCTATGCAAGGGTATTAAACTTTCCCGCCAATGCTGTAGGCTCAAGTTCACAACACATTAAAAAATGAGACATTCTCATTACCTGGCATTCTACTCAACTAAATTATCAAGAGATGAGAAATAAAAGAATTTCAGTCATCTTTTCTTTAAATTGAAAAAGCTAAGGCATCCATTCAAGAAGTTAATTTTTTCTAAACTGCTTTTTTCAGAAGTATAAAAATGGTTATAGCAATAACAATAGTCATTATTTATAAAGGCCTAGTATATGCCATGCATAATACTTAATTCTCTATCTATATTAATTTTATTTCTTATCTCAACTCTGCAAGTCGGGTAGAATTAAATAAGAAGAGTATTTTGGGGAGAAAGGATCTTCATTGTTTTAAATTATATCTTACTTTTATCAAATGAAAATTTTAGTATACCTGAATGTTAATCTTAGCCTGATAACAACTATAAAGCTATATTTTAAATTTTGTGTATGAGTTTTAGAGGCACATTTCACTTATGGTCAATTACAATAAATGAATTAAATGTAAATCTTGATATCACATTTTTTTTTAATATTTTGATTTAGATGATTAGATAATCCATTTGGGAAAAATTGAGGGACTATATGAATTAATATTATCTAAATGAAAATCCAAGCAATATAATAATTGTTTCATTTTCTTAAAAAAAATTTCACTTGACTTTCAATTGCAAAGAATAATGTGGTGGCTTAGCCAAAAGATTTCACTTGCAAATATTTTCTTTTGAAATTAGAGTTTCCTTCAATGTGATAGTTGAAGTATTTTATTCTATATCTTATCCACTTAGAATTATAATAAAAATATACATAAAAATACAGCTTATATTAGAAAAAAAATCTTTGAAACTAAAATTGCAGATATAAAATGAAGCACAATAATAATATGAAAATCATAATAAGGGAATTAAAAATATAAAAATACACTTAATTAGAAATGTATTTCCAGCCTCTTAAAAACTTATCTACCATGTATTCAATGGTAAGATATTTTATAATTTCAATGTTATATTATACCCTTTAATGTTATCACTTAAGCCTTCTGTAGGTGATATGTGTGCACCATGAATTATTTCCACTACTAAAAATTTTGGAAAATTTTAAACTAAGTCTAAAAGCATGGCAAACATAATACTTCTTCAGATTGTACTTTCTAGAGTTCAGAATAGAGAAGGCTCTGGTTTGGGAGGCGTTTCCCAAATAGCCAGGACTTTTGCCCATCAATTCTGCCCCACGTCATATAAACATAAATGGAGGTGCTGGGACTAAAAAAATCTCCCATCGCAGTGGGTGTTATGGTTATTATCATTTGTTATAATAATTTCTGGAATTTATTAGAGCCTAAGTAATTAATTATATAAACATGGCCTTTCATGCTGAAAAAATATATTACTAATTTGGAATCAGTTTGTCTGACCCTGGTATCAAAAGCAAACATTTAAAAGTCTTGTATACAGGTAGTTCATAATATGCTACTAAGCAGGGCAAGGAAAATAGAGAGGGAGAAAAAGGGAAGGAGAGAAAGCCAATCTAGAATACATTATGTCACTGACCACTGCTAAAGGTCATTTGCACACACTTTCACCTGAGCCTTCTGGGGTACCTTAAGAAATCTGCCTCTGAACCATTTACACAGGAGACAAAAAGAAGAAGCATTACCATGGGCTTCTGTCCCCATTGATCAAGATGCTTTCGTGAACATCAGTACCCTCATACTTCCATGTTGTTTATGGGTGAACACTAATTGTTTTCTTTAGCAGATCCTAGGAGGGTATCAAAAAAAGTCCTAGGACAGGAAGCAAGAAATATTACTGCACAAGTCTACAGTGACATATTCTCAGATTGCAGCTATAAGAATCCGGCTGGAGCCTATCACCACTGCAATGGCTGGAGTCGGAGCTAATCGTTGCATAAGAAGGGTCTAATACAATTCTTAAATGACTCAGTTTCTCTCTTACCTTTTAACCAGAAGCCCACTTAAAAATACACACACACACACACACACACACACACACATATAAATTACAAAAAAAAAAAATGACCATTTGTAGCATTTGTGTCAGTGTAATTGCATCATTTATGTATAAAGATGTGGCAAATAGCCAATCTCAATTGAGTCTAAAGATACATTATTAGTATCATACAATTCATATAATATAATTTGATATGATATAAAAGAGAAGCTTGTGACCTAAAGCTTGAGAGCTGAAACATTGCACAATGCCCTCATTAGAGTAATATCCTTTCTGCATATTTTATACTTTATGACATTATTCAACTTAGGGTATTCTGCTTGAAATAAAAGATCAATTAAATTCATTTTTATTCCTTCTACACATTGTGGGTTTTTTTAAACTAATGAAAGGACAAGAGAGAAAAAAGGAAAATGTGCATAAGAGCAGAGTTAGAGAAAAATTGCAAGTTTTTGTTTCAAATTTTTTTCTTGAAAAAGTGTTAAATGTGAAAGAGCACTATAAAACACTTTGCAGTCCATTCAGTTTCTTTTGGAAAATAATAGTTGGATTGAAATGAACACTTTAGAAGATACTTTATTTCTTGGCATTTAAAATCAATATTTTTCTCACTGTCATGAATATTTTTTGGAAAAGGCTTGGCAGCTATTTTTGTTCATTGTAATTGTGGCTCTACTGTAGGTGAAGATGGAACACCTTTCTCTCATTATTAAGAGCTTAGTAGCCCTGAGCTAAAGGCTGTGATTCTTCATGTCACCACGGTGGTGGCAAATAAGAAATCCCATTTAGTTTCTAGTAACCTCATTTGTCAAGAAGACTGTATTTCAAGTTTATATAGATTTAAGGCAAATAAAAACTAGACAGCTAAGTTCCTCTTTGGTCAGAAATTACATTCATCAATTAAAGAAAAGTTAAACTAATGAGGTATCATTTTTGCAGCCTACTGGCCTAATTTAAATTTTATTTTTAAAATATGTGTGGCATTAATTTAATTTTCAAATTGGTTCTCCATTAGTGACAGTTTCAATGTGCCACTAATGTAAAAGAGCACTTACTTATATGAGCCACATACCAAGCTGAGGAGATGTTAAACTCCCTCAACTTTAAAGTGAATGTGAAAGTGAAAATATGCTAGCAGAATATTCTGCATGGCAATTTGAAAAGGCTTTTTTAAGTAAATGCTTTGAAAATGTTCTCAATTCTTTCTTTATACTTTCAATTTTAGCCTGAGATGATCAAGAATTTAAAAAAGGTCGTGCTCTGAGAAACTTGAAATCTGTCTCAATCTCAAAATGACAAGCCTTTCAAGCCAAATGACTTAACCCCTCAGAGAGGGAAAAGTATACACTGGGTCTCTCAGTGCCTCAAATAAACTTCAGGCTTCTTACTAATGCATGATGTGTTACTGATTTGTGTGGCTTTAAAAAACCCTTTCTGAGTTCAGATTATTTTCAGTTATTTCCCATTATCTTGCCTACCACCTGAAAATGCTGGACTTTGGCTTTTCATTTCCTATCTGATACAATTAAAAATTCAGCCAAAGCATGAACTTGGTAATGATACATACAGCAAATCAAGTTAACACATGTTATCATAACAACTCTCAACAAATTTCTACTGTCCTTTCACTTTCATTCTAATCACTGAATCAATAGATGCTACTCTTCTGATGATTATAAATATTCATAGACAAGTCATCATAAACATCATTTTTTATGTCATTTCAACATACAAAGGTTTCATATTTTTTTCACAATTTGTCAGGTTTAGCTTAAATAACCTAACTTTCCATCAATATCCAATTGATTTTTTCCAAGTTTCTGATCAATATTTTTAATTTTTTTTCATCAAGAAATTGATCTAAATTATTCTTCAACCATGTGTACATTTGCATGACAATATACAATGGGCAAAATCTTCTAACTTGTCTAGTATTTGTTTCACTGTCATTAACATCATATTTTATTGTCCATATATCTCTAATAATATTTTTGAATACATTAAAATTTCTACAGCTAGTAAAATCTTTTTCCAACTATTATTATTACTTTTAGAATCAAAAAGCCTAGAACCAACCAGACTAGAATTTATAGCTTAAAATCTATTGTGTCTTGCAAAACATACTTAATCTAGCTATGAATGAGAAGAATTCATCATTTACTATCATAAAATAATCTATGGTTCACTCTCAAACTTCAGTATTGAAAAGCACCAGGACCTTGCCTATGATTTGAGGCTTAGGAACCATCATTTTTACTAGCTATCTGTGGGGTTAAGCAACACTCGGAGAAACAATTTTAATTACATTTACATTGCATTTTTATCTTCTTTGAATATTTTTTCTTTTTTCTAACTTTATTAAGGAATCACTGACAAAGAACTATTTATGTTTAAACTGTAGATATGCATGTTTATCTATCTATCTATCTATCTATCTATCTATCTATCTATCTATCATCTATCTACATATTGTGAAAGGATTACTAAGATCAAGTTAACAGATCTACCACTTCACTTAAATCTTTTTTGTGTGGTAAGAACGCTTAAGATCTATTCTCAACAAATTTCAAGGATCAAATACCATATTAATTATAGTTACCATACGGTACATTAGATCCCCAGAACTTACTTATTTTATAAAAGAAAGTTTTTACCCTTTGACCTACATCTTCCAATTTTCCATTGTCCCTAGTGTCTAGTAACTACCATTCTACTTTGTTTCTATAAAATTAGCTTTATATATATATATATATATTTATCACATTTTCTTTATCCATTTATCTCTCAATGGATAGGTTGTTTCTATATTTTGGTTATTATAAATAATGATGCAGTATATATATGTAAGTTCAGATATCTCTGTGAGATACTGATCCTATTATCTTTTTGGTTCATAAGCAATAAAAGTGAACCACGGGAAAATATTCTAATTAGCTGGAATCTAATGTGGTTCCATAAACTGGTATCTCATTAACAGAATATTTTTTTCTGGCATTGGTGGAAGAATATACTTATAATTTTATTATTCTATCTTTAATCATTAACTATTATATTTCAAAACTTAAATCTGACAAATCTAATGTGCATTTGGATAATATCAATAAAAGTAGTGATAGGTGAGATGATCATTTCTCTCTTTCTGCAAATACTGGCTTTTGCCTGATGTACTGCCTTTGGTTCTACACCTTGAGATTTTTGAACAGTGACAAGTTACGCAGAGGAAAGCAATAGTGAAACTGAAGGAACATCAGCAGTGGCATAGTTAGTAATTTTGGCTCTTGGATAAACAGCTTTAATTATGCCCTAGAAATGGCTTTGCCATTGATACTATAGCTCAGAGATGAATGTTATGAACAAGCCATGCTAGTCTGGGTGTTTGATATTTTAACTAATTTTAACTACTCTTATTATGCAGTTTCTAAGCTCTCATAAGTACTTGAAATTTGATTCTCTATATTTTGGTGATCTAGGGTAATTTGGGCTTTCTTTTATTTTGAGAAAAATGATTCATTCATTCAATATTGTAGGTCAGAATTCTGAATTACATACAACGAAGTCCTCTCTTGTCAGCTTAAACAGAGAAGAGTCTATACAAGGATATTAAGAACTGCACAGTATTTTACCAGGACTAGAATGCCAGGCTGGGTGTTGCCCCATGACATGTTTTATCCTCACTGCTGTTGACAATATCACCACTGTTTGCTCCAGCACAAAAGGCACTTGGGACTATATGCTCCTGCTCAGGACAGCTTCAACTGCAAACTGCACAACTGCTTCTCCAATCACTGACTGCCTAACGAAGTCTCACATGGATACATCTGACTAGTAATGTCTGTACCCAACTGCAGAGGAGGTTAATGAAGGAGGCTCTCTGGCTTTTGCTTGGGCAAGTAAGATCATAATGCAGGAATTCCCCAACATTATAAAGAAGATCTGAAGGTGGTGGTAAGGTTGAAAATGTGAGGAACAGTCAGTATAAAGACATATTTATTGATTATTACATGCCAGGTTTTTTGCTTGGCTCTTGAGTATGAAGATAAATGCTCAATTTTTGTCTGTAGTAGTTCTTATAAATACAGTAGTTCTTATATAGAGTAGTTCTTAGAAATAAAACTAAAGATTAAAAGTTACAAGAAAACAATCTCAACTCAATACCAGTGAATAAACTTCCAACATATTATTTGTATTAAAAGAAACTTTGCATTACAAAAATTCTCATTAAAATTTATTTAAGTTGAAAACAAAGCAAGTCTAGACATTTTTGGACTAAAAATAAAGTTACTTCTTACAAAAATTTTAGTAACCAAGATGTTTAGCAATAAGTGTATTTTGTTATTGTAAGTTAAATATAATAGTTTATCAAAATAGTTTTTTAAATGGCCTAAGTTTCACTAAGTAAATACTGAACTGTCCATAAAATCAAAATGAGAATCAATGAACTTCTAATCATCAAAATAAATTGCAATAGTTTATAAGCTTTTATGTTTAAAAAAAGGAATACAAGACTAGCAAAGCAGACAACTACTCAGAAAAAGCAGATGTTGATTCCTATTTTAATCACACAAATACTTTTTGCCTATACTCACAAAAAAACTTGCTTTCAATTGCAGATTGTGTGTGTGTGTGTGTGTGTGTGTGTGTGTGTGTGTGTGTGTACACACACACATATATATATAAAATCTCCAATAGTAAGTGTCATTTTGCAAATCACAGTCCCTCATTAACTGATCAAGTAATATAAGGAATGATAGAATCTCAAGGTCAAAAAATAATAACTAAATTTTTTAGTACTTATGTGATAGTTTATGTCCTCAGTATCTTATATGTATTCACACCTTTAGTCTTTGCAAACAACTCTGTAAGTATTATTATCTCAATTTTATAGTTGAGAGCAAAAAGATAGAGGCAGGTAAAATAATAGCCTAAGATAGCTAGCAATTGCAGAGCCAAGATTTGAACAAAAGAGTAGGACTCCTAAATCTGGTTTTGTTTTCATCACTGCTCTGTTGTCTCTAACTTATTAATTGACTTGATCTTCCCCAAAGGTATGACACAGCACTTGAATATGTCATGAATGAGTAATGCAAGCCTGTGATTATTTCCCCTAAGGCATTGGCAGCTCTGTGTTCTCCGAGGAAAAGAAAACGGAAACCCCTACTAACTAAGGAGATGGGTATGATCTAAATAGAGAAATTATTGTACAGCAGGTCCTTGAATAACATCATTTGCTCCAATGTTATTTTATTATAAAGTTGATGAGATGCCCTAGGAACTTAACTCTTGTTTACAACAATCAGCCATAGTAAAATTGGTTTCATTATACCTCATTTTACTTAAAGTTGCAGAGCCTATTGACGACGTTAAGGGAGGACTTACTGTACACTGTGGTAGCCACAGCAAGGTTGTCAAGCACACACTGACATCATCTTTGAAAAGTCTTTAGGTTGAATAAAAAGTTCTTGTGGTCACTTACAGGTGCTTTAAGTTGTTACGAAGTAAACCCTCTCCATCTCCCCAAATCTTTAGTAAACTCTGATACACAGAGGCATGTGCGAATGTTGATTCCTCACAAACATCAAGGAAAGTGTTGGGTTTCAGTGCATGGAATGGAAATAAGCCATGCAGAACAAACTTTGGAAATTAACTCAGTTTAACAAAGATGTAGCTTTCATACAGAGAGAATGCTAGAAACTGACCCCTGCGCAAACTGACCCCATGACTACACTAGTACCCCACACCCTGCCTCAAGTTCCTGGAGAGTTTGGGATAGATGCACTATCTGCTGTTGTTCTAAAATAGACAGAATACCTTGAATGACTAGTTATACCTTTAATTAAATTTATTCTAAAATAAAACGAGGGGCTCCAGAAAGTACAGTACTTCCAGTTTTGAAACAGATACTTGAAAAGCTAAGAACTTTATCCATTTGGTCTTTAAAATTTGTAAATTCTATGAATAATGAGGAACGTTTTCATGTACCTTGGTGTCATTTAAATCATACATGAATTTTTTATTTTTCTTTTATTATTTTTTTTTTACCAACAAGGAGGATTAAAACTCCAGGAGAAACTGATGATAATGTCATTTTATTCAGGAAAATGCTACTCATTGTAAATGTATTTGCTCAGTACCCAGAGACTTTGAAAAAGATCTTCTTTATTAGTGTTCATCGTGAATCTTAGATCCCAGTGATGAGACAGTAAAGCATCATAACCATCACCCAAACATGATTTTGCATTTTCTTTTTAATTAAAAAAGTAAAATCTATAATTATTTTAACTCCAGTTTAAAGTATGAACAATGAATATATCTTAAAGAAAAACTTTGTGCAATAAAATTAACTTATTTGAATTTAGAAACAAAAACTAAAATGTGAGAAAGAATTAATGGTCCTAAAAGCATAAGCATATGGACACTAAGAAAATGAGAAAGAAGAAAATAAAGAAGAAAAATAAGAAATAACAAAAAACATTTTAATTACTGGTTAATCAAGATGGAATTGTTGAAAGTCATGATACTGTTCTGGAGGAGCAAGTGTCCAAGATACCTGTGGTTTAAACACACACACACACACACACACACACACACACACACACACACACACACAATACCAATAATAACAAGAAATGTAAATGGTCTATACTTGCCAATTAAAACAAAGGTTGGAAAAATTCCTGCTATGTGCTATTTACAAGAGACATACTTAAAATATAAAATCAAAAATTTGAAGTAGTAGAAGTAAAATCTAACAGATTAGTGTAAATAAGAAAAATTACAGTACAGCTTTTCATAAGAAGACAAGCAAAATCAATTCCAATGTTTTGCAGATCTAATTGTAGTAAATAAAAATATTAATCTGTTTCTATTTAATATTTTAACATAGAAAAATGTACTTATGATCTTGGAATAGGAAAATACTTTTTAAAGAGAATGCAAGAAAGCACTAACAGTAAAGGAGATGACACATTAATTGGATTTCATTAAAATTAAGAACCTCTGTTTATCAAAACAGGTCATTAAAAGAGCAAAAAGGCAAACCATAAATTAGAAGACATGTGCAATTCATATATCCAACAAAAGGCTTTTCTACAATTGAAGATAAAGAGAAGTAATACAATTAGAAATAGGAAAAGACTTGGGAAAGTATACCCCAAAGAGAATGTCCACACTTCAATAAAAATAAGCCCTCGGTAGACATTAAGGAAATGGTAACCTAAATAATAATACAATACCTTTTGACATCCACTAGCATGGCTTAAAAACTTAAAAAATAGAAAAGTGTTAAAACAATGTGGAGCAACAGGATCTATTATATATGGTAATGGAAACGTAAATCAGTACAACTATTTAGGAAAATTCTCAGTATCTACTGAACATACATATATCTTAATACCAAACAGTCTCATTCTTAGGTATAAACCCAAGAGTAGCTCATTTATATGTACACCAAAAGTTTATACTAAAAACATTCATAGAATCATTATTTTTAATACCAAAAAATTAGGAGTAACCCAAATGTCCATCAATAATAAAATTGACAAATGTGGTATGGTATTTTCATACAATAGAATACCATACAATACTGAAAAATAATAGTTACTGCTACATAAAGCGACAAGGATCAAGCTTACAAATATTATATTAAGTTAAAGCAAAAAATATTAAAAGTACTGTATTGTTCAAACAATATCATGTTAGAAAACAATCTAATTTAATCTAAAGCTAATTTATATTGACAAAAGTAAGAATAGCTGTGCCTTTAGTGAATTATGGTTAGAAGGAATGTTAGGATGATGATATCATTATCCAGATTAACTTGATCTGGATAGTGGTTATCAAGGTATTCACTTTGTGAAAACCATTCAAGTTGCAAATTTATAACTTGTACATTTAAAAATATATTTTAAATACAATTTTTAAAAAATATAACCTACTATCTCTTGCCTTCTACCTTTTGCTGGTACCTCCCATTGACAAAACCATTTGGAAGCCAGAAAGCAAGGAGCAAATCAATGCAGCTGGTAGAAGTCCAGTCCACTGGGACACTGAGCAGAGCCAAGAACACTTCTGAAATGGCCAAGAGAATAACCTGCTCAGGGGGGTTCCAAAATGCACTTTCAAGCCTTGTTTATAACAGTAAAAAACTGGAGGAAAAGAGTGAAAACTAAATATCTACAATTAAGCAAATTAATAAATTATACCTGAAATAAGTATACAATGATATATTATCTACCACTGCAATTAGAGCTGTAAAAAATCAGAAATAACACACAAAGTAATAAACACAGAGGGAACTTCAGAAAAAAATAAAGTATGACATCGATTTGTATAAATTTTAAAACCAATATTACTATTGGTTATTGTTTGGGGTGCATCCATGTAAATAAAAGCAAGAGTAAATAAATGCTTAGGACTAATAAATAACTTCAGAAAAGCTATTTTTTTTCTGAGGGAGTTAAGTGTGGAGTGTGATCATAGAGGGTTTTAACTATATTTGTAATGTTTTATGCCTTCAGCTATGAGAGAGGTAATAAATGCTTATTGAATCACTCCTTACTTTTTTGTAAATATCTAAAAATATTTCATAATAAAAAATAAAAAATATACTACCACTGACACAAGCAGTCTTGTTATATAAGTCTGGGCTCATAGCACATCCTTTCTATATGGCATTATTATAAGTGGGAACAAAAACAAATTAACAATCCACATATAAAAATGGGTAGGCCCCATTCATAGAGCACATTCTTGAACTGTTTATTCCAGGACTAGGAGCCAGTTTCAGGTAGGTTTTGTTCCTTTGTTTGTTTTGTTTGTTTGTTTGCTTGTTTTTTGTGAGTAACTATGCACAGTTATGGAATCTACTTGGGGATAATAGGGTAGTGTGTGACTTTAGAACACAGCAGAGCTAACTGTTCCACATAAAGATTTAATCCTCAACTTTGACCTCATCAACCAAATTCCTTCAGAAACTGAAACTGAACTCACTGTAGTAAATGTATATATTCTGCATAACATTTTCTGTAGTATGATATTTGTATCTATTTATATAGATATTAAAGATTTCTATCATCAAATGACTATTGTGATTTATATTTCATGAAAGTTACTGAGTCTATCTGATTTCTTTTAAGGAAGACATTTAGATCTCCTAGCTTTCTAATCATTTAAAATTTTGGAACCTACTTCCTTAGTTCAAATCCTTATCTTTAAAATTATACCTAATAGAGCTGTCCTTTATCTTGTAAGCATAACAAAGACTATATGTTGTATAATCCCAGAGGCTTTCTGATGAGTCCTGCATAAGTTGAGGTCCATTTAACAAATATGATCTCATGCACTGTCAGCATATGTGCACTCACTATAATTAAAATGCAATAATAAGAAATGCACAGCAAATGAGTTTTAAACCTCTACCAACATATGAAATAACTTCTCCCTTCCAGGATCAACTGAACAATATTTCTCACTTATTTTGCCTTTTGTCTCCATATAGAATCTATAATAGTAAGGGGAAAATTCCTTTTCTCATTACAGAGCAATATTATAGTAATTTAATTTCATTGCTCAAGCTAAGTACTTTTAAATATTACTATTTCTATGGCAATCCCCTTTTCATTTATTATACTGGAGAATATCTGCAGTCTTATATTCAAACTGCATCCATAATATTATCAAGTACAAGCAAATTGTGGCTAAACCAATCACAGCATGACAATTTTTGAATTAACATTTTAAGATAATGAGAATAATTTCAAAAATGCTACCAATTTTCTCTCAACATAAAAAAAAATCAATTCAGCATATCTCATGATCACAAAATCTGTAGATAAACATTGAAAGGAATCCGGATCTAGGAAAAAAAGAATTCAGGTTATAAATATTTGGTTCAAAAGTTTTAAAATATACTTGGAATTGGGATATTTTTCTTTGATTAAGGGTTGGCATTTGTTCAGCTAAAGCATTTGAATACAGGCAGATTTTCTTCCCTCCTATTTCTTTTTATATAGCATGTACAAAATTTCTGCTCCACAAACACCTACTGCAGCCTAAGCATTTCACTGTCTAGAATAATCTGAAGACTGAATTTATTTAGATAACATTCTTTATTCTACCAATGGAAGGCACATTAACTTACATACATAAATTTTTCAATAAATTTTGTATTCAAATATTTGGTACCATATAGATATATATTTGATTCAAATGGAAAAAAATCATTTCCCTTTTGTTTTTCTTTGAGAAGCACTTACTTACACATGAGACTTCTTTTAGAAAGACATGAAAGAGAGAGAGGAGAGAGGGAAAGAAAGTGAATAGATTCAATTCAATTGAGATCAACACATTAGATAATGCCACCAATAACTAGTTTTATAAGAATATTTTTTTTAAAAAAAGGTGAAATACCATTATATTTCTTTCTTCTTTTCCCATGACAATTACTTATTCTTCATCAGCTACCACTATATTATACAATAATAATTTTAGAGAGCCTGATATTTTTTATACTTAGTAGATACATAAATAAGTGATTTATAAATTAAATTAAAAAGTAATGATAAAAAAGTTTTTAACTTTATTACAGAAGAAATTATTAGAGACAAGGAAACACTTTCATCAACTTGCTAAACTTTTCTCATATGTAATTCTTTCTTTTTGCTTTAAATCTAAAGTCTTGGAAAGTAAAATAAGTTATTTAATTTCAAATTTTAAAGAAGACTAGGAAGTTAATTAAGGTTAATTGATAACATTTAATATGGTTTTGTCCTTTATTGTGCACTCCTACTCAATTGGTTAAGCACGAGGTAAGCACCACTCCGGCCAGTATTACATTCTATGTATAGTAGTCATATCCTGTTTTAAATGATTCACACATTTCTCCCGTGTTCAAGGCACCATACTAAAGGCTAAAAATATTCATAAAAAAAAAGAAATGGTCTTGCTTGTCTATAAATAATTTATAATAAATCAAGAGAAACAAAATTTTAATGAATTGACATGCTCTAATAATATTTTAAACTATGTTCTATGGGACCAGTAAGGGTGTAATTAATTGAGGTAAGGTATGGAAGGCTTTCAGAGCAGGGCATATGTGACCTGGATCTTGAGGACCAAGTGGGAAGGAGGGGTTTAATGCAAATGATGTTTCCCAAAATTTAGTCATTATGAATCACAGCTAAGACCTTTGTTAGTACCTATGCTAATAGATAATTCATATATTTTTTTCATATGTATCAAGAATTATTAAATATTAAATAAATATACCTAAAAATAAAACTTAGCAGGACCTCCATAGATGAAAACCCATTATCATCTGACAGAGAGAGAAGGTGAAGTTAAAAATTACCTATTTTGAAAACAAGTTAAATTGTCATATTTTACTTAGCTGCTGTTATTACCAAAAACACTGAACCGTCAGATTCAGTCCAGATCTTTATTCCTTCTTAAAAAGGGAATTAACACAAAGTACTGGGGCAAATTAGAGACTTGTTTGAAGATATGACAAAATGATGTTATGAATTCATATAATAAAAATTCATACAGTAAAACCCTAATCATCCATATGATGATATTTGAAAATGAGGCTTTTAGGTGAGGTCATGAGGGTAATGCCCTCAAGATGGGATTAGTGCCCTTATGAAAACAGACACAAGAGAGCTACCTCTCTCTCCCTGCCAGAAGGACACAGCAAGAAGGCAGCCATCTCGAGCCAGAAAGAGAGCTCTCACCAGAAACTGACTATTCTGGCATCTTGATCATGGACTTTCAGTCAGAACTATGAGAAAATAATATTTTTTGTTTGTTTAAGCCAGTGATCCCCAACCTTTTCGTCACCAGGGACCAGTACTCCTATGAGAATCTAACATCTGATGGATGATTTGAGGTGGAGCTGAGGCGGTGATGCTAGGTAGGGAGCAGCTGCAAATACAGATGAAGTTTTGCTTACTCACCAGCCACTCACCTCCTATTGTGAGGCCCAGTTCCTAACAGGCTATGGACCCAGACCAGTCCGTGGTCCAGGAGTTGGTGATCCCTGATTTAAGCCACCCAGTCTATGGTGCTCTGTTATGACAGCCCAAGCAGACTAAGAGAGATGCCAAGAATATAAAAAAGGAAAAGTTTTCCAAGTTGTGATACAATTTGATTTAATGTTATGTCTATTCACATAACTATCTATCTACCTACTATGTCTATCCTGTGATAAGTGTAATGTGTCCCCATTTTTGGAAACTCTATAACAAAAGTCCTCCTGAATATAGATACAGAGATATGAACAAACATCCCATGATCAGGAAAGAATAAGTAGTCTAATGTTGCAATAAGTAGCTTTGTAAGGCTTGTATTTAAAATATGTATGTGAGTGTAGTAGTAGTATGAGAGTTGAGGGATTTTTCTTAGCTTAAATAATTTAGTTTACACAACTCTATTAGTTTGCTATTGCTGCATAAGTCATGACAAACTAGCAGCTTAAAAAATATATACATTTATTATCTCGGTGTCTGTGGGTCAGGACTCTAGGTGCAACATAACTGGGTCCCCTATCAGAGCCTTTCAAGGCTGCAAGATGTCAGCTGGCTGCTTTATCATCTGGAGACTAGACTAGAAAAAGAGTTTGCTCCCACACTTGTTCAGGTCATGGACCAAATCTGTGTTCCTGTATCTGTAAGACTAAGGGTCCCAGTTTCTTGTTGGACATCAGAAAGCTTTCTTCAGCTCCTGGAGGACACGCACATGCCTAGAGATCCTTGTAATTCCCAGAGGCCACTATTATTCTTTGTCATATGGGCTTTCTCACAATAGCTGTCTACTTCATCAAGCCAGCAAGCCTGCTAGCAAGATTATATGATGTGTATGTATATGTATATGTATATGTATATGTATATGTATATGTATATGTATATGTATATGTATATGTATATGTATATGTACATATCTGTAATATGACATAACCATGGGAGCAATTATCATATCACCTTTACCATATTGCTTTGATTATAAGCAAGTTACAGTTTCTGCCAGCACTCAGGAGGGAATTTTACCAAGGTATAAATACTAGAAACTCTAGAGGCTCATTCTAGAGTTTGTCTGGAACAGCAATATAATGAAGATCTCTCCATCCACATACATTTAAACCCTCTTTAATTCCATGCACTAAATAAGGAGAAAAATTATTGTATTTGTAGATTTAAATATGAATGAAAAAACATAAATGACAACTAATTAACCAACTCTTGATCCCAAACTACACCCCAAAGTAGAAAATTACCAGCATCTGGCTATAGCATTTATAGGTAGAAATAACTTTAATGGAAATGCTGTTAATGACTCCTCCTGAGTTATGGGTAGATTGCTACTAGGCCTCCATTGTTATTTGATTAGTATTTTATCATGAGCATATGTCAGCCCAATCTTCTGACTGGAGCTAAGTTTCCCTATACTGCTTTATCTCTCATCCCCTCAACCCCATCAGAGTGCTAATCATTGGTGAATCTCTTTTTGAGTGAAGCCGAAGGAGGAGAGCAAGAAGGGGAAAAGTAAGAAGAAAGAAGAGGAAAAATGTTATATTTAGCATAGGTTGACACAAATAACAGACTAATGCCTGTTTAACTTTTCTTCATTTTAATCACAATCAGGCAATTACAAAAATAATTTTAAAAATATAGTCTATGCCTTGATATGTACAAGTAGATAAGGGCTCTGTTTTGAAAGGCGTTGAGTTCTCAATCATAAGAATTCATCATTTGAGCAATGGCAGTGGACAGGATTCCACCAATGATAGAGTGCAGGACAACGAAATGATGGCAGTGAGAGAAGCTGACAGTAGAGACTGGGAAACAACTGTAATAACACAGCCAGGAATGGTGATGAAGCCTTAGCTATCCAGTGGAAACTGAGAAGATAAAATTTAGACTGCAGCAGGGATGGGAATATGAGAAAGGGAAAACAATCAAATATGACACTGAACCAATCGGCAACTATCCATAGACTTGAAAAGAAAGCTTATACATAAAAAGTGCAAGAACGGAGTTTGCGTTGTGTCTAGGCAACTGGCACCAAGCATTTTTGGAAGAAGTGTAATTTAGGACTAAGAAAGGAGAAGGAAATCCTAACTCATTTTAAATATCTTATATTTTAAAAGGCATTAATAGTCGTAATGCATTAATAAAAATTGGAATAAGAAAAGTGAAAAGGAATAGGTAAAATGATATGGTATTAGGTATCTTAAAGAGAAGGAAAAAGATTTTATGATATTGAAGGCCTTCAGTTTCTTTCCTTTTTAATAAAATAGAGTTACTAGTTAGATCATAGATAAAGACAAAGTAGTAATCAGAAATTAAGCAATGGTAGCATTTCACAAATGTGAAGAGAAATTTATTAAATCATGACATTTATCTGCTCACCACTTTGATAACATAGATCTATTCTATTTTTAATCCTGAATAATTTAAAAAATTACTCAACATTAAATATTTAACCTATTCAAAATTATCCTGTCCTAAATATATCAATTAAATGCATACATTATGTGCAAAATCACTTTTATTAAACCAAATTAAATATTGAACTAAATTTAATAATTAAACTAGATTTCATATTAGATCAATTTAACACACAGTGTTGAAAGTTCAGTTTGTGCAAGAATGAAAGGGTAACAGAAATAAAATTAGATAAGTTTAAAAAAATAAATGGTTAAAAATTTAGTTAATAAAATATCCAACATAGACATTTTTAAGGTAATATTTATGTGGTATATGTATGTGTGTGTATGTGGGTATATCACTGTGCTACTGATGCATGTAAAGATATATATGTATATACATATTTTTTAATTAAAGTGAACTCTTATTCTGGAGATATATATCAAGACAATCATAACTTCCTAGAATTCTCAGGCACCACCAAAGCATATTATTTTTCTTCATAAAATTCAGTCAAGTAGATTTGAAAACTCTAAATTACCTATTCAATTCCTAATGAGAGCTACCAAGTTCGTAACAAAACATGAGTTGAGACTATGTCTGAGCAATTAACTAGCTTCATTTACTCTCCACATTTATTTATTCATTGAAAAATTTTTTTTCACATTTAACTGTGCTGGGCACTGTTCTAGGTGCTGAGGATAAGAAATAAATAAGATAGAAAAGGAAAAAAAGTTCCTGCTCCCATGGAGATTCATTCTAGCAGGGACAGAAGGGGGAGAACCAAGTAAATGACATGTAGTGTGCCAGCAATATGATGAAAAATAAAGCTAGGTACAGGGATAAAGACTGGCAAGGAAGGGGATGACATTTCATTTGGGGTGCTAAGGAAAGACGTGCCAGGAAGCTAACATGTGGGAATAATGAGAAAAGGGAGTGTTTCTGACCTGGAAGAAGAATTGTGAATACTTATGGCTGAAAGTAACTGACTCTCATGCTTTTTACCACAGACTTTCAAAGTTGTTGCAAACTATCCCAAAGGAAAATATTAAATTTGTTCACTCAGGAAGTTTTAAAAATTGTAGATATCCAAAAAGGTCTCAAAATCATTAACTTTCATGCAACTGTCAATTTAGAAGTAAGTCCTTCCATACACACACACATCAAATTCAAAGTATAATTGTTTATACAGAATATTTAAATCAAGGCTAGATTCCAATTACTGATATATAAGATTAGTGTTACCTTCTGTTTTACAACCTGCAGTCCATAATTTTTCTAAAATGCAACAGTACTATTCTCTGCCTTTGTAAGGAAGAAACATCAAACATGATTGAAACTTCTTTGATGATTGAAAAACTTACAGGGCCTTGGGATCCTCTCTTTGAACATTCATTCTCACTTGGCTAATACTGTCTGCAGAGAAAGAAAAAAAATGTAGAAAATTACACTGAATTTATACTAAATGCAAGACCTTATTTGGAAGTTTGGGGCTAAAACTAAAAAAGAGTTGATTGTTATAAAATCAATTTCATAAAAATTTCTAAATTGTACTATTTATATCTGTGGTTACTTTGGTTTAGTGAGTTGACTTTATTATGTAATAATTACCTAATTTTATAATTTCCATTTTCAGTCTGAAAACTTTAAAATTTATAAAAGAAATCAAGCCAACAAAATTTAGCTTAAACAATAGAAAGTTTGGGTGGCTCAATATTTTACACATATTTTATTTTTCACTTTATTCACATCACAGCTCTTGCAAAACTTATACTTGCTTCTCTGTCTCACGGAATAAGGATAACAGTGAAAGTTAAAACTCAGTTCAGAGCTCTCATCTGTGAAACTTGCTTCCCCAGGAGATGCCTTCTTCTTATTGCCATGACATTTTATCTAGCAAAACATCTCTATAGCAGCTATTTGGTAGCTTTGTTTGTCCTCAACTAAAATAGTGAGAAGCCAAATTTGTTCCAGTCAAATAAAAACCATTTGTCTTTACAACTTACTGTTATCACTGTAAGTTTCTTAAGGTCTCAAAACAAAGTGTTGCTTTTTTCTGAGTTCCCTATACTTTAAAAGAGAGTCTTGTATGCCATAGGTCCCTCAAAATTGAATTGAACTGAACTGAGCCAAAATATCTGGAAACAAATATGACCTCTGATGTAGGGAGGAGGCAAGAGAATTAAAACATTAATCAAGCAATATGCTGATCAACCCTGCAGCAAGGCCTGGAGGACACTTTCAGAACAAAGGAAGACTTCTTCTGTGATTGCTAACAACCCATTCCCTACATTGCGAAGGGGAAACAGAAAAAACAGTCTTTAAGTGTCACTCTCGACAAAATAAAATCATTCATTCCCAAAACCATAAGGAACCTATAGAATAAAGTCTAGAAACTGCCAGCGGGCCTTTTCACACTATATATTTTTACCTTTTCATTCTACATACTCTTCCCCTTAGTGTATGTTCATATCAAAGGAAATGGGTTAGCAGTCTTAAACTATAACTACCAGGAACTAAAAAATGATATATAAACTGAATTCCCCAAATATTCTAGGTCCTTCTCACTCTCTGCCTCTGAGAGGAGACCACACTCTATGGAGTGTTACCTCTTTTCTAATAAACTTTCCTTTTGACTTTAACGTTAGCATGTGTGTTGAATTCTTCTACATTCTCCACCAAAGGAGCCTCTTCTTCTCTCTGTGCAGGGCTTAGTCTCCTCCCACTTGGGGGAATTTGCCTATCCTGAATCACCTCCACTTCATAAATCTCCATCACTTGTGCCCGACGTAATTTTGGCACAATGACATGCAAAAGCATTTGTCTTATTGTATATATCCTAGTACTCATCATTTTATCTCAATTAAAAAAATTTAATGAAAGTAGTAAAATATGTCCTAAATTTAAATATATTTTAATTGTTTCTCCCAAAACAGTCTTTTCTTGTCTATAACTTACCTTGATGCTCTCCACTACACTCTAAAATTACATTTAGGTGATTTTGCAGACTAATTCTTGATGTCAACTAATTTCCAAACTAAAAAACAAAAAAGAATTTTATTCAGAATTACATTGCAGTGTTCCTGATCATTGTCACATATATATTTTTAAAAGATGTCATCCATGTGTGATTTTCTTTTATTGTATTCTTGTAATATGTAAGACAATATTATACACATGGTATTAAAACACAAAAGAAAGATTAAATCATGCAACTTTGAAGGTGAAATAATTCTCTTTTGGAGTTTTAAAAGAACTATTAATTACTGTATTTGATGATATTTTCACAATACTTTAGTACTATTTAGCACTCACCAGCATAATTTTAAATGCTAAATTCTTACTTTAGTAGAATATGAGAGATTTGAACTTGTTGTTATCTGATTCTAATATAAGTAATTGATTAGAATAAAAGTGAACCAAGTTAGGACACACACATTTTTTTTCTTTTCTCTTTTTTTTTTTCATTTTTAGTACTCAATTTAAAAAGAAAGTTGGATCAGAGCCATGATTTCCTTTGAAAATGGGAAAATGACTTTTGGAACATCAAGCCGGTAGAAACAGAATATTGATTCAATAATTAGACACTTAAAATCATTTGCTAAGCTGACATTTTAAAATCAGATTATGATTTGATTTTCTACCTGTATCCACATGCTGCTGTTGATGTGACGTTTCTACATTCCTTTGCCTTTTCCTAGATATCCAGCAAGTCCCAAGACCATGTCCTACAAAGACTTCTTTGTGTTACCAAATATCAGCATTTTTCACAGAACAAAGTCACAGTCGTGCTACTGGCACGAAAGTGGTGAGAAGGAAAAACATAAGATATATCAAACGGCAGCGGCATAATTCTTCCTTTAGTGTTGATTCTCCACAACCTCACAACTTCCTTTAGTGTTGATTCTCCACAACTTACCTTAAACAGGTTTACACATCTGCACCTTTGCCATGATTTGATAGTTTCTCTACTAGAGGCAGTACATATTTCTGTGTTCTACTGATGTTGGGATTGATATGATATACTTGGTCAATGGAATGTGGGAGAAGTGAGAACATGCCAGTTCCATGCAAAGGCCACAGAAGACATCAAGTGTTTCTGCTTATCTTTGTTCACTACAACGATTTGTTGCGCTGAGAATGAATCTCACATCGATCTATAAAGAATAAAAAGTATATGGAGCAGACTTAACTTCAGCATGGACACGAGATGGCCAGTGTCACAAAAAAGGATTGCATGTTCTGCTCCTCAGGGTGAGGACTAAGAAAAATGAATGCTTATCGTTATATATCACTGAGTTTGGGTTTTTAGTATGTAGCATTGTTTCAGCAATAACTGACTAGTACAGATAGTGTGTCTTATTAAGATCCTCACTCACAATAAAGTACAGAACAGAAATGCTTCTCAGAAACAATAGCTAATTTAGTGATGCAATAAAGGTAGTCAGTAATTTTAATAATAAAAACTATAGCATTTTTCCTTATGTTCCAAATGATCTCTGTGAGCAGCGTCAAACAAAAAAGACTAAAACAGTTTTGACTAAAATACCCATCTGAGACTAAAATAAAAGCTTGGGTTATAGGTTTATTTATGAACAAATATGTGAGGCTAATTGTTTCTCATTCTCCAACATCTATAATTATGATTTACAGGGTCTGTAAAAAACATAAATTAAGACAGACTAGTTTGACTGGAAAGAATCTTTGCAACTTCTGTTTGCTTCATAATACATCTAATGCCTAGGAATGAAGCAATACCAAATTCCAAACTGACTAAATATTCTGCTTTCTAGAAATTTGTGTAACTCCAAAATTATAACAACTTTCACATGACCTCTGATCATTTGATACACAAAACTTTGGCATGACTGAGAGGAATAAACAGGGGAAAGATTATTGGGAAAATACTAATGTTCACCTCTTCTTCTAAGGAAGCCCTATTTGTACCTTTATTACTTTTATTATGAGCTCCTGAGAAAGAAAGACAAAGAAAAATGTTTTCTTGTTTGTTTGTTTTTGTTTTCGTTTTTCTGAAAGAATTTAATCTATTGTTCCTGGAACTCAAGCAACCGCGATCATACATACTGGCATATCCCTGGGTTCTGTGAAACAATGTTGTATCTTTAAAATACATGTCTCCTTTTGCTTATAAAACAGTTAATATTTTGAATTATATTCCTGCTGCTTGAAACTAATTAATGGAGAAAGTCAGTTCTCATAAAAACTAAAATAGAATAATAGAAGAACTGTAAATTATATGTTCTTGTTCTTAAGAAAAAGCTTTTGTGACATAGTCAGAGATCTAAGCACTGATGATGTTTAAATGTTATTTAAATAATAAAACACATTCCTGAAACCCAGAAGTCTCAAACTTTATTTTACCCTAAAGCCATAGAACCAATTGGGACGTTGTACAGGCAAATTACTTAAAATGTACCCTAACACTGACAAACTTACTGAGCAGTGTAAGGACACCACCCAAAAGTGGATTAGGAAAAAGTGTCTCCCACTCTGTCTACACCAACTTATGGCTTCTTATCTGAACTCTGAAGCAGGAATCCATTAATCAGAGAGCAAATTTGATGTGGAGAATTTGTGGCTGGTGTCAGTCTTGACTGTGGGCTTAAAACCATTTGCTAATCAAGACACCCCAAAATGAAATTAGGGGTCAGCCAATTATGCTTGAAAATAAACCTATGTGCACGGACTAGAGAGTAGTGACTGATTAGAACACAAGACAATATCATTCTCATTAATAGTAAATATGCCGCATAAACGGCACAAAAATTTTTAGCTCAAAACCCTTTTAGAACCGACCTTTGAAAACATTGAACAAAGAGAATCCTTGCAGCAGACAGAATTGGAGCAGCCAGCTTGACCAACCTCGCTGCCACTAAACTTAGAGTTTGGTAGCAGGCAGAGCTCTCTTGATAGGCTCTGCAGCACTTTTACACATCTAGGAGGCCAGCTGAAGGAAAGTCGACATTGTAGATAGCTCCTGAGTTAAGAGATGTAGAAAAATTTATAAAGACGTGTTATTTATACAGGAAATGCAGAGTTTTCATGTGGATTCTGTTCCATTATAAAAACTGCAGTGTTTTTCTAAAACTCCAAATGCTAAACTTTCCCCAAATAACAAATTCTTCAAGATATACTCATAGTACATTTTTGTGATTTACTATATTTGATACAAACCAGATCTAACTTTTTCTTGATTAATATTATAACACTTTAATTTTCTCACATCATTAGTCATCATTTGCCATGGCTCTCTGTTCATTGATCTTTCCCATTTCTCTGTCTTATTTATAATTCTTGAGTTACATCAATGTACCTCATGTGGTCCTTTTATATTTTACACATGTTTGATGCATCTGCTAAGTATTTTAAATTGCATTTAGTCTTTTGATTACATAATAGAAATGTAATATCATAAGCAATCTTTAACCTATAAATCAAGTATTCAAAGTTAAGTGAAATTCTCTGTAGAGACATCTCACAGCCAGACTGATCTTTTTAAAACATTTTTTATCATTAGTTTGCATTTTGGTCAAAATGGAAAACTGAGATGCCATCAGATTTCATTATCATATCTTCAGGCATCACTAGCGTACATTTGACATGAGAAAAGACTTGGCTATGAATTGGTATACCTGAGATCCAGATTCTGCTGTTGTTCTACAAAGGTCCTAAATCTGACACAAGAGACTTAATCCTATGGTCATAAGAAAAGGGATGAAGATTGAGAAATTATTCTGCATGTGAGGTTGCAACAACACTAACAAGTGGTGAACAAAAAGACTAGTTTGACTACTGACAAGTGAGGGCAGTACTGATGTGCTTGGATGGGACACTTGACCTTTTAAAGCTATCTGAGGATAAAGTATTTGTTTACTTTAGCCTCAGAGGACAGATGACTGTTTCCTATCAAACTTTGAACGTTCTTCTTTGCAGTATTTATGACACATACTACATTTTGTTTTACAGTGGGGCAATGAGAAAAGAAGTTCAAGTATAAGGCAGTGAGAAATTAGTCCTGGACGAGGCCTGTATCCAAAATATGGGTAGTGAAGTGTGTAGTTTAAAACTATTGTAGTGAAAGACGGTTGTGGAATGTACATGAGGATGATGAATCACAGCCCACTGGAGGTTTCCAAGTCTGGAAACAGAGAAACCTGAGGTCCTGATGCTGACAAAGACGCAGTTGCAATTATCCTGGAAGGAAAGTGAACTTGCTGAAGGCTTTTTAGGTTGTGGTAGGACATCCTAGGGAAAGAGTCGACAAGAATGCAAGAAATATAGAGTTTTATAAAGGTCAACAATGGGTGATATAGAATTGAGATATTTTGTGTAAAGGTGAAATTATCATAGAAATATTACCAAAGGACAATGTCTCTTAAGAGAGACAATGTGTCTTAAGAGACTGTATAATACAAGGAAAAGCAGAGGATCTATAGGACAGCCCATGGGACTCCCATGAGAAAAGTCAACCAGTGGGCAGCCAAACAAAGAGAAGATGATGAGAAAGCAGAGTGAAGTTAATTACACAGCAGAACAAAGGCCTAATCCTCTCACTTAGAGGAGAAGCCAGGAGGGTTGGTCAATTTTTTATTTGTATTCTTCTTTCAGTCTAAGGTTCAAGTTCTTCTACTCAAGTACTTATCCTAGAAGTAAAATACTAAAATTTTTACTAAGCCATATCTCTCATAATGTTTTCTTCAATTTCCTCTCTCAGGCATATAGGTTTAAGGGAATAAATGTACCCTGAATTAATGGGAGATGGGATAAAAATGGTTGTACCTTGTATAATCCTTGCTGATTACAGAACAATTGGGCCACTTCTGTGTGTCACAAAATTGTAGTAATTCTGGTAGCAGATTTCATGGCCTCATAAGATCTTTATAGTAATCAAAGAGGTTTTCCTTCTGTTAAAAAAGAAAAAGTAGGGAGCTAAGAGATCAGGGGAAATCTTTCACCTGAGTGTTAAAGGGGACCAGTTTCCCATTAGCAGGCAAGTCCTGCTGGACCAGTTCATTAACCATGAATGCTTTGTTCCTTCACAGAATGTTTTGCAGCCCTGATGAGCTTGGCTTTGCGTGCCTCCCTGGAGGAGAGAAAACTAAGTGTTGGGAACACAGCAGGCTAAGCCTATGTGTTCTAAGGAGAGTGTACAGTCGCTAATAAAGTGTTTGGATTTTTCTTTTCTTCTTTTCAGGTGTAGAAAGCTCTCAGGACCCTGATGCGCTGCTTGAATATTTTGATCTCTGTCAAAATCTATGCAGTTTCTGTGCATCTAAAAATAGGTCTTCAAGAGATTGTATTACTTGATATATATTCAGAGAATGTAAAATAAAAAGAAGGGCATTTTATAAAAAAAAAAATTAAAAGTAAGTGAATCTGCAATGACCATATGCCAAAAAGATATAGAATCACAGGGTCTAAAATCATTGAATAAGATCTCTAGAGTCCTACCTCCCATCTCATTGATAGTCTATCTCAGAAGGTAGCATCCTATTGAACATATGAAATGATAAAGGAAGTCCCACCTCCCAAGAAGGCTTTTTGATTTTTGGACATTCTGAATCTTTTTATTATCTAACCACTGGTCTCAATGTTACTATCTGGGGCCCATAACACAAATCTAATTCTTCAGCCCTTTTTATTTATCAAATTTTGGAAACTTTTGTTCAAACTAAATAATCTCAATTCTTCTGGCATTTCTTATGTGAAATATTCTGTTATATTGTTTCAAGTCTTAGGAATTTTGTGTTAGTATTTCAGTTAGAATGGTTTAGTTATAAATGACTAAAATTCAGTGGAAACCAATAAGACATAGGGAAATAGATTATACAAGCAGTGGGATGTTTCACAAAACTCAACTATTTTGAAACAATTATCCTCTGGACTTTTTTTGACAGTAAAGATTCTTTTTAAAATATAATAAAAATAACCTCGATAATTTCTGACCAGTTCAAAGTAAAAATTATATGTTATCTCCTCCTTTCTAACCTGTATATGTTTACTGATCAGTAGTTTTCAACCCAGGCAGTGCAGCAACAGAGGGCGTTTTGCATGTAGAGGTATTCTCTCATTGCCTGGGTGTACTGCTGATATTAATAGGTGGGCACTGAGGATGTTAAATCTCTTGCCAAACAGAGACTGTTCTGTATTATGAAAAATTATCCTGCCCAAAATGCTAACAGCAGACTCATGGAGAAACACTGTTAACATTGTCAAAGTTTTAAGAAGTCATACCACAATGTCACGTGAAATTTCACTGTCAAATCTCTTTATCTCATAAAGTTTGCAGTTGGATTTTTGAATATAAGTGTAGGCTTCATATTTCTTTTAATTTAATTCACTCTTATAATTGTTAATCATGCACTCTAAGCTGTTATTTGTTATTATTATTTTATTTAAATCTCATGTAAGTCGTGGACTCTAAATCAGACAGACATATCTTTCAGTACTGACTCTACCACTTTAAGTAAATGACCTAAGAACAAATTAACCTTTCAAATCACGCTTTTGCCAATGAGAATATAACAGTTAGCTCATCATTTGGTTGTAGCAATTGTTATGATTATTCACAAATTTGCTAAAAATGTCTTACATCGATTAACCACATTACCGATACAAATGTGTTCATACATCTATATCTTGTCCACTGGAGGCCTCCATTTAAAATGATCTTATTTCATTAATTGCCATCCCCAGAAAACATACCTAACATAATAGGCAGTAGTTACATTGTAAATTATTTTTAGCATCTTAGGTCAGAATTTTCATCATATGTGTTTCTTGAGCTTCAGTTCCACCTAAATCTTGCCCTGCAATTTCTATTTTTAAGAGAATCCTCTAACTAGAAAAGAAGAGAAATCTGTTTTAAGTAATCCAGGACCACTATTATTATTCAATAAAAAGGTAATTAAAATAGTAAAGTTGCAACTTTTTTTTTTAAGAAATCATTCTGTTCCAGCATATTCTTTAAAGTATTCACAGACATCCTAAAATTTAGGGTTAATGTTAAACTTTTCAAATATAACCTTCAAATGCAATCATTTATATTTACACATCAAAGTTTATTTGCTTGGTAATTAATCTGTGGATCTAAATGAAGGATTAAATTCATCCAAGCCCTGAGGCAACATAGATCATTGCTAAAGAACATGGTTTTCCTTTAGCTTAGGATCTAAATGACATATATTTAATAAATATAAATATGTTTTTGAGAAAAAAAGAGAACTATAAATGTTGCTCAGATTTAGGGAAAAATAAAAGTAAAAAACATTTAAAGTTCCAAGTGTATCTCTGTGTCCCAACTTGGCATCTTTGAGCCAATGAAAATATTTCATTTGAAAAAGCCATATGAACTGTAAGCTCATGATAAGTTTCTTTACCCCTCACGTGGTTAGAAATGCTGGGCCATCTTTTAGGAACAGTCCCATTTGGGGTTGTACAAGATCATGTGTTGTTTCTTATGGATTGAGAACATAATATTACATCAGTGCTCCTTGTAAACACAGCTTATTAAACTAGTTGAGGGTATGACCTAAGGCAGGGAGGGAGGAGGATATGGGAGCGGGCTTTCCAGCCACATTGCAAATGCCTGCACATGCAGGCTGTCCCATAGGGAGACAATGATAGCAGCCTAGACCCTGCATTTAACTAGGAAAAAACATGTCTAAGGGCTGTGGATGTCCTGAGGTAATTCCTTCCAATGAGTCTTAACATGATAGTGTTACTCTCATCATTGAAATGTTACAGGACTCAATCAAACAATAGACACTGTGCTGAACTCCTGGGAAAATACAGTGTTACAAAATCCAAAGTGTCACAATTTGCCAACAGGTTTTCATGAAAAGTTAAAGATTTCAGGGTGTTCAATAATAAAAAACACGTGTTCTACCTCTAAGTCACATCAATATATTCTTTCTGATATGTATACTTTTTTTAATTTTTAAAAAATTAAATTAATTAGGGTGACATTGATTAATAAAATAATATGTTTCAAGTATATAATATTATAATAAATCATCTGTATATTACATTGTGTGCTCATCACTCAAAGTTTAGTCTTCTTGTGGAGAGTGATACAGTATTAGAGCTGAAAGGGATATTTTCAAAGTTACCTTAGCTGCAGTTCGTTTTTTCAGATTCACATTTAACTTATAATTATTGAGGGTCTATTGGGAGTTTATTTCTATTGAGAGTTTATTTCATTGAATTTTCCCCACAAATCTATGATGAAGGTTGTGTGAATCTCCATTTCGTGGATAAAATAGAAAAAAGTTCAGATCAGCAGTCCCTTGCTCAAGATCACACAATAATATTTCTAGATTAATAATGTTAATGTTCACATGCTAAGTGATTTAAAATATTTACATACACCTATATTTGTATATATATAGACATAAATAAAAATATTTAAAATATTATATATAGTTTAATATTCTGTATATATGCTTAGAACCCATTTAATGTTAACATTATTAAAAATAATAACTATAATAGTAACTGACTGCACATACTGTTTTAAAAATCAGAGTATTTTTACATGTGTTATATTAAATGACAATAAAAATAATATTAGTAATAATAATTACTTTTTATTTTCAAGAATTTTGCTAAACTCTTAAGACTCTGTAAGTTAATCAAAGCAGATATTATTTTCACATTTTGCACACGAAAAAACTACGAATCTAAAACCTAAAATAACTTTCCCAAGATGACATGGCAGATAAGCAGCAAGAATAGCCATGGCTCAAATCCAAACCTCCTGGTCCCAAAGCATGTGTGCATAGAATATATGTAGAAATTTAACATATTATAGAATTTATATATTTGATCACCTTCTCCAGTTAGCATGAACTGTATCAGAAATTATTATAAACCTGAAATATTGCAGAAAAAGTTTAAAACTCAACAACGGCATAGATCTTAGAAATTACAGTGTCTCCTACATAGACTTTAGTCATGAACTTTCTGTTCAGCCCTGGAAGCAATAATGTACTGAAGCAGGGTAACTATCTGCATATGAAGCCAACCCAGAACCACATATTCCCCATGCCACTTCCACAGGTTAGAAATTGAATGCATTTTTGTACATTGTTTCTTTTATGTTAAATCACAAAATATTGCACAAACAAGCAACTGAAAGCATAACATGTTTCAGTTTAAATATAGAATAATTTATTACATAAACAGTAGAATGTAAGCACCATCTAATGATACGGGGTTATATTTTTATAGTAACTAACAAAAAACGCTCAGTGTTTGAAAGCATGATTTGGGCTCCACAGTTATTTTTTTATTTTACTTTTTTAGTAAAATTAGATAACTCCTTAACAAGGTTAAGGAACTGGTTTAATCATGCCATGATCATAGCAAAATTAAAATGCTGATTAACGAAACATCTATCGTACAGGAAGCCACATACATTGCACTCACAATCTGCATTGAGCTATTTGCACAGGCAGCTTATTTGAACAAAGATTTTAGAGGAGCATTCTAACATCAAGGAGGAAAAAAATAAAATAACATTTAGATAAATACCTGGCCTGTCCTGGTATGCAAATTGAAGCAGGGACAAAGTAGTAGCGCAGACTGTGCCTTCTGAAATCTGGCTATATGGTCTGCTTGGAACTGCATCTGTGTTTTGGTAGCAAATTCACAGAGACAGAAGACAGAGTAACTGCAAGCATGGCTTTTCTTTTCTAATAACCTTTGCTCTGCTTTAGGATTCCTGACTTCCATATGGTAGTAGCGTTTTATATTTTACAGAGTGAGATCATTTTTAAAATACTGTTATGCAGGCAATTAAGATTAAAGTCAACTTCCCCTTCACACTCCCTAGCAATATGCTTCTGTATCCAAAAGATAAGAACCTGAGAAATGGCACACTGGGACAGGCCAATGGGCATGGAGTCCAGGACTCCATTTCTGACAGTGATGGCAAAGGGTTTTATAGAGGATTGCATGGCTACTCCCCATGACGTTTGCCTGAGGAAACAGGAGATGTATATTAAGAACACCCGATGACCTTTGCTAATCTGTTTGGGGTCTGACATCTAAGAATTTATCTAAATCCTCTGTGAAGTTCTACATTTTTTGGCCTCTGATGCCTTTGTTGTGTTAGGCAGCCTTGAACTAGAAGTCAAACATCCTATGTTTCAATCCAAACTCCTTCACCTACTAGTTGAAGGAATTTGGCAAATCCTTTTTCTTCTTACAGTCTCAGCTTATCTGTAAAAAAAAAAAAAAAAGCAACAATAACTGTCCTGCCAATATAATCAAATTTCAAACCGTTATTCTAAAGGACAAGTGAGAAAATTAATGTGAAAATGCAATGATCCCAATGTAATGGTACCATTCTAATTATCTTACATAATCCAGAAGCTTGTCTTCAGAATCCAACTTCAAACTACTTAGAGATCATCAGCATCCAAAATTTGGCATTCTCACTAGTCTGTCCCTCTTTCAGATTATTAACAATACAAAATAAGAGCAGCACAGTGTTTATCCTTGGAATACACAATTGTTCATTTATCTCACTCAGAAAGATACCCTTTCTGCCTTGCCTTTAGTTTCTAAAGTCAAAAGTAGTTTGTTCAAAAACAATTAAATATTCACTTGTGTCCACAGGCTGCTCTTCTGATGACAAGTAAATTTTATATTGTTTTATAAACCTATAGATAGAGGTTTTTTTTTTTTAAAAAAAGAACTTGACGTGTTTATTTTTAATATTCAAAAATGGTGCCTTCCCTCACGTTTATTTAGCCTTCTAAATTCTCCAGTATTTGGGTAAACAAAAACTGTTCCAGATACTGTGTTGGTTTTCTACAATGAGGAAATAAATGTTTTACTATAAAAAAGAAATCTGAAGGAAAAACAAATCAGTTTATGAGAAAGACACAATAGTTAAAAGTTCCCCTTAAAAAGAATAAGTGATTCGATCAATTTCCAGAAAAGATTCACAAAGAATCTAGTAGTTAAAATTTTAGAATTTCAAATATATTGAACTAGTCAGTGTGTCTTTTGTCTTCTTGGAAACGCTTTCCAATTTGTAATTTTCTATCAGTTATCCACACTTTACCATTTCCGACATGTTCTGACCTTTTCTTATTAATACGTTCTTTACTAGATTTACAGTTTTGCTAATACAGCTGTCAGGAGAATGTTGTTGTAAGATGTCAAGATGGGAGAGGTCAGCAGTTTCAGTAACATCCTTCTGAGCAAGATCATGAATTTATAAAGATGGCACAGAACTATAGACAATGCTTTCTGATAATTTAAATTGGGATATGCAATACAAGACAATGGGAGATTTCAGATTAATTCATCTCAAAGAACAGATTTAGGAAAAAGGTAAAATTAACAAATTCCTGGAAAGATGAAGACTTTTCTCCTTCAAAGTTCTAGTCCATAATGAAAGAATAACCCTAGAAATTTCTTTTGTTCAACTTTATCTCTAGCAAAGCCATTACTCTTTTCTTTTTTTTTTAAGTTAAACATAGTATGTTGCCTCAAATGATTTACTCTGTAATCCACTTGGCTGATTATTTACTGCCCTTCTCATAGAAACTTACAAAGTAAACTCAGGAAGATAACATAGGAATTCCTTTGAAGCCTACAATATATAACATGTTTCAAGTTCCATTCTATTAAGCCATCTCATATGATGTGTCAACACAAAATATCTGAGACAATTCGATTTAAAACATGCTAACTGTTTTTTCTCATTTTGTAATCATTAGCCAAGTAGCATTAAGAGTCATCATGTCATCATTTTAGTTTCCTCATTCATTTCAAGACCAAGTCACAAGAACAACCTTATTTGTTTTTAATTGTTCTGCCCAATCTCTAAAATATCTGAAATTGTTTTCTACTTGAATCAAATTTATTAACAGACATATGGTTATAATAGAGAAATCACTCCAGCTGGTGAAGCCCTAAGCTACACCCACAATAATTTGTTCATTTGCAAATCATTGTCACATGAATATTTTCTTAGTACAGCTTAATTATGACTCAACTCAGTCCAGAGTATAATGCACTTCCTGGGAAAAGAAGAAATTGAGAACTCTCAGTACAAATGGGGCAAGCTTTGTTATTCATGTAGATGTCTCCTGAAAAACAAACATCTGTTAATAAATGTGCTTTCAGTCTCCATGATAGTTTTTTCCTTCATCATTCAAACCTGGCATGAAATTTAAGTCAACTGAGAATTCATGTTATTTACTCATTGCTAACTATTAGAATCCCATTAAAATTCTAGCCTATAATCCCTCTGGAAAATTTAAAAAGTTTATAAAAATAAGTGCACAAATAAGACAGAGACATTTTGCTTTTTTTTCTCATCAGCTCTTTGACAGATGGTCACCTTGAAATTATGCTGACATAATATAGTCGATTTTTAAAAAATGATCTTGATACAGAAGGTAATCAAGAGTTCTTGGGAGCCACCTCTGCATTTTTCCAAGCAATCTTTTCTGCAGTCTAAATGTGTTCTTACAAATATTAAATGACATATAAAGCAATTTTTCCCTTCAACTATGTAGATCAGTCATAGCATTATAATTAAATGTCACAGAATGGCAAATAATTATCTTACTTAAATGGTTAATATTGGAAAAATCCATCAACTATCAGTCCTGAATATATAAACATGGTATTTGTGGCTCTATCGATATAATTAAACTTAAAAGGAGACTTTATTTGTATGGCCCCACTAGCCACCAACAAATCAATTTTGAGAACTGATATTTGACTGGAGGTCACAAAGCCCACATGACTTCAACTCCATCTTCCTCTACTCAGAGAAATATTCATGTATAAAAACCTCATAGTCTGTACTTGCCAAAAAGAGTATCAGGCTTAATTTCTTCCACATGAGGGACCTAGTAAATTTATGGTTAGTAACAGTCTCCTTGCCACTGCCTGATTTTCTCTTCCAAAGGTTTCTACTGCCTTGGCAGATTCTTGAAATTTACTCTGCTAACAGAGGCCCCATTCACCTTTTCCAAAGGATAAGGACTAAACAAAACTCATAGCTCACTCCTGTCAGTTTAGGGGGTTAGGGATGAGGAGAAGCACAGTTTTTATCTTTCAGAATGTTACTTCATTTTGCAGACACACTGAAAAATCCAGTAATTGTGATACATTATAGTACCACACTGTCAGAATCCCTCAGCATCCTTTCCCACTTCATTATATTGGGGACCCCTATCACCTAATTCTCCTGCTTAGACTGGTTGTTTTACTCCCCAAGAACTTGTACTTCAGGGAAGATATAAGGAGTGTGAGAGCAAGAGCCTAAATTCTTGCTGGTAAATATTCTCCTCTGACCAAGCTTAGGGCCCTTCTGCAGTCTTGATGCTCAGATGGTGCCAGGGCCCTCCAGTGCAAACACAGGGCAGGTATATCAATTAGACAGTAGGGCCACAATGAAAGGGCTGCCCATATTGGTTCATTACTCTGACCTTGATGCTGCTGTATCCATTGGGACAAGGGATCAACAAATAAAAGCCAGAAAAATAAAAATAAAAATATTAGTCAGAAAACAACATAAAAGAAAGACTTTTTTTTATCTTCACAGTCACTCCCATTGAATTTATATCAATTCACAGGGAAGGAAAGATTGAAAATTAAAACCTGAACCACACTCTTACAAATATGTCCAATCTATGTTATAGATATATTTAAAAAGACAGACTCTTAGATATGAATAAAACAATGCAGTTTTTCTCTCAATAACTCTTTAAAATATATTTAGTGGGAAAAGTTTCTTCCCTGCCCCTAGATGAAAACTCCCAAGGTCTTATAAGATTTTTGATCACTCATGCAACAAAAAGTCCTACAGTGTAATCATAATTCAATCTCAAGCAGTTATCAAAAATACCTAGTCTTAAAATTAATCAAAATTTCAAATTTGATTTAAAGTTAAATATTTTTTATGCTCTACTTGGACCTATATCAAGCAGTAGGAAGGAGAGTTGTAGTCCTTCTCTCTCTCCCTGCTTTATACTTCAAGCCCTCTCCTCATCTTACCCATTAAGGTGGCTTATCATGTCCCATCAGGCATGAGTTTAGAGGGAGAAAAGATAAAAGCAGGAAAATTCTATGGGTATTTTTATTAAGTTCACTTTGTGCTCCTCAGACCTGGCATGTATTTAAAGCTGACTGCATATCTGGTGGGTGATTTTATGGTTTTTTGGTTTTTGTTTTGTTTTTCCTTGAGAAGATACGTTACCTAAATTTTCTTTGATACAGTTAAGGCAGTGTCTTAATTTGGCTTTCTAAAACTCTGTAATTTTTTTTTCTTTTTGCTTAGATTTCTTTGCTTCTTTGGGCATTCCACCAGGACAGGATGAAGAAAGCTTCACAATTCTCTGTTTCTCTCTGCTTCTCTCTTTATTTGCATGTGTGTATGTATGTACGTGTGCATGTGTATGTGTGTGTGTGTGGCATAGCCCATTTCATACACAGGAAGCACACATGTACTATTACTTTAAAGAAACTTGGGAAGTGTATGCCAACCTTTGCACAACAGCAAACTTTATCATCATTCCCACCTTTTACTATCATTCAGGGTGACTCACCAGGTCACATATTCCAAGTGGCAGTCAAACATTGATCCACTGGAATGGCCACATTTTAGGAGACACGTATTAAGTTCTCTTAGGAATCTTGGTAACCTCTACTCTCTAGACTTGTGGTGAATGGAAGTCACAGCACAGCTCTTGCCAAACAAGTACTCCTCATATCCCTTTTCCTACTCTTCAAAATCCTAATCCTTTTATTCCGTTATATAGATCATCTGGTTCTGTGTCAGGGTTGCCAAGGCCACCTTCAGTCTCAATAATTCTCTCAAAAGATTCACAGACTCTGAGATGTTGTTAGAATCATAGTTTCAGTTTATTACAGTAAATGATACAGATCAAAATCAGAAAAGTGAAAAGGAGTATAAACAAAGTCCAGGAGAAACCTGGAACAAGCCTCCAAATGCCCTCTCCCAGTGGGGTTGCACAGGGACACCCTTAATTCTCCCAGCAGGGATGTGTGACAATACATGGGAAGTACTGTCAACCAGGGGACTCATTCCAGCCTTGGCTCCCAGGGATTTTACTGAGGTTTAGTCACATAGACATGCAGTATCCTCATGACTGACCTTCACAGCTCAATCTTCACCCCTACCTCAAGAGGCCAAATTAATGCAGTGTGACCCAGAGCCTCAGGCATACAGAAACTGGCAATCACCAAAGTCACTATGTTAACATAAAATATGCGATCGTACAGATGCAGTACTGCCCAAAGTGACTTTTATCAGGCAAGATATTTCAAGAGCTCAGAGATTATATCCCCAGGAGCAAGTGAAGTCTCAGTCCTCCCCAAAACAGGCTTTATTTGTTGTTGCTTTTCTTGGAAAGTGCAGGGTTTGGGCAACTTGAGTCTGTTGAGGTAACCCTTTACTTCACATTAATATTGAAAATTAGTTCGGGCTGCCAACTCTTTCCTCAAAATCAAACCAGACAGAATTAAAAATCAGAAGAATTAACAACCACAAAAAAATCCATAGGGAATCTGTATTCTGCCATACAATTGCCATAAATTAGTAAAACTGTAGGGATTTGAGAGGTTGGCAGGAAAGGAGGTTAAAGCCATGGGTGACCAGAGGAAGCAGAGAGAATACTGGTTGGAAGACAATGTTTATGTTTATTCCCTACCTCTTCCCACACTTCACTGAGTCAAACTAAACTGAATCTTCATTACTGATGTCAGGAGTAACAATAGCCTTGTTATAGACCACACCCGGACAAGATGACCTCAGAGCCGAATTAGAATCAAAAAGAAAATTTTATTATGAATTCGAATCCGGGCTCAAGCCTCCACTGCCGCAGCAGTGAGAACAAGAGCCCCGATCCTTAGCACGCGGTTCCTTATATTAGGTTTATGGCGGGCTAACTTGGCGCAGGCAGGACAGGTTGCAGTTCCTTATTAGTTAACCATATGGCCTGATTATGGCCTGACCTTTAAGCAAGCAAATAGGATGTCTGGGCGGAGAATTCTGGCCCTTGGTCAGAGGGAATTGCAGTCTACCTTGCTGGGGGAATTTAAAATTTTCCATTCCGCCATCTTACATTGCCATCTTAAATACATAAGTTCTCATGACCCATTACAGCCTAAGCTGCTAACCACAGAAAAATGAAATCTGAGTAGCACCAGAACACTGGTGAAGTGGCTACTTAAGGAAAATAGGTGATAATTAAATAGCTGCCCTCTGAATAAATCAAGAAAATGGAGACTGAGAATTGACCCCTGAATTTAGCAACAAAGACATCACATGTGACCTTCACAAGAGCAATTTTTTTGGGGAATATGGAGGTAGGGCTAAAGTATGGAGGTAGAGAGGCATTAATTGATTAAATTACACTTAAGAATGAAGAGAGAATTAAAGACAATACTCAAAAAACAAACAAGAATTTAAAAAACCTCTCCCTACTTGTGATTCTAAGAGAAAGAGAAGGATCAGAGATTAGCTAGAAAGAAAAATGGAAATATTTTTTAGTTGAGAAGAGGGAGAATGATGAAAGAAATGAGAATTGCTGAAACAATGTGCCTTAGTAGACAAAGGAAATGGATTCTAGTACTCAAGTGGAGAGGTTGGCATTAGCTAGAAGTTAAGAAAGTTCATCCAGAGTTGGTTAATTTGGGTTCCACTAAAGACAGAGCCAGACAAGAATTTCATGTAGATAATTTATTCATTAGAGAATCTTAGGAAGCAAAAGAGAGAAATAAAAAACAGTGAAACAAGGAAGGTTTTTTAAGATCCAATAAAGAGTGTGCTATTAAGTCAGTTACTAATTTCAGAAACTGGAGTTCAGTCCTTCAAGGGTCCCTCTAAAGATCCATGGATAATAGACATCAGAACTGTCCCAGTGAAGAACAGGGACACTGGGACATTACATGTCCTGTTGGTCGAGGGTTACCCCTTTGAGAATTAACTCCTCTGCATATCCTATATTCAAGGAATTAGTTATACAAATAAGCTAGGAATTATAATGAGGAAGGAAATGATATTAAAGGCAAATAAAAAGTAATTTGATTGGATAGAATTATTGTAAAAAATTGGAAGTATAGAACATAGTTATGAAAGAGTGGAATGCTTGAAACTAAGATTATGAGTATGTTGCCACGGCCATAAAAAGGAGTAATGTAGGACAATGGAATTGGATGGCTAACGTAGATTAAGAGACAAGATCATTGTAGGAGAGGTCAAATTCAGAGTCCAGTGTATTGCAATTAGCCACTTGAGTGCTAAAATATTGAAAATTAATAGGTCATATTGAAGAGACTAAAAGTGATCTAAATTAAAGTAGTGATTCGAAGGTGGTAGATGCCTACAGCAAGAAAAAATACTGTGCAATGATGTACGCAACGGTTTAAACATTTTTTAGAATTGTAGGAGCATGATGGTAATAAAAAATCATAGTAATATTTGTGTTGGTTTTATTATTGCACTTAAATTCTCTACAAACTATGAACATCCTAATTACCTGAATCTGAAGAAGACTGCACCCCCAAACTCTTTGGTGCATCTCAGAAAATGTTCAGTTCATACTGATGTTATGAGATTTCTAAAATTTTAGTGATATGAAGGATAGGGAGAATTTTCTAGAAGCAGCAGTAAAAACTGAGAAACACATCTAAATCACCTCTAGGCACTGCAGCATGAGTTGTGTAGAAGAAGTCATTTAAGAAGGCTGCCCAAGAAGCAGTATTTCAGGTAGCAGCAAAGAAAGAGTTGAAGTACTAATTACTGACTCTCTTCCACAGAGCACAGTAGGTTATTGTAGGGCTTGGGAGTGGGGAGGAGGTATTAGAGAGACTTAAGTTGCACAGGAGGTGGTATCTACAGGGGGCCAGCTAGGTATTAGAATAAGCAAATGAAGGAAATGTTCCAAGAAACAGCTGAAGATTTAGAACATTTTACCAATTACTGACTTTCAAAAGGTACAGTAGAGTTGTTTTAGAAGCTGGAGAGGGTGGAGATGGTGTTAATCAAGTTGCTTTTGAGAGTCATTTTGGAATTAAAGTCTAGGAGATCTGGAACCATCTAAAAACATTAAGTCACTAAAGAAATCTAAAACCTTTTAAGAAATAGAATCAGGAGCTTAAAATCTACCCATAAAACAATAGTAATAAATCAGATACAGAAGGTTTTGTAGGTGAGTTCTGCTAGTCTTTCAACACCACAGCATCCCTCTTTGATAAACACTATTCCAGAGAGCTGAAAAAGAAAAATGTTCCCCAAAAGTCTATGTAAATACCATACTAGAAAAGAAAATGTAGATAAATCTCTCTTCCCACACAAGATTAAAAAAAATCTATAATAAAATTAATAAACTGCATCTATCAATTATTTGTAAAATTATACGAAGGTAGACTTTATCAAAAGAATGCTAAAAAGGTTAATAACATAAAACTCATTCACCATGTTAATAAAAGAGAAAAATTAAACGCTTATAATTATCTCAGTAGATGTCCAAACTGATAAAATTTAGTACCCTTTTATGATTAAAAAAATTGCACACTAGAAAAAGAATGGAATTTTTTAAATCTAAAAGAGGTAATCAGAAGCCTACAGAAACTTTTTTCTTAATGCTACATCATTACATGCATAACAAGTACAGGGATAAGCACAACTCTAGATGCAATCACCAAATGGTTTAATTTTGTTTTACAATCATCTATTAGTAGTGTACTCTCCCGTGTGAGTTTCAGAATCAATTTTTGAGTTTAGATTATTTTTTAAATCACAGTAGACATTTTAAAAGGAATTGCATTGAATATATAAATTTATTTGAAATTCTATTTATTTATTTATTTATTTATTTATTTATTTATTTATTTGTTGTGCCTAAATATGAATAAGAACTATCTTCTCTTTTTCTAGATCATTTGTTAGGTCCTATAATAATATTATATTTGAAAAATTTTTAACAACACTTATTAGATTTATTTTTATGTTCTTAATTGTTTTGTTACCCTTATAAGTATTTTAATAAATATATCCAGCATTGTTGCTGGATATAGAAAAGACATTAATTTCTTCTGTACTGATGTGCTTCCAGCAAAGTCTCTAAACGTTATTGATTCAAATGACTGTTAACAGTCTTCCAGATTTTCCATTAAGATAAAAAATATCTATATATAAGGAGGTTTTTGTTTCTTCCTTCTCAATCAATTTAGTTGTTATTTTTTTCCCTGAACTTACTGTATTTATCTGATAAGTGTAGAGTAAAAGCAGTGATAATAGTAAGTCTTTCTTGTTTCTGTTTGTCATAAATATATGTCATCCTTTTGGCCAACTAGAACTCTTTCTATTAGAAATCTAAGAGAGAGGCAAAGACTGCCCTTTAAAAGTGAAAGCTGAAATGTAAGTAGTTTACTTTTCCAGCCCTCTGCACTAGAGCAGAGTCCAGCTGGCCCAGGTTCCTCCATCAGATACACCCTATACTGAATTTAATGTGTCACCTAATAACAAACAACAGTAGAGGTGATGGGTATTCTTTCTGTGGCCATGGCAGCTGCAAAACCAAGTTTGCTGTGCAGAGCTGACAATGGAGCAGATAGCGTGGGTTTTACTGTAACAATGAGTTCCTGGGGCACAAATATCAGCTGTGCAAACTAAAAGCATTTGTCACTTAACCATGACATTAATGGCTCTTCACAGACCAGAGATGCAGTGTGGTAGTGAGCACTATATTTTGTGACTTGAAGCCCAGAGTCCAGGTTTCAGGATGACCTAACAACTTTAAATTTCTAAAAACCTTTGTAAAATCTCATTATTTTGTTTAAACCAACCAGAGTTCTATAAAGAACCTTGAAAAGGAAAGGCTTTTAACGTCACATATTAAATAAAGAATATCTCATATTATAGAAATTCCCTTTTATTTCAAACCTGATGGCAAACTTTTTTGTAAAATCACAAATCTTTGATGAATTTTTTAAAATTTTTATGTTTCTCTTTGGATGCTTATATTATTTTCTCCTTAACATATACTATGATGAATTAAAAGAAGACATTTCTAACATTAAACTATCCTTGCATTTTTAGGAAAATCTTTTATGGTTGTAATGTTTTGTTTATTGTTTTATTTTTCATTTAATTTTATATATTACAGAGTTAATTTATTTTTGATTTACTTAGAACTTTTCTATATTCATAAAGAGAAATTCACCTATAATTTTTTTGTCTCCCTGTCTTCATCTAGGATTGATTTCAAAGTTATATTGCGTCATAAAACAAGCAAAAGAATTTATATAAGAAATAACAACGTCTTTCTTATCAGTGTGTTTAAAACTAGCTTCTAAAATCATCTTTTCTTAAGGGAGAATTTTTCCCCAATTTCTTTAATAAAAATTAGTATGTTTAAGTATTCTCTTTCTTTATTTTTTGTCAATTTTTTTAGAGTATTTGAAGGTACACAGCAACATTAAAGACCGAAGGTACAGAGATGTCTCACGTATGCCCTGCCACTACACATTCATAACTTCGCCCAAGATCAATACCCTCCACTAGAGTGACACATTTGTTGCAAGTGATAAACCTACATTAACACATTATAATCATGTTAAGTTCATAGTTTGCATTGTGACATTATAATTCCTTTTTGTGTTGTGCATTCTATAGGTTTGAACAGATGCATAATAATACGTATCTACAATTATAGTCTCATACAGAGTATTTTCACTGCTTCAAAAATCCTCTGTGCTTCCCATATTTTTTTTCTTAAACCCTGGCAACCATTGATCTTTTTTATTGTTTTCATAGTTTTGCCTTTTCCAAAATGTCATATAGTTGGAATCATGCAGTTCGTAGCTTTTTCAGATTGGCTTCTTTCACTTAATAATATGCATTTAAGCTTCCTCCATGTCTCTTGATGGCTTGATAGCTCATTTATTTTTAGCACTAAATTAAATTCCATTGTTTGGATGTACTACAGTTTATTAATCCATTTGTTTATTGAAGAACATGTTGGTTGTTTCCAATTTTTGGCTTTTATAAAAAAAACTGCTATAAACATCCACGTGCAGGTTTCTGGGTAGACATAAATTTTCAACTTCTTTGGGTAATTTCTGTCATTTCTGGATTGTATGGTAACAGTTAACTTAGTTTTTTAGGAAGCCATCAAACTGTCTTCCAAAGTGGGTGTGTCATTTTGTATTTCCACCATTGAATGAGAATTCCTATTTCTCCACATCTTCACCAGCATTTGATGTCATTTTTTCAGATTTTGGCCATTCTAATAGGTGTAGTACTATCTAGTTGTTTTAATTTGCTTTTTCTCGATGGCATTTAATATGGAGCATCTTTCATATGCTTATTTGCCATCTCTATATCTTCTTTGATGAAGTGTCTGTTAAGGTTTTTGAACCATTTTTTTATTCATGTTTGTTTTCTTATAATTGGATTTTAAGAGTTCTTTATGTATTTTAAAGAACAATCTTTTATCAGATGTGTCTTTTGCAAATATTTTCTTCCAGTCTGTAGTTTGTCTTCTATTCTTTTTCTTTAGGGGCTAGCTTTAACACATATAATTTATAAAATTTTCTGTTTTATCTAAATTTTCTAATTATACATAAAGTTGCTTAAAGTTTCATCTATGATCAAAAAAATGTAACTTTAATTTCTGATAACATATACTAGATAATTGTCAAATTTAATTATATTTTCAAAGAAAATAGCTTTGTCTTTATATTTTTTCAATTTTTTCTTTATATCCTTTTAAATATATTTATGATCTAATTTTTATTACTTCATTTTATGTTTTGCTTACCTAATTTATTCATTCTTTGTTGTTATTTTTATAGGTTGGCTACTTGATCATTAACTTTTCATTTGTTCTTCCCCTATTATATGTTCATTTAAGGTGAATTTATCATCTGACTTTTGTTGTAGCTATTGGGAAATTTGCTAACCCTTATAATGATGGTCTTTTGGACTCAGCTTTCTTTTCCCTATCTGATTACTTTATAAAATTTGTCAGTTACTTTTTATATTGTGCCATTGTACCACAAAATGACTATGTGTGGATATTTTGTTTATTTATCTACTATTTTTTTCATGGTATTCTATAATGCTGCAAAATTCAAAAACATTATATTTTTATTCTCAAACTCTTCTTATGAATATGTTGTAAATTTTATTCAGTCTCCTATATTTTTAAACATTACTTCTCAAAATTTTATGTTTTTCTCTACCACTTGTCAAGTAATTACTTCCTATCTGTATATTAATCCACTAATTTTTTGGCTTTGCTCCAATTACTGCATCAATAGCCCATTGAGTTTTCACTTTCAGTAACTATAACACTTTGTGAAACATAAAAGATGGTCGTTGCTTTAAGTCAAGTGTATACAACTATCCATCATAGCATGCTTTGCTAGGATAGGTTCTCACACCCTTTAGAATTATATGTAAAACCTTGTCTGGAGACCACTCTTTATACAACAGAACTAAAAGATATTTAAATTATCTTTCAAACCTGAAAATCTATAATCTTTAGAAAAGAATAAGATATATTTTATTAATGTATAGACATCCTTTTTTGGCCTAGAGTTGATGCCATATTTCATCTCCCTCCAGAAGGATTCAGTGTTCTTTTTAATTTGTTCATGTACTGCTCTATATCTATGCTCTCCAGTGCATCACTGCCAATGGGCCACCCAAGAAGGCAAACCCAAATATAACTTCCTGATCTGGATTTCTTATGGATATCTTAGGCTGGGAAATTTTCCCTGGACTACAAGATTAATAGGTTTATTGTAAGTTTACAGGTGACTTCAGAACTAAAAAGGTGACCATTTTTAAATACATAAACTTTATTAAGTATTCACCAAAGTCATTTCATATATACACAACTACTTCTATACACTTAATTTTTGAAATTTTTTGAAGTCATGGTCTTGTGGTCCTGTCCAACATTCCTGACTCATGTTGTCTTTTGAAATATAGCTAAATAGAAGAAAACTAAATAATATTGGACTGATAACATACCCTGTAACCCCTATTGTGAAGGATATTCAAATAAAATTAGAAGATCTGGCAGTCCCTGAAAATATTAGCAGAAGGCTATTGTCAAACTAAATTTTCTATGCATCCTAAATAATGTTCTCCTTCTAGATTGAACGAAATATAGATATTGGTTAAGCAAACTTAGACAAGTTATCAAATTTGTGAGAATAATAAAGAATAGAATTTTAGTCAAGAAATCCAGAAAACAATATATTTTTTTGTTTCAATCCAAGGTTAAAATACTCGATATCCTGAGAAAGAAATCAAGTAATCTATTAACCAGATTTTGGTCAACCTCCATCCAGAATTCAAACAATACACAGATAAACTAAGAAAATAATAAATAAACACATTTTATTTTATATTTTCTTAGAAAGCAAAAAAATAGGCGTATTTTGCCATTTAATTGTTTTCCTAACTTTTCGAATTGAATTTGAGTTTATTTTTACAAAATACAATTTAAAAGTTTTTAGATTTCTTTATAATTTTTCTTTTGGGGACATTTTTTGTTGTTGTTGAATAACAATTACTACCATACACATAGAGCAGAGATTAAAGTCAGACTAATGTCGGGTTCTATGATCATATTATATTTAATCAGGTTTTACTAATATTTAAGAAAATTCAAGTCTAATTCTAATTCATACCAATTACATCTTCTATATGTTGCAGAAGCATGTAAGGAAGTTAGTGTCTGAGAACGTTTTTGCCCCCAACATCAAGTTAAATAATATAAGAGCTCACTCCAAATACAAAAGAGTTAGTGACCAGGGATTCACTTCATTGCAATTCATACAACACACACAGAGACATTAAAAAATTAGGAATTATTCACAGATGACTTCCTAGGAGCAGATGTAACACTTACATAATTCTTTTACCCACCATGCAGCTTCACAGACATTAACTCATAAATTTAATCAACTCTCTGTACCCCATGGCCTCCTAACAAACCATACTTGACCTGGAGAAACTACAGTAGTCTTTTTACAGTTCATATTATTTTAATAAGTCAAAAATCTTTACAAGCAAGAACTCACACATTTTTTGCAATTTACAGTCTCTTATTCATATGACAAGATCCCTTAAAGAAAGATTGTATTTTAAAAAAAGATTGGATTTATTCCCACATAGCTAAAAAAATAATAATAATAATTGGAGCATTTGAAATGAAACCATTTTCTCTCTTTTATTCATAACAGCACTATTTTTGTAGGTGATCTATTTCTCAGTGTTTGTCTAAAATGAATAATGCAATTTTCAGTTTTTCTTCCTCCCCCTCTCCTTTTTTTCTTTTCTATTTTCTCCCAAACATAAAACTATTTCTGTGAAGAGACTATGGTTTTAAGCATAGAACAACTGACTGAGAATTTGGAGACTTAAAAACTCTAAACTCACTGTTGTAGCTGTGAGATTTTCCTGAGTTTACTTAGCACCTGTGTGACTGACTCTCTATCTTTGACTTTGTACTTATATTTTTTCTTACTTACTTTACCAAAATATGGTGAGGGCTATATAGGGTTAAAGTGTTTAAGAAATACAGTTGCTGCATAAATCATGATACAGTATTTTGGAATAATTATTTATTTGGAATAATTATTTGGAATAAATCATTTAGCACATTAGTAACAAAAATTACTAATTATGCTAAGTGAATAGTGTCCTGATATAATTTTGTACTTTATTCCTGGTAACTCATTTAACATGGATAGTCTCTCTTTCTTACCACTCAGTGCTTTGCCAGCATTTTCTTTAATCTTATCAGATCTCTTTGATTTAATTGAGAAGTCACTCTAGAAAAATGTCATTTTTCTTGCATCTCTTCAACGAAGTAATATAATTAAGATTATGCAAAACAGAGAAGATTCCCAGAGTGCCAAGCAAGAGTAAAGGCCTGTGAAATCCCCAAATTAGGAATTGCTGTAGTCAACATAAATAATTGACATTTAGATGACCTAATTAAAACAAATTATATCTCTGTAGGGGAAAGTTATAATTTTAAACACAGAATAATCTTGAGAAATAATAGATAAAATATCTGAGATTGCTGTGTTTTATATTTTCTACCAAAAAAAAAACAAAGAAAATTGGAAACATTATTTAAAAAAAAAAAACAATATGGACAACTTACCTTAATCGATTTTTACTTAATTTACTGTCAGAATTCTCTCAGAAAAAAATTATATTTTTTTACATTAAAGTTACACTCTTGTTCCAGAAGGACTCTTCTCATGAAGCAATAATTTTTGTACAAACTCCCTCAAATTTTCAGAAATGTGCTTTCATTTTAGAAATGTATCAGTTATGCTCTAATGCTCTAACAGCTTTGAATTTTGCTCTTGTGTCAAACCACCTTTAATAAAGAAATGGAATTATAGATGTTGACACCATAGGGAAAAAAGCACCTTAGAATTCTCTTTGTAGGAAATTTGGTCCACTTACATTAATGGAACAATATCTACAATATCTCCTGGTGAGTGGGTTTTTAAAGCCAAGAACCTGCTGATAAAACTTTGTTAAAATTTTATCAAAATCTTATTTTAAATGCCCATACCAAAAGCACTTTTGTTTGATATATTATCTATAAAATGATGAATTAAAATGATTATCTGTTGAAACTTTACCTGTGAGATATTTTTAAATATTTTGTTGTTGAAAGCTGAAGGTATATTTTTTGTGAAAATATACCAAAGTCAACTACTCTATTGAAAAATGTAAGCTGCAAAGCAGATTGTCCTCAACAAAGTAATCAATCTCTACAGTGCAGTGATTAAAAACAATAATTGTGAAGTCACACTGCTTGAGCTGAAAATCCAGTGCTAATTATTTTGCTATGTAATCTTGGAACAGTTTTGTATTGTCTCTATGCCTCAGTTTTCCCATTTGTAAAATGGGGAGCATAGCTATATTTACAAAACAAGATCGTTGTGGGGATTAATAAAAGGATACATGTGAAACAGTTTATAGCTATTAGAAGTGCTCAGAAAGCTTTGCCTTTGTCATCATGGTAGATGTATTATCTGGTCAGTAGCTGGTATTATATAATGTTATTATAGAAATCAATCCAGCAATGCAATAAGTCATTAATTTTAGGAATGTTGTTACCATATAGCAGTACCCTTAATTATCTAATTGGAAGCATTGGTTAAAAAAATTTTGCTTTTTTTAAAATCCATCTACATTAAATACTTATTAATGCAAAACTATAGAAAATGATTAAATACCAAGAACAAATAAATAACGAATATGATATCTTCAAGTTATATTTAAAGTTTAAAGTTTTCCAGAAGTTTCTTTCTTACTGGAGTGTGTTTATTATTTTAAGTCACAGACAAAATCGGGAGCATAACAATAGGGAGTTTAGGTTTCCTGAAAGTCAAGGCCACTGTCCAATTAGAGCAGCCGGCTTTGCTCTTAATCTCTTGGCCATTACTGAATTACTGCCCCTACAAGAATATTTCTTTACTTTTAAGAATAGTAACAGCTACCAATTTATTAGCAACTACCAAATACCCAATGCTATTCTAGGCACTGTAAAAATTACTTTAAATTCTCTTAACAACATTCTGTAATGGTGAAGAAAACTAAGAAAAAGTCAGATGTAAAAGTAAAATGTCATTTTGTTTTGATAATTATTAGGGGAACTCCCAACACCTGGTTAATATAAAAAAAAACTAACTGAATGCTCAGTTTAAATTTAATCCAATTTGATCATGTAAACACCTGCTTTAGGGCCTGTTCTCTAGTTGGGGTAGAAAGCTCAGTCTTTCAGAGAACCTCCTCTCTGTCTTTTCTCAAAGATTAGGTAGCAAAGAAAGAGTGTCTGGGTGACTTGACCTTACAGTTTTGGAAGGTGGAAGAATGCCCTGACCTTGTACTAGTCACTGGGTCTACACTAGTGATTGTCTACTAGATTTTGGGGCAATGCTTCTTGTCCACCTGTTAACTTTTAGGGCTTTCTTTAATTCATCACTAGCACATTTTTAGTCCTTTCTTTTGGCCTGGGCAATGCTTCTGGAAAAAAATAACCTGAACTCCTTTCAGCTCTCCTGACTGCATACCCACAGGCTCCCACTTACTCCCATTCTGTACTGCAGATCAATTGCAGGTACTCAACAATCCCATGGCTTTCTAATCAGCATGCACTCCACACACAAACTAAGAAATTTAGAAAGGTAACCAACCAGTCCTCTCCCTGCCTGATTCAACATTTCACTCTTCTAACTAGATTAGGTTGCCTGTGATGTTACAGATTCCTTTTAGAATCCCAAAGAGAGAACGGGAGAAAAGGTCTTCCATGCTAGATATATCCCCCAATTCATCTAATACATGTCCTCTTCAAACCCAAAGACAGAAAATTAAGACCACATGGACTTGTTTCATGCTCTGTCTCCTTCTTTTTCTCCCTTCCATAATTTTTCAGGACTGAGATCTTCTTTTTTTACCTTTCACATATCATATGCTCTTTATATCATAGACCAGTAAACTTCATGGCATTGTTATTAAAAGAGAAAAGTCATTTTCTTTCCTCTTTGGCTGAACATTCTGACCTAGGTCAACTCCAGGTTTGGTTAATGTCATAAAAGTGAGGGAGAGAAAGAGATTTCTAAAGGAATACAGCAAATCTTATCTCTCTATACAGCCTCAGCCTCAAGAATATTGTTTTGCTTAGAAATAAAATACCATTCTCTCCCGATTAATGTTGAGAAACTGAAATCAAATGTGATCTAAAAGGTAAAATTAACTTCTAACAGAAAGTTATCACTGCTAGAAGGCACTGAGAGAGCTTGGTTCTTTCTGCTGAGGCAGTAAAGAATTCCAGATCATCAAAATTTAGAAAAACTAAGATTTATTAAAAGATGTTTCAAGAGAGAAATGCACTATGCCAGAGATAATTGTAGTCCCCAAAATCCTGGAAGTGTGCCTTATATTGGCTCCTGATGAGTGGTTATAGGAGTAGGGCTAGATGATTGGCATTTGAGGTCAGTTGATTGATATTTATCTGACTGAGATAACCCTTTGTCTATTGTGCATGCAGTTACCCAGAATTCAGTCTGTTCATTAAATTCATGAACTTCCAAGTATAGTATGGTGTGTTGGCTGAAAAATTACTGCTTGGCTATCACCTATGGAAATATAGGCTATTGCCCATGGGAACATAGGCTATCACCCATGGAAACATAACATTCTAACAATAAGCTTTCTGCTTCTGTACCCCCACTTGGACACCTAACTTGTGGGTTGACAGGTGATGAATAGAAAAAAAATAGACCTTTGTGTTCAGACAGAAGAATGGAGTTTAGGAATTAAAAACCCTGTACCTCTACATTTCAGGGATGCTTAATTTGGGGTCTGCGTACCTCTGGCAGACCCAGCTGGCTTAAAAAAGAGTGTGTTTCTTATAACTCACTGATTTCTAGTGGTCCGTGTGTCTATCGGGGGCTGATGGCTACAACAATGGTATTATAATGATGGTAGAATGAGGCCACATTGAATAAATGTCAGTATATGTACTAACTGCACAAGCACTTGTGGCTGGACTAAACCAGTGGTTATTTTTGTGGTTTTTACTTCCTTGTATTCCAGGATGTAATAGCAATTTTTAACCATATGATAGGTGTTTTGAGGAGGTTTAAAGGGAGGTCTCTGAGTGGGGCCTTCATTCCCTCATTGCTCATGTCTGTCTGTCTATCTATCTATCTATCTATCTATCTATCTATCTATCTATCTATCATCTAGCTAGCTAGCTAGCTGTCTATTTAATCTATCTATCTAGTTATCCTCTTTTACATTTGTGATATACAATATCAATCACAGAAAACCAAGGCACAAAGGAGCTAATAGCTTGCACAGGTAACTGTATTTGATGCCTCATTTGACTTTATTAATGAGAAGTTGACGCTTTGGCTGAGTGCTTACTTCTCTTGCCTTTTTAGAAGCCTGTACCTCACAGCCTTTGCAGAGCATATTTGTATATAAAACTTGTACAACATTTCTTCTAATGAGCTGGTAAAGCCTCTTTCATAATTTTCTATATGTATAATGTGAAATATGAACTTAAAAAAATCATTACATATATTAAATCTCCATTGTCTCCCAGTTTGTTTGAAAATATCATGAAATTATGATTAAAGTTAAAATGCTCTAATGTCTAAGGACAAAGATGTATCCCAGGGAATATAGAAAATAACTCTTTGAAATAACTCTTGTAATTCAAATTTATTCCATCCTTCTCATGGAAGGAGAACTATATAAGCTTCAAAAAGACCCCAACCCACAGGAAAAAGGGAGGGAGATAAATAGTAGACAGATTAAAAAATAAATATGCATTTTAAGTTGTAAGCGCTATGGGGAAAAGTAAACAGGATAAGATGGACATGGTAGAATGTCTGTTTTACACACAATGTTCATGAAGCGTTTCTATCATGTAACATTAAAAAAAAAAGACATGAAGGTGTGGAGGAAAAGGAGTTCTGTAATACAACTGACAAGTACAGTGACAGAAAGTAGCTTCACAGGGTGATCTGATTATAAATTCCTAACTGGGCAGGTCATGGTGGGTAATCATACCCCGGGCCTATAACTTCTTTAATGAAAGGGTTTAAGCCATCCCTGTCCATTGTTCTTGTGCATCTTTGAAATGTCAGAGTAATCCTCTTTTTCAGACCCCTGGGAGGCATAACTACCCTTAAAGGAGAAGATAATGTTGTTAACCATTTTGTAATCCAACTCTCACCCTTAAGTAATCTTTCTTATGACCCCTCTTTAATTCCAAATACATAAAAGAAACTGCAAACTGTCATTCTCCAGAGCATGAGATCTTGCTTCTCAGCATGTGGTCAGTTTGGCTCACATTAACTCATAAAATTTTCCACAGATTTGAATGTTTCTTATGTCCATGAAAGAAGCAAAAGATAAGGAATGCAGGTTTTGGGGGAAAGTCCATTTTAGGCACAGAGAACAAGGACACATTCTTGAGCAGGCAATATCTTGGATGTGTTCAAAGAAGAACATAGGCACCACTGCAGCTGGGACAAGGGGCATCAGGGGGAGAATAGTGACAGATGAAGAACAAAGAACTAAGAAGCAGATAATGTAAAGCTTTGGAGACTTTGCCTTTCATTTTGTGAAAGTTGTAATGCCGCTGGAAGGTTTTGAGAAGAATGTCATCAACTAACTTGAGCTACTAGGCGTAGATAAGACTAAAAGAGTAGCAGCAAAATCAGAAAAAAAAAAACCTATTAGAGATCATTATAGTAGCCCAGGAGAAAGATGATGGAGGATTAAATTAGGATAGCAAGAGGAGTTTTATTCTGGTTGGTATCTCTATTTATTTAATAAGCCACCCCAAACTTAAAGACATAAGACTATAACCATTTAATTTAGCTCATATATTCTGTGCAGGGTACAGCTTAATGGCTTACCTCAATTCCATGATGTCTGCAGCTTCAGCAGAAAAGATTCAAAGAGTGAATAATAATGACTCAGTGGTTGGGGGACAGTACCGACTGAAAGCTTGCTTACTCAGGTGTCAGGTAAATGATGGTGACTGTCTGCTAAAACAATCTTTATTCTCCATGTGTCTTGGGCTTCCAAACAGCATACTGGTTGGGTTATAAGACTGAGTATCTCAATGGAGATGCATGACCATTTCTAATTAACAAAGACTCTTTGACCAAACTTTAGTCAGGCTTCTCTGAGCCCTCTTCTCAACTAGGCTCCAACGTTGGCCCCTGTCCTGTCTCTAGCCTCCAAAATCCAGTTTCAGCAATGAATCCTGCTAAGTCACTTCCCCCCACTCCTTGACATTCAAGTTTTTGGATGGACAAAAATACTGTTAGGCCAGTGTAGCGAATTGCACCCTACCCTCAATATATCCTCTTTGTAATTTTCTATCTATTGATCCCCTCACTGTGCTCATTGGCTAGAAATCTCTAGCACTCTTTGCTGTATTCATAGTTGAGTTTAGTCTTTCTCCCTTATTACAGTAGTCTTGAATAATGTTTTCTCTTACATTTTAACAACTGTCATAATAAATTTTTTGTCAAAATTTAGCTTCAAAAGTTCTGTAGTGTCATTTCCACCAAATTCTATGTACAGAAGTGAGTTAAAGAACAGATGATTATGCTCCTTTTTTTGATAGAAAAGAAGTAGTATACATTAAACTAAGAACATGTGAAATAGAAAATACTGCTATGACCATCATGGAAATAAAAATTTCTCCAAGGTTGCATAAAAGAGAGCCATAGAAGAAACAGAAGAATCTATCAAAAGACATTTATTGTGTGTATTTTTTTTTTTTTACCAAACACATTATGGACATACATTTTTAAGTATAATATTTAGTTTTTCCTCTTTAGAAAATAATTCTTTTTCAACACAGCATAGGTATTAAGATCTCAAGCTCTCAACTCAAAGACTGAAATCACTTCTAGATCACTTCATATCTTTCTGACCTTAGACAAGGTATTCTGTCTCCTGTGAAGCTCAGTTTCCTATCTGCATATTAGCAATAATAATAATAGTAATAAATAGAGTGTTTTAAAAAATTAAATGTGATAATGCACATAAAGTTATACAGAAAATGATTTATGATTTTTAGCTCTTATCACCCTCCACCCCCTGTTTTTGGAAATTTGGAACATATAGCAATATAAAGAAAATAAAAATTATCAGCAAGAATAGCTCCCAGAACAATGTTTTATGACTCTATTAATATGTTAGCATGATCTGATTGTGAACGAAGTTAATATATTTTATTTTCTTTACAGGTTTCAGATTCATTTTGGTAATAGCTTTTTGCAATTGATTCTGTGCACGTATTGATTACCTCCTCACACACACCTAAACACACGCAAACATATATAATGTAAGAGCCAATAACGAAATAGATTTGCCATAGCCAGAGAGGCTTTGCCTTGCTCCAAAAGAGTAGTAAAAAACTTATTTAAAGTGAATGGAGATTAAATGTAAACACAGCCCAGGCTAAATGAAACACAAAAATAAATTCTTCTCAAGGTGCTATTCATTCAAATAAAGGATTTGAAATTTGATCGAATGCCAATGCAAAGGCATATAATGCTTGAATGACATTAATTAGTTGAAAATTGAGCCCAGGAGCAAGTGAGGCTCATCCACTGAATATGTACGTAAGATTTTCTTATCAAGGAGAACCACGGAAAAATATATGAGAGGCTTCTTTCTCTTATTTACATTCTGGTTCCTATTAACATTTTTCTGAGGAAGAATTTCATGCAAACACAAGCTTTCCAACTTAATAACAAACTGATAATAAAAGTGAGCACTTTCTTTGTGAACAAATGCTTTTAGAAAGCATCTGAACCATGAAAGTATTTAAGAGATATAATTTTAACCAGACTGGTTTTAAAACATCAATCTAAAAGGAGGATTTCAATTACTTCCTTAATTCCAGAGAACTTTATGATTTCTAGTTTAACACCACTAGTTGAAAAATAAAAAAGTCACATTTATTAACTTTTTACTAATTCTTTTATTGGCTTTGTGTGTTTTCAACATTTTTTTTCTGTTTATGTAATTTGAAGTCATAAAATCTTATTCTGATTTTCATTTTTCCCCAAAAATGAATATTATAAATCTAAGCAGGTGGCCAGTCTAACAGCTTTGACAGCATAAGCCTCTTAGGCTTTTTAAAGAACTTCATCTTGGCTACTCAAATTTAAAAATGTATAAGCAGTCTCAATGCTTTTGGATATAAAATTTTTTCTTTTTTTAAAAAATTTATCATTATTATTATTTTTAATTAAGCTTATTGGGGTAACACTGGTTAATATAATTATATATAATTTTCAGGTGTACATTATAATTTGACATCTATATATTCTATTGTGTGTTTACCATCTAAAGTCCAGTTTCCTTCAGCTGACATTTATTTGATCTTTACTCACTTCACTCGCCCCCTACTTCCTATAATATTTTTTCTATAATAACCATATACTCACTTTGAAAGTTCACAATAAATTATACTATTATGTCTGCTTTCTTACATATATTATGCTCTATCACTTCAGAAATTCATCCTTTTTTGAGCTTCAGAAAACCTTCACAGACAAATCAGCAAAAAGCCAGAAATAAATTTCTATAGCAGGAAAACAAAACAAAACTGGCAATCCAAAGGTCGTGATCTCCAATAATACTTTTTTGACTATTACCTTATCATCTGACCTACTTGCTAGTCACTTACCTTTGCATAGTCACCTTTCTGAAGTTCGTAAAAATGAAAATGACAATATTGTGGTTACTGCTGAAAGAGATTGGGTAGAAAAAAAAAGAAACAGGAGCTATAAAATACCTTGGAGGCCATAAAATGCTACATAAATGCTTGATAATAAACAGTTACAGATCCCAATGGTTTAATATAAAACTAGTTTCTCTGCTAAACAAAGCACTAGAAGAAGCAATGAAGATCAAATAGAAAAATATTCAAAGCTCCTGGTCATAATTAAAATAATTTATTTATTTGAATTGATTTTCTGAGCTGATGGTAGGTGTCTGTAAAAACTATGTGATCAAATGTATAGAGTAATCTAGTCATCACATAATTCTCTAAAAAGACAGTCCAGTTAAGCAGGCCGAAATAGAAGCTGGATGGTTTATCGTTACAAAGCCCCAGGAGTGTGTTCCTCTCTAAATGTGGGTGTGTGTGTGTGTGTTTTGTCTAATAGCACTGCTTCATGGTAAACAACTAGAAGTAGAGAAAATGTTTTTTGACATTTTTTCTACCCACCCTATTTGAATATGTTCATTATGCTATTTTCCCTTTGAAATTCTAATTTCAATTACTTAAAACTAACATTAATTATTTCAAGAAATCTTCTCCCAAATAATAATTTTACTTAGGAATTCAATCACAACTAGATGTTGTCTAACATAATTTATGTAATGTTCAGGAATATTTTAATTTTTTTTCAGTTTTTCTTTATTGTTCTTTAGAAAATAAATAAGAATAGAAAACTGAACTTGCTACCTACATCTCACAGAAGAACTTTGGTCCTGATCTCACTACCACTTGCTAACTTACTATTTATCGCCTTAAAAAAAAAAAAAAAAAACTATAAGCCAGTCCTTTTCAAAGACGGCAAGTAGAAAAATCCTGAACTCACTTCCTCTCAGGGACATAATGAATCTCCAACTATATAAGAAACAATTCCCTCTGAAAGAGACCTGAAAATTTGATGATCAGAGCCTCAATACAAAAGATAAAAGCATAGCATCCAAATGGGAAGAAGAGGTAGAGACAACAGGTCTCACCAGGGAAAGAAATGAAACCCAGCAATGGAGATTCCTCGTACACTGTTGGTGGGAGTGTAAATGGTGCAGTCACCACAGAAAACAATATGTAGATTCCTCAAAAAATTAAGAATAGAGCTACTAAATGAGCCAAATATGTTACTTCTGGGTATCTACACCCAAAATACATAATCACTCATTCAAAAAAATATATGCATCTCCATTTTTATTGCTGTGTTATTCACAATAGCCAAGACATGGAAACAACTTAAATGTTCTTCGATTGATTAATGGATAAAGAAGATGTAATATACATACACAATATACATTTGTGCCATAGAAAAAGAAGGAAACTTGCCACTTCTGACAACATGAATAAGCCTTGAGGGTATTATGCTAAGTGAAATCAATCAAATGGAAAAAGACAAATGCATTATGATTTTACTCCTACATAAAATCTAAAAGCAAAACAAACAAATATTCAAAACAAAGTAAAAATAGACTCATAGATATGAAGAACAGGTTAGTGGTGACCAGAGGCAGGGGGCTGACGGGTTCACTGCCTTAGTTTTGGAAAAGGGTCTGGTGGCTCTCAGCACTTGGGACAGCACTGCACAGTAGGGAGAAAAAATACAATCTTAAGACATCTTAATACAATCTTAAGACATCTCCTTCAGAAAGGAAGGAAAGAAGTGGAGCTTGTACCCAGTACCTTAGCATTCAGGACACTTCCATAAAGAAACATAGATGGAGGATCTCAGCTCTTAATATGACTGCAGAATTGAGAGAAGGCAATAATCCTAAATTCTCTCCCTGCTGCTCGTGCCACACACACCCAAGAGAGTGAGAGGAGTGAGAGGAGCGGACTGGACACATTCATAGAAGAGGTTTGAAAAATCTCCAAAATCACTAGCCAGTCTGGAGAACTATGTGTGTTCTGTTAAGAAGGAGCATGAACTTCTTGAGATGGTTGAAGTTGACCCACTGAGAAATTTTAATAGAGGAATGACACAATTTGTTGTACATTTCAGATAAATCACAGAAGTAGGGAAAAGACCATATTGAGGAACATGAATCAAAAATTTGAGAACAGCTTAGAGGATACTGAGATAACAGAATAAAGCAATGAGAATCTGAACTACAGAACCGAACTTAAAAAAAGGTGAGGTTTTAAAACATGTTCAGAAAATAAAATAATTAGAATTTGGTGATGTGATTGGAGAAGATATAGGAGAACCTAAACTGTTGAAATGAATTTAGAAGAATGAGATTTTGAAAGATGTTTAGAAGAATACATGTTTAGAAGAATACAGAAAAAAATTAAACCTAATCTTGCCTTTAAGGAATTTACAGTCTAGAAGACAGGTGTTCCTAGATTGTTCTTCTGAACACGTCAAATTCAAAAGATAAGAATATCTGAGGACTTTGATAACAGAAAACCCAGAAGAGAAAGTTATGCTTTCAAATAATTTTGTCTATGTTTATTCTAATTATAAAATATAAAATATGTCAAGATAATTTACTAAATGTGCATGAGAGAATTTGCTTTTTAAGTTGCATCAGTGTCAAGCATTTGGTGGTTGGTTGATTGGGTAAGGTGACTTTCAAACTTCTTTTCAGTTCCAATCAAGTAAACTCATAGTCAAGTCCTCTATTGACAAGCCCATTTCCAAATAGTTAAATTTTTTTCTTCATGTTGAGTAAAAAGTATACATTATTTTTCATTCTATTATTTTAAACCAAATAACCCATAATAAATGATGGTTGCTAATACACACACACACACACACACACACACACAGAAGCTTTAATTATTTTATTCGTGAATGCTTATTCCAGCATCCTAGATTAGTGATTTCCAACACTGCTTTTAAACAAAAGCATCTCTTTCCTTTTATCCTCTAGCATCTCTTAAAATAAAACCTGTATAAATTCTCATATTTAATTTCTCATTAATTTCCAATTCCTCACTATAAGTGTGTTATGTGTATGAAATTCAAATCCACAGGATTCAACTGAACGTTTAATAAATTCTTTTTACTAGTCACACTTAAAAAAATAATCACAAGCTTTAGAAATGTCTGTATAGTCATTTACATATCATTTAATCATTGTTTTCAATTTTCTGGGATTTTCCACCCTTTTCATCCTTCTGTCCTTCTTTCAAGTATTCATGAAGTTTTATCACCTGGAGATAAAGCAATTTAAGCTTTTTTTCCCCCCAATTTGCTCTTTTCCATATTTACAAGTTTGCCAAATTCTAGAAACATAATAATGTACCATTCAAGCTGAGCATACTTTTGTGGTTCAGCAAAACTAAACATTTGCAATTTCAAGATAGTTAAATTAAGCCATTGTTTTTCATATGATCAGAGAAGAACAGGCTCAAGTGAAATTTTTACTGGAAAAAAAGAAAACAGAATGACACATAAAGGTACAATACTTCCATGTATAATTATACATTAGACATATGTTTTCAGAGTGTAAAAGTGTCCTTTCTTTGGCCAAACATCATTAACAAAAATATAAAATATATAAACACAATCAACCCTAGTACTTGCAATAATATAAACAAACAAAAAACCTCAAAATTTAAAAATAAGCATAATTTTCAACTCCCATTATGGAGACTGTCCAATGGAGCTCTGGATATTGGAATATCAACATCACTATTAAAAGAATACCATAAACAAAAGCTAAATGTCGACCCTTAAACCATTACTTTTTGTGTGTCTTTCTGTTGCAGTCGTAAATTCTGTCACTATAAAAGCAGATGATTCATTGTAATTGTGAGGCCATTGTCATCTGAACAATCAACAGTAATGATGTGTTGTGAATAATACAGTTGAAAATTGATTTGGTGTAAATTCTTAGCAAGATATTTTTGCCATGCCCCTGGCTTCAAAGGGATTGAATTATCTATAGTACAGATTATACTGCTTTTCTGAAAATTCTCTCCAAGGTGGAGACTATTTGAGCATCACCATACTTATGCTTTATACATTAGCATAAAACACAAACTTGTCCCCCTTTTTATAGCATTAACATTTTCTAAATGTGACTGTCTTTCACTGTATTATATCAGAGGAAATTGGTTCCTTATAGAGGGGTATCTAGCTGCATATAGCTACAAAATTGAAGTGCATCTCAGACTTTTGACTAAAGTTTTTGAGAGGGGGGACACCTTTAAAAGAGTAGTTTCAAAAAAGTAAAAGACTGTACTAAGTGTCAAGAAATCTGACTTTTAGTTTCAGCTTTACTAGTTGTGTGACATGTGATATGTCAAATTTTTTTCTGAATTTAGTTTTTTATCTGATTGAATGGGACTAGTCAATAGATCTCAAACTTGGCTAGACATTAAAATTACTTGGAAAGCTTTTTAAAAATATAGATGTCCCCAAATCTTCCCCAGACAAGTTAAATCAGACTTTCTGAAGGTGAGGCTGAGGCATTAGCATTTTCTTAAGCTTCCCATGTGATTGCAGTATGCATCCAACAATCACTTCCAACTCTAAAATGCTCTGACATTTTATAAAACTTGCCATTTGAGAACCTCAGCATGTGTTTCAAATGAGTTCTGGGGAAAGAATTTCCAATGTGAGGTGTTGGTGTTTGTTCTATCAGTTGCATTCATAATGTAGGCTGACATAAAAAAAAAATGACAAAAAAATTAACAGGGAAGGTAGGCAGGCCATGCAAACGAGAGCTCAATTACAGAAGAGCTGTCTCCAGGAGACCAAAGTCATGCTCTTTTACATTCTAAGTGATTGGTTTGTTCAGTGAACCAAATCTGAGCAGTTCCAATGTTTGAAAATGTAATGACTTAAATATAAATACTAATATACTCTTCAAGGTCATGAAACACTTCTTTGGCCTTAGAAAACATGTAACTTCTGTGAGCTTATGTAGGTCAATTCAATGGACCCCTAATAACCTTAAGATGCATCTTACTCTTTCCACTGCATAAAAATATGTTAATACCAGCTTTGGAATCATATTGATTCATTTTTTTTATCTGCCTTTTTAAAATTTTCTTTTTATTTGCAGAATTACTAAGATGTTGTTCAAATTTACCATATTTTCTAACTCTGAATAAAATTAAACAACAGGACTAAAGTACAAAAATGTCATCAAAACAGGAGACTATAAAAGAAATCTGAGAATAGCTATACATTGCTAATGATAGCCTAAAATTTAATTTAAAGTGAGTCCTGAAAATGTGTTATTAAGAATTAAGTTTCAATCTTTAAGCTATATGTTTAAAAAATTTACTGAATAAGCTATCTCTAACCAAATTCGTGAAAGGTGGAAAGAGAGGGAAACAACCCCTAAGAATTTGCACATTTAGAGTTTTTTTATCTTTTCACTTAGAAAAATAGGCTATTGAATATTGTATATATAATGTGATACAAGAAATGTGATTAATACTACACCTAACACACAAAGTCTACATTATGGCTACGTTCACCATTTCAGAACCAATACCCCCCCCTTTCTTTTTTTTTTCTTCAAATTTTATTTATTTATTTATTTATTTATTTATTTATTTATTTATTAACATTTTATTTTTAAATTTCACCCCTCCTCTGGTAACCACTAGTCCATTGTCCATGTCCATGAGTCTCTATTTGTTTGTCCTGTTCATTCAACACCCCCTTTTTAAAAATAAATATTCTGTAGACCCCTTAACTTCCAAGTGACATACTCTAACTTCAACTATAATATATAAATAAGTGATAGAAATAAATTTATAACAATGGAATAAATATATTAATGTGCATTCATAACTATACTATATTCTTACTTTTTCTTACACTTTACTTAATTATGAGTAAGCTGGGATCATAGGAGAGCATGATGAGAAATTATTCCATACAAGAAAGTCAGGAAAAGTAGGAGAGCAAAGGTAGAGAAGAACTCTGAACAAATAACTGAAAATTTCTTTCTCTGAATTCAGAAATTCTTGGAGAAAAATGTCCTTCCTTATGCAAATGGTAATTGAAGATGTACTGGAAATATAATACAAGAGGCTGTACAGAAATTATAAGGTAATCCTCTGAGTACAATTTCATATTGAAAAAGATCTTTTAAATAATCTAAATACTTGCAGTATATATTCTCATAATGGATGTCTTAATCTTGTGTTAAAAAATTGTGAAGATTACCCTTTGTGATGATGGACGTACATGGATGAAGAAAAAAAATTATACTTTTATTAGAATAATTTTTTGATCATTTCAGAGATAATTTTAGAGTTTTCAAACTTTTATTTACATCTTGGAAATATAATATATGCCTGCTAACTTTGGTAACATCTTTCTTTGTAAATGTTTACTTACGTTTGACAGGCTGATTGCTTCATTAAAAAATAATTTGTGTACATTGGTAAGTATTTAATTGCAGGCCAATCTACAGTACCCAATTTTAAATAATCACCTGATATTTAATATTTTTAAATGAATTAAATAAATACATATGTGTATATATAAAATTGCTGTAAATGCAACCGTGTGCCAATGAATATAGGTGTGATGTATTGTTCTAAACATTGAAGCATATCTAGCTTCTGTTGCTATCACTAACTTTCTGCATCACCCCAATTATTGTGACAATAGAAACTGTCCACAAATTTTTCAAAAAACTTTAGGATGTAGTATTATTCCTAGTGAAATCCAATGTCCTATACCTTGTTAATTAAAATGGAACTCTCTATAGATAACTTATTTCAAGCATTCCTCTAACCAAATATTACATCATATGTCCAGGTTACTCTTTCAAATTCAGAATTTGAAGGCAAATAAAAAATTCTTAAATCAGAATTTCAAATCCCCTTTCTTTTCTTTTTTTACTTTTAAAAAAATATATTTTTAAATTACTGTGGACATACAATTTTATATTAGTTTCAGGTGAGACAAATCGGATGGATGTAGAGAGTATTATGCTAAGTGAAATAAATCAGATAAATACCATATGATTTCACGCATATGTGGAATCTAATAATCAAAATAAAGAAATAAATAAAATGGAAACAAACTTATAAATACAGAAAACAAATTGATGGTTGCCAGATGGGAAGGTTTGCAGGGGATAAGTGAAAAAGGTGAAAGGGATTAAGAAGTACAAATTGGCAGTTATAAAAGTAGTGTAAAGTATAGCATAGGGAATCGGGGTGTAAAGTATAGCATAGGGAATATATCAATAATATTAGAATAACTATGTATACTGACCCTATCATCTTTACTTCTTTCATTATCCCTCTCATGTCTCCTCTTCTGTGTCTAGTAAAGTTACATTTTATGACTCATCAAAAACTCTCAATTCTGTTATGACACTCTTTAGTTAAATCACAACTCTGGTGAAAGCCAGCTTTCTAACAAAAAAAGCTCACAACCCAGCAGAATAGTCTCAGCTTGAACATTAGTTTATGAATCTGAAGGAAGAAACTAAGTCTTTCTGGTAGCTCTTCTAAATTTTCCCAAGTTTCTTTCTTCTTATTTTTCTAGACTATTGCCTTCTTTTCTTCCAGAATCTAATCCTGCACCTCGGTCCTCACATTTGGCTAATTGTTTTGCTTCTGGTTTCACTGAGACAACAGAAGCAATCAGAAAAGTCCACATTCCTGACATTCTCTCCTCTCCTCTCACCCACCTGTTTAAAAGTATGCCCTTCCTGCTTTGCTGTCTACTACCCCCAGAGCTGTCAGAGGTCTTCCATCTAATCTCATTAATCTAACTAGTCAATGACTTTGTTTCTTATATTGTTTCTATATTGTTCATCATCAACTTTTTACCTCTAGGTAGGTAAAAGGTAAAAATCATTTTTATCAGCATTCTAACAGTTCTTTATTCTAACATAAAATTTCATATCTTTAAAACAAAACAAAACAAAACTCCACTTCCCCTCTAATCTGGGTCCCATTTCTCTATTACAATTTGTAAAAAAAAAAAATTTGAATCATTTTTTTTAATGAATTCTGTCTTCTTTTGCCCCATACTCCCTTTCTTTGTCTTCAAGCAGGCATTTGTTAACCTGCCACTGAAGCTGCTCTTATTAAACTTAGCAAAAATCTCTGTCAAATTCAAAGCCCACTTCTTATTTCTCAGTTTACTTGACCCACTAGCAACTATCAGTAGTGTTGATTAGTCTCACTTTAAACTCTCTCTGTCTGCTTTGCTTCTCTCTGGGATATCTCCATCTCTAATTGAACTCTCATTCTTAGTGTCTTATACAAGATGTTGCTCATCTTCCCAAACTCCAATCTTGGTACTTCAGGCTCAATCTTGGTACTTCACTTCCTAAACAGTCTCATGTATTCCCATGGCTTTATAACATGGCTTTATATTATTGGTCCTTCATAATGCTGTTTATTCCTACATTTAGAAATCCTGTTTAGATGTTACTCCTGAACTCTAATTTTCTCTCTGACATCTCAGCTTGGATGCTGAATAAGTAAATTTATCATGTGCAAAACTGGACTCTTAATTTTCCTTACCTGCTGGGAGCCTTTCTTGCTGAATGCCCTACTGACAAGGTTAAAGTTGCCTGCAAGCCAGAAGTTTGCAGAGCAGGTGGACTCCTTACTGAAGGAGGAAGTTTGGCTTAATGGATAATTTGTTGCAGAAGGAGGAAGTTTGGCTTAATGGAAAGAGCTGAACATTCCTTGCCCCAGGGAATAAGAGAGGAAAACAAGAAGAAGGATGTTTTGAGAGAACTTATGTAAAGGTCACCAATCATTTGCATATGTGTGGGTGTTGCTTCTCATGCACATCCAAGGGTAAATATATGCCCTGCTAAATAAACTCAGGCATCAGTATTCACTGTTAGCCCTCAGGACTCTATCTTCTGTCTCTCTCTCTCTCTATTTTCTCAGTCCTCACTCCCCCTCTTGAGAAATGTTCAATCTTAGTTGGCTGGCTCTGGCACTTACCCAAATAGCTACTTCTCAAGTTTTCTCTGTTTTAGCAATGAAAACATTATTCTTTCAGTTGCTATAGGCAAGATGTAGAGACATTCTTGTCTTCTCTATCTCTTTCACACCTCATATCCATTCCATTAGAAAATGCCTTTGGCCCTAATATCAAGCATATATTCAAACTAAATTATTTTTTATCACATCTAAATATATAATTTATTGCATAAAACTAAAAAATTCTGCATTCACATAGCTTTACCTACATAAGAAAGCACTTTAAAATTTAGTGGCTTAAAACAGTAGCTATTTATTATAACTAAAAATTCTATGGTCAACTGGAAAGTTCTGTTGATCCGAACTGGGCTTACTAACATTTTTAGAGTCTCAGCTAGGACTAACCACCAAGTAGACCAACCTCTGGTCCACATGATTCATTAAGCAAGCCTAGACATGTGATGGTAGCCAGCAAGGTTTCAACAGAGCAGAATCATACTAGATCTATTTAGCTCTAGGCACAGAAATCAGAAATCATATGACATAACTATTCATCAAAACAAGTCATAAAGTCCATCTAGATTCATTGTGAGGAAGAACTACAAAGGCATGTGGATACATGGAGGGAATAATTATATTTTGGCATCCAATCTATTACACTATTTAACTGAGAAAAAGATCCAGAAATTTAACTCTTGACCACAAAGGCCTTTGGTAACCTAGTAACTCTCCACCTTTCTCTTTTTCTTCCTCACTGCATTTCAGTTACACTGAACAACCTTTGATCTTAAAATCTTTTTGTTTCAGAGACCATACCCCTTAGTCAGCTATTCAAAATGTCACCCACAATCCTTCTTCCCTCTATATGTGCTTTATCATTCTTGATAGCACCTATTATTCATTTAGCTTTAGCTCATTGTCTTCATTAGAGGAACTTCAGAATCATGAAAGCAGAAACTTTGTATGTTTTATATATACCTCATCCCAAGAAACTAGACCAACACTGCCCAATAAAAATGTAATGAAAGACACATGTGTAATTTCAAATTTTCTACTACCCACATGAAAAAAGTAAAAAGAGGTAGGTGAAATTGAGTCTAATAATATTTTTAACTTGACCCAATATAACATTATTTTACAAGTATTAAGACATTTTATGTCACATTTTTTAAACAGTTCTTAAATCTGATATATATTTTACCTTTATATACGTCTTAAATCAGATAAACGCTCACTAGCCACACGTGATTAGTGGCTACCATTTTGGACAGCCCAAATCTAACTCATTGTGAGTACTTCATTCATGTTAGTCATTATTATTTTAACTCAAGCGCTCCAAGCACAGGTAGGCCAAATTAAATTTAAAGAGAGCCCTGTGGCAAAACTGAAACTACTAGTTTCATAGCTTTAATTAGTTTAAGGCAGTCTTACTACTTTCTTCTCTTTGTCTTCCTCTTCGTCTTCCTCTTCATCATTTTCTTCTTCTTCTTCTTCTTCTTCTTCTTCTTCTTCTTCTTCTTCTTCTTCTTCTTCTTCTTCTTCTTCTGCTTCTTCTCTTCTTCTTCTTCGGCATAGGTGCATTTTATTGATTTTCTTTCAGAATTTCTTCTCTTGTTTATCACATTGTCCTGAAGGTTTTAAAGCATGATTCTTCAACTTCCTTTCAATGTTCTTGAATGCTTTACTATTTCTCTACTTTTCTTGATCTCATTGCTCTTAACTGCTTTAGGTAAAGAGTAAAACATTCAAGACTACTGAAATAAAAGCAGTAGATAAACAGGATAAAAACACAACATGAAATATCTCAAGTCCATTCTCATTCTTGTTTCTCTGTTCACAAAAGTAATATTATTCTCAGCATCCCAGTTAGTTGTTTTGGCCTAATGTTTAAAAAAATCAGTACCTGATCTTCTCCCCTCCTCTTTCTATTGTGGGATTTTTGTCCTCTGAAACTCTGTCATGGACCTCTATATTCATACCAGCAACTAACAAACTCAGGTTTTCCCTGTCTCCAGGCAATTACACTTGCAGTTCACAGTTTATTTTGCCTGAAAGGCCTGAGACCTGTCTCCTCTCTCTCTCTTTCACGTTCTCTCTCTCTCTCTCTCTCTCTCTCTCTCTCTCTCTCTCTCTCTCTCTCTAAGTTTATCCTTCAGATGTCAGATTAAATAATACCTCTTTGGAGAGGTCTAAATTAGGCCACCTTTCCTGTTATAGTCATAGCACCAAAAAAAAAAAAACAAAACAAACAAAACAAAACAAAACAAAAAACAATTATTGTTGCCTGATCAGAGTTTCAGTAACACACAGGTCTCAGTCCTTATCACTGAGGAAAGAAATGAATTTCCACTCAGTGACAATTATGAGAAGTATTTATTTATTAAAGGCACATTTTGAGGTAGAAGACAGGTTAAGTTGAAAGCTGGCTGATCACGTGAAAATGAGGATAAGTATTCTGATGATGGCAAGAAACATGAATTACAGCAAAAGAAGATAGCTGCAACAACCCAGAAGCAGAAAGGTCTGAATTATATTTTTGTTATGATGGGTGATTACAAAGACCCTAGGTGATTGGTATGTGAAGTAATTTTGATTGACATTTGGCTGCTATATCACTCTTTGCCTAGTACACATGTGCTTACCAAAAATTCAGTCTGTTGTAATTACATTCATGAACTTCCAGGCATAAACATGGTATTATAATGATAGTATAATGAGGCTGAGGTTATAGGCAAGTTAGTGTAATAACTTCTGCACTGGCTTCTGTGACCAGATTAAGCCAGCTATAGATTATGGCCTCCCTGTCCTTTGTCTCCAGGGATGCAGGAAGGATTCTCTAACTTCTAACAGGGTGTTCTTTGGATGGTCTCTAAGCTGGTTCCCTATTCCTTTGTTCTCCTGTTGCTCAAGTCTGACTAGCTATGTAACACTCAGAGCACTCACTTTCCTTCATAGTACTTACCATGATTGGAAACACAAAATTATTTGAGTAATTATACTTGAAACACAGGACCATGTTGCATCCCTGGTATATAGTATAGTTACTAACACAAAGTAGATGCTCAAAAATACTGAATAATGAGTTAATATATGAATAAATGTGGTTGTTGAACACATGAAATGGAAAAATTTAGAACTAGAAAATACAGTTAATTTCTTGATACTACTGTTAATTGACACTTCTAATGAGAACACTGGAAAATTCTGTAAAGCTAAATAAATGAATAAATGAACAGTTTATGTGTCTATATGCTTATGTGTGCATAGGCATACATAATCATTTTGTAGACTAAAATCCCCAGGGTGTTTAGGTTCATAACCGACATAAAAATCTTCACATTATGTTTTCATATATGGTTAACTGAAATGTCGTTCAACATACTTGTTCACCTGAAGATTCTTTTCCGGTTGAGAAAAGAGTCCTCAACTTAGAATTCTTCAGATAAGAAGCTTCAATTCTCTTCTCAGCATGAGCAGAATACATACTGTGAAAACTTAGAAATAAATGGTTTGCCACTTTTTATATCCTTTCACACCATGATGGATTTTTATTTTTTATGAATCCAGTACCATGTATTTACTCATTATGATATATCTTGATAAATAAACACTATATTTATTACATTAAATACCTTAGAAGAATTTGGAGATCTTCCACTACTCTATCATTTCCTTTTAAATTATTTTGTGTTTTGACATTCTACGCATTGTCATTTTCAGTTAATTACCCCAGGAAATTCTCTAGAAAGAAAAAAAGGCAAATGTACACCTTCACTAAGACACAGAATTTTATATATACATAGAGTGAACACCTGGACACATCCATATATCCACCCCCAATAAGCACGAAGACTTTCTTCACTAGGTTTTTTATTTTTTGGTTTTTTATTTTTTTTACTTTGTCTTTAATAGTTAATGTTTTTTCTATAGCTGTGTCAAATTTTTCTTCTTGGGTTAAAAATAGCACAATTTTTAATCTCTCTCTTCATTCCAGGCTTCGTTTTGTTTTTAAATATATTGATTTAATGACAAATCTTTACTTAAAACTGAGTTTTGCTAATTTTTGTTATGTAGCTACTATTCTTTAAGCAGAGATGTTTGCACTTAATGGCAACCAAAGGCAGCATGAGCTGTCTAGACTGTGCATTAGGGAGAACAGCTGATGGATTACAAATCTCCGCATTTCACCAACAGAAATGAATTTGAATCCATCAATTTTATTCCCTTATGCCAAATTTAGGAAGTTCAGTTTATGCAGATCTGTCAAAATATTACATTAAACACCTAGATGAACGAGTTAAATTAATTTAATTTTGCAGTTTGCCTTGATTGGGTTAGGCTAGTTCTATGCACAAAGCAAAAACTCCCAGGGAAATTGAGTCTAGTCAGGGAAGAGATCATTGCAGCAGCAGCTGTGCTCAGCTGCATGGTCAGACAAAGTGTTAGAAATCAGTGACAAGGGAAGGGAGGTACCTAGACTTTCCTTGTGACACCCATGCCTGTCTTTTACTTAACACCTGTCTGATGTCCCCAAAAGAAAGAAACTAACCACAGCAGTGAATAAAATTAAGATGAAAAAAGGCCACTGTGCTTGCAATGCAGAGCAGATCAGTAAGGGTGACCAAAATGAAAGAGAAAAGGGAACAATAATCCTGCTGTGTGGTTATATAGCACCTTTCATCGAAACAATGTGAGAATTCTCTATTTTTGCAGGCCAGCTCCCTAGAGGGCTTTGAAAGCAATTCAGCAGGGAAATAAAAGGATTGCAGAACAGATTTCAGGCTTGAATGATAAAATGGACATTCTGCAAGACAGATTTTACTGAATTGATAAATGGATGATTGAGGCTGTCACACATAAATAAATTGAGAAGGAGTAAAATGAAAAAGAAAGCAGAAAATTTTGAAAGGATGTAAAAATACAAAGAAAACCCAATGACCTTAAAAGAAGGTCAGAGAACCAGCCTCTATATTCAGAGACAGTCAAGAGGATTCAAACCTGGAAAACTACAGGGCTCCTGGCAGGTATAATCAGTACTAAAACATGAGATTCATACATTTTTCTAAAGAATATAGTGAAAACTAACATTGCACAGTTGGCAAGGGTTGAGTTATCAAATCACGGAATAAGTAGTAAGTTGATTTAAGCAATAGTTACCTTAAATCTAGTCCCCCCCCACCAACTGTCTTTTCTTTTATGGGAGGATGAGCCAATGGAAGAATCACTACAGAGTGATTCATCTTGTGGAGTTTGGGTTTCTGCGGGAGTTTTTCCTAGGTGTCTCTTACGGGTGACACTAGGCCCTACAGGATATGCCTCATGTGGGCTATATATCTTTTCCTAAGGAGTAACAGACAGATGCCTTCTTGGCCAGTTCTGTAGTTTATAACCTAGACCCTGACGGAGGTTGGAGATTTGGCTATGCCAAAAGAAACTAAGAAGGGTTCTCTCTCCTCCTGCTTTTGAAAAAGATCCATCTAACTTACTCTACAGCCACCGGAGACACTGGTAGTTCTTCCTCAAGGCATTAGTGTCCCAAGGAAAATTGGAGAGGAAGAAGAATTGAATGTGTGTGTACATACATGTGTGTGTACATACATGTATACCTATGTATATGGATGTACATGTGGTTGTATATAGACACAGAGGTTTTTATTCTGCAATATACTGTTATTTAAGAATAATGAAATAATGTTATTGTAGTGAGGTATCTACAACAAATTTTTAGGGTTGGTTACAATAAAAATATGTAGCTTAAGTGAAAGAACATATTTAGAAAAATATTTAGGAAAAAAACACAAAATATTGTGTGAAAATGCTGGCATAGCTCAAAACAGATATAGCTCAAATCTTAATACTACCAGTGATCTTGGCTATCATTTAAGTTTCTTGAGCTCTGTGTTTATTTATTTCTGAAATGAAGATATTAATATCAACCTGTCTAGGTTAATGTAAAGATAAAAAATTATGTAAATATAATGCCTTCACAGAGCAGGCATTCAATAACCTGTAGCTGCTATTACTACCAAGAAGCAGCACAATGTAGACTGAAGAGTAGGGGATTTCAAAAGGAAGACACTGCTTGCATGTCCAGTTTGGTATTTACTAGCTGGATAACTCTGGAGAAAATACTTAACAAATATGACCCTCTGTTGCTTCACGTGTCAAATGGGTATAATAATAATTTCATAGAATGGTTGCAAGTAATACACAAGGTGAAATAAATAAAGTGCTTACTTGGAAAATAGTAGCTACTCAAAGAATGTTAATTACCTTGGTCTCCCTGCCATGCAACCAAACAGATCTACTTTTGCCTAGGTTTGTTTTTCAACAATAAAAAATAAAAAGCATTGCTAATCAGATATCCAGAGAGCCTTTCTACAATTATTCCTAAAATACCGATGGTATGCTATCAGAATGTTCAATTACATGGAAAGTAGATTTTGTGAATAGTAGCTTCCGGATTACTCAGGAACTTCTTATTACTTATAAATCATTCTTTTCTCCTTCTGCCTGCTTGTTTATTCACCTTCTTCCAACACTGACAAAACATCTGCTTTGTTTAAGGTATGAGCTGGACACTGAAGAAGGGAATGAAAAAACCACTTCACCTGCAAATAACATGTGCTCCTTTTAAGGTAAGCCATTTTACTAACAGCTTTTCCCTTCCCTGCTTCATAAAGCCTGCTAGTTGGTGACTTCTCTACTGAAGTTTACTTTTTACTCCTCCTTCATTCATTTATTGCATTTCCTTTGTCCTGGCCTGATATTGTGCTAAGCCAAGCGCTTATGTCAAAAAGGAGAGGGGCAATGGAGAAGGATTCACATCTAAAGATCCTCGCAGCCCCTCTCTTGAGAATCTCCCAACAACCTGGCCAGGGTAGAACAGATTTCAATAGCAGCTGCAGCAGTAGTTCCCAGCCCTGTGAGAATGTGACATTGCACTCTTATTCAGAAAGCCTCTCTGCTCTCTGCTTCCCTTAGATTTTAGTTTGCCTGCCTCTGAGACTTAGACGCTTTTATAGAATTGATGCAAGCCCCTGGGAAATTTATTTGTCCTCTGATATCATCCATGCTAATGCTCCCCTCCATTAGCTCAGATAATCAAGAGTTGACTATACATAGAACAGTGGGGGATTACAAAAGCACTTATCATCTAATGAGAGAGAGTGGAAAAATACTGAAGGAATTTTAAAAAAAGAGAAAGAGAGAACAGAAAGAAAGCCACAATATTCACAAATCAACATATAATGCCCCAGAAAAACATAAGAATTAAAGGGAATATGTTATGGAATAACTGGAATAAATGTCACTAAGACCAGGGCAGTGTCCCAGTGACACTAGGTGATAGCAAGGCAGAGTATTATAAAAGTGGGTCAGGGTGTGGGAGAGAGGTTCTAGGGTGTTTGGGGAAAAAAAAGTCAGGTGACCATCATTCTAAATAACTCTGATCCCTCTGAAATTAGTCCCTTACTTAAAAAGATGGTTTTAGACTATAATTCATCTTGAGTCCATATGAAAATCAAAGTAGGAGGCAGGTCAGTTGTTTATATTTGCAGTAGTCCCTCCATCATGTATTATAGGCAGTACATCTAGGGAATTAAGAAATAGTGCCAGTTCATAGCGTGAGGACAGATTCACATCATGTTGGTAACATGGGTCCCTCAGAATGCCAGATTTGCCCCTACTGTTCTTAGTAGTCAACCTCACCAATATTTCTTAGTAAAAGGGTGGAAGAAATCACAGACACATCTCTATCATAAAAGAGAAGAGATTTAGCAAGTTCTAATTTTCCATTTTGTTTATTATGTTATTTTTTATGTATAATTGCATAAGACATTGGAATGTTTCATTGTAAATTAAAATAATAGTGTCCACTACAGCATTATATAACTGCAGAATTAGTATGTTGTTCAAATTCCAGGTGAATTTTCATAATAAGTGACTTCATAAATACTATTTTTGCCTTCCTCTCCCCATGAATACTAACCAGTTCACAATCACTGACAACACTGTAAAGCACACCTTCTTAACACCTTGGAATATTACCAAAAAAGCATTTTTATGCCTATTTTTATAAAGTGATTCACCAAGACTTACTAGAAGTAAACTTAATACCTGATAAGCAGCAATAACCTAATAACTGGAGTAATACAGAGGTAATGAAGGCCTCTATGTGGTAGTGAACCATTTGCTCCTCAGACATTGGTGGTTCAGTGGTAGAATTCTTGCCTGCTATTTTCAACAAAATCAATGTGTCACCAACAACTGAGAAAAATCTGGTGACTCACTAAACAGAAAAAAATATTTGGATAAGGCTGGAAAAAAAACCCAGTTCTTCTTAGATGAGGCACTCCATCTTCAAAAGGAGGCACAGAAATTATTAGGATTTTCTGGATATACAAAAGTATATTTCTGAAAGTTCTATCAGAGTCCTAATATAAGTATACAGAAAAGAAAATTAATTTCTAAAATAAATTAATTCCACAGTCATATCTCTTCCAAGATGGTTTAGAAAGAATATTTCATGTTTCAACCTCACTAGGTAAGAGGAGTAGGGTGATCTATCTGGATTATCAGAGGAGTTCAATATCTTTTTATATACACAAGAAGATGTTCTTTTTAAATAAGAGAGGGAATAGAAAATTCTTCTGTGTCCTCATCTCTGAATAAATTTGAAGTGGTGGGAAGATTAAGAGGTTTCAATACAGAGAAAAAAAATGTGTTTAAGTAACATAGTCTACCACATAAGAACTGGTCTGAGACTACAATGGCAGAGTTGGTGGAGATAATTACAAAGGATTTGGCAAATACAGAATGGGTAAGAGAGAGAAAGCAAAGAGATATGCCATTATGTACTTATAAATTTGCTACAAAAAGACTACACTCCCTTAGCAAACTTCAACCCCAGAGTCCAGACAGTGCTGTGATGAGAGGGAAATGTGTATTTGTTATCTTGATCCTACTGTTGCTGATCCCCCATTGTGGTCTCGATTTCAGTCATCAACAGGAGACCAATGGTGACCTCCACAGCTGACTGGCCATGGATAAGAATGTGTCCACTGAAAGAAGGCTAAGAATAAACACTTGAGCAACTGCTTTGGTAGAAGAGGGTAAATCACTACAATGCTGTAAAGCTGAGGAGTGTAAAATGCATTAGCACATACACTTCAACAGCCTCAAGAGCTAAAAGATAAACCATACGAAGCCTAGAAATAAAACACTGGGTGTTCTCAAAGCACAGAATGTATCCAGAAGATTGTTTCCCTGGGATTTTTCTTTTTCTTCTTTCTTTCTTTTTTTTTTTTAATAAATCTGGATTTCTTTTTAGTATTCTAAAGGCTATTGGTATGGAGTTGATGGCAATTAATAGGAATTTTTGCGTTTATATTATTTTAAATGTGTCACAACTTTTAAAATTAAACTGATTTTGAGATAACTGTTGAGTCACAGACAGCTGTAAGAAATGGTGTAGAGAGATTTGTGCACCTCACACCCAGTGTTCCCTCAATGGTAACATCTTGCAAAACAGCAATAAAGTATCAAAACCAAGACATTGACGTTGATACAGCAAATATACAGAACATTTCCACAACCAAAAGCATCCTTCATTCCTTTATAACCCCATCCATCACACTCCTCTCTCCTGTCCATTGCTCTGGCCAACCATTAATTTCATCTACATTTTCATAATTTCATCCTTTCAAGAATATTATATAAGTCGAATTATACAGCTGGTATTTTTGAGATTGGCTTTTTTCACTCAGCATAATTCTCTGGAAATTTATTCAGGTCATTACATGTATCAATATTTGTTCTTTTTTATAGTTGGTGGTATTCCATGGAATGGACATACTTCAGTTGATTTAATTCTTTAAACATCCAGTCATTAAAAGACATCTGGATTGTTTCCAATTTTTGCTACTGTGAATAATGCTTCATTGAACATCTGTGTATAGGTTTCTGTGTGAACATACATTTTTCTTTTTCTGGAATAAATGCCCAAGAGTGAATATGCTAAGTAATGTGACAATTGCATATTAAGTTTCATAAGAAACTGCCAAACTGTTTTTCAGACTAGCTTTTTCATTTACATTCCCACCAACAATAAACAAGCGATCCAGTTTTTCTATATTTTTATCAGTATTTTTTATTTTAGTCATTCTGATAGATGAATAGTAATATTTCATTATGGTTTTAAGTTGCTTTCTCTAATAACTAATGATCTTGAACCTCTTTTCATGTGTCATTTGCCATCTGTATATTCTCTTTGATGAAATACCTCTTTATGCCTTTTGCCCATTTTCTAATTGAATTGTTTCTTTACTACTGAGTGTTGAGAATTCTTTATTCTAGATACTAGTCCTTTGTCCAATAGTTTGCAAATATTTTCTTTCAGTGTTTGTCTTTCCATTCATTTAAAAGGGTATTTCAGAGCAAACATTTATAATTTGGTAATGTTCAATTTACCAATTTTTTTATATAATGCATCATGCTTTTTGTATCAAGTTTAAGAATTCCTTATTTAGCCCTATGTTTCAAAGATTTCCTATCCTTTCACTTTAACTTACTTATGTTGTTATATTTGAAGTGAGTGTTTTGTACATAACATATAGCAGGATTTTTTATTCCACCCTGCCAACCTATCTTTCATGTATGTAGATTATTCACATTTAAGGTAATTATTAATAGGTTAAGCTTAAGTCTGGTATCTTGTCATTTGTTTTATATATATATATATAGGCTCTGTTTTTCACTCCTCTGTACTCTTTTTTTTTACTTTCTTATCGGTTATTTTGACATTTCTTTAGAATTTTATCTTGATATTTATAGTATCATTGTTCTGAATATTTTTAGTGATCACTTTAGGTATTACAATATACATACATAATAACATCATAGGTCTACTGTCACTGATATTTTACCAAATTCAGTAAAATATGGAAACATTACCTCAAGTTGCTTTAAACTTTGTCTTTTTAAATATAGTCTTGTAAAGTATCTCTTCCATATACATTGAACAGCATATTAGTTAGTGTTAAAAATTTTTGCTTAAACTATCAGATATGGTTAAAGAAGAATGATAAATAAAGTAGCTATTATTTTACCTTTATTTTTACTCATCCCAATGTTCTTTCTTTTCTGAAGCTTAAAGTCTTCTTTTGTTACAATTTTCTTTCTGTTTAGAGAAGCTATTAGCCATTATCTAATGGGAAGTTTGTTAGCAAAAAATTTTCTTAGCTTTCCTTCATTAGAAAATGTCTTGATTTCCTTTTAATTCCTGAAAGATATCTCAATGGATATAGAATTCACAACTGACACTTTTTCTCTTTCATAATTCAAAAGAGAAATTTGTTATTTTAATTGGTATTTCCCTAAAAGCAAGACATGATTCTCTAGGACTACTTTCACAGTTATTATTATTATTTTGTATTAGTTTTCAGAAGTTTAATTATGATGTGTCAATGTGAATTTGGAAGGTTTATCTTATTTGACATTTACTAAGCTTCTTAAATCTGTAGATGTATATTATTAACCAAATGTGGAAGCTTTCAGGTTTTACTTCATCAAAAGCTTTTTCAGTCCCTTTGCCTCTCTTCTCTCTTGCTGAGTCTCTAATGATAAGAAAAGTAACTTTTCATTATTTTCTCAGAGATTCTTGAGACATTGTTCAGTTTTTTAGTCCATTTCTTCTTTGTTCAGATTGCATAAATTCTATTGGTCTGTCTTCAAGTTCACTGATTCTACTCCCTGTAATCTGTTAGTAAGCCCATTCAGCATGTTTTTAATTTTGATTATTATATTTTCGTTTGGTTATTCCATTTACAATTTCCATTTAGTTCTTTTTTACAAATGCTATTTCTTTGCTGAGATTTTCTTTTTTTCTCATTTTTTTCAAATAAGAGAATACTTATTTGCTTGTGGATCGTTTTTATTAAGGCTGCTTTAAAATCTTTTTCAAGTAATTCAAATATGTGCGTTATCTCGGTGTTGGCATCTGTTCACTGTTTTCTCATTCATGCTATGATTTCTCCACTTCTGGTGTAATGAATGATTTTTTTTGGATATTATGATATTCTGTATCCTCTTTAGTTTTTGTCTTTTTCTTTTAGAAGGCATTCTGTTTTTGAGTTATAGCACGAGGGATGGATAAGTATTTATGTTGTTTTCCACTGGGTCTCTAACAGTGCCTCTAAGTTACAGCACTAACTCACATACCTCATTCCCTCTGAGCAACAGTGTAAGATCAGCTCCCACTAGGCCCCACCAAAAGGTCCAAATGAAAATAATGTGTCATATATAATATATTAATAAGTTTTTAAAAAGAAATTAACCTTATCCAAATTTGTTGCCATTCTTGCCAGTTCTTGAATTCAAACCAAACCTCATTGCCTACATTAGCTCCAGACTTATAGACTGACTTAGTTGTGGGTGTTGAGGAAGTAGAAATTATCATTACTGTGGTACATCTCTAGGCTTATAATTTTTTTGTTATAAAAAAAGAATTCTGGCATGCCCATGGTCAAGTATCTACCACTAAATACCCATGTGGGTCAAACCATTCTGATCACAACTCTTGCTCTTTTAAATATTATGGAAAGTATGTTGACCTTTTCACTTTGAGGCAAGCTTTACTACTTGAACCTGCCATTTAAGGTCTTAATATAACCGTTGAAATATGAGAAATCACTCTACTGCAGCAGTACTTACTGGCAATCAAAATTGCAGTCACTACAATAGCTTATAATATGCTGATACTCTTTAACCTATAAAATTTTCTCAATGTTTTAATGAAATAAATATATTCTGAGCTTTTTTCAGGAAATAAAACTTGGGGGGGGGGGTAATTATGCTAAATTTAATCAATTTTTTCCCCTAAGGTTTAGACTCCTTCTCTGTTTTATACCAAGGAATTAATGGTAACTCAAATATTTAAAGTGCTTGTTCAAGCCCAAGAGGAGAGCATATCTGTTATTCTATAACTCTCTAAAATTTTCTCTTTCTGATTTCTAGATCTTCTTTTAAAACATTCATCTGATTAAGTCAGGCCCACCTGGATAATTTTTCTTTTGATTAACTTAAAGTGTAGTGATTAGAACTAATCAGAAAAATGACATTTCAATATATTCACACATGAACTGCATATACTCAAGGAGAAGGGATCTGGTAAGGTATGAATATCAGAGGGTAGGAATCTTGAGGACCGTAGTAGAATCCTGCCTACCACTCCCCTTAGGTGCCATTTTTAGAGCTAATTGTATATAAAGACATTTAATAATAAAGGAAATATGTCATTTTTAGAACCAAACATGAAATAACAAAACGGCTTGAATTTTACTGAAAAATTGACACCATTTATTAGATAATAAATGCCTTTAGTGTTTGACAATACCAGATAGTGTTAAAGAAACACTGAAAAGAGAATTAGCTTTTCTTCAAGAACTTTTTAATTTCTGCTTTGTCTATGAATTTTTTTTCTGTTATAATATGAAGTATAAGATACAGGCCTCCAATTTTTAAATTATGTTCAAAGAATTACGAATAAAAAATGTTTTATATATTGCATCTAATTATCTTAAGAGACAACATGTATGCCATCTATATTGAATTAATATCTAATCAAATATTGCATATTTAAGAGAAGAGCTTCAAAATATATTAATCAAAACTTTATAGAACTGAAAGGAAAAATACGCAAATATATAATTGTAGTTGGAAATTTCAATACCTCTGTCTTTGAAGAATTGATAGAATAAGTAAATCAGTAAGAATATGAAGGACTTAACAAATACTTTTAAAAAATTTGCACTTATTGACAGAATATAGCAAAATACACATTTTTCGAGTACATGTGAAACATTCACCAACAAAGACTATATTCTGGGTCATAAACAAAATTTAAACAAATTTAAAAGGCTAGAATAACACAAAGTAAAAATTCACAATGGCGTTTAACTAAGAATCAAAACAAAATTATCTGAAAAAAATCTCCAAATATTTAGAAATTAAATAATATACATCAATGTTAATAAGTCATTGATAATAACCCATATGTCAGAGAGAAAGCCTTGAGGAAAATTAAAAATTATTTTGAACTGAATTAAAATGAAAATACAACCTCCCAAAATGTGTGGGTTACCACTAAAACCGTGCTTAGAGAGAGATTTATAGCATTAAAACTTATTTTGGAAAATAAGTAAAGTTGAACATAAGTAATCTTAGCTTCCAGCTTCAGAAAGTAGAAAGAAAATTAAAAATTAAACATTAAGCAAAAATTAAACATTAAGAAGAACAGATGTGAATAAACTTTTTTTAAAAAATGTAAAAATGGAGATGCAATAAAAACAAAATTGATTCTATAAAAATATAAATAGAACTGATATCTATGCCCATGGACTCAATAATTTAGAAAAATTGGCTAATTCGTTGAGAAGGTACAAACTACCAAAACTCATTCAAAAAAAGAAAACAGAATATCTTTGTACCTAAAAAGAATTATTAAATTAATAATTTAAAATATTTTACATTTTTACCAAATATTTAGGGAAGAAATATTATCAAATCTATATAAACTTTTTTAGAAAATTAAAGAAGAAATACTTCCCAGCTCCTTTTATAAGGTCAGCATGACTCTAATAACAGTACCAAAGAAAGATATGACAAGAAAATTACAGATCAATGTCCCTTTATAAAAACATAGATGCAAAAATTCTCATCAAAATATTAGCAAATCAAAATCCAGCAACATATAAAAATAATTATAGGTTACAACTAAGTAGGATTCATTTGAGAAATGTACGCCTGGTCCAGCCTTAGAAAATCAATTAAAATAATTCAGCATATTAGCAGACTAAAGAAGAAAGCCACATAATCATTGCAATTAATGTGAAAAAAGATTTGACAAAATTTAACACTGATTCATGATAAAAATTCTAAGAAAATGAAAAATAAAAGAAAGTTTCCTTGACCTGATAAAGAAATTATACCTAAAACTGAGTTGTCATTACACTTAATGAAATTAATTATGTGATGAATTTCATTATAGTTAATGAAAAACTGAATGCTTCCTGCATAAGATTGGGAACAATGAAAGACATTCTTTCTCACAACTTCTATTCTACATTATATTAAAAGTTATAGATAGTGAAATAAGACATGGAAAAGAACAAAAGGCACACAGATTGGAAAGAGAAATAAATATATCTGTATTCACAAACATCATGTCTGTGTAGAAAATCCTAAAGCATCTTTAAAAAGCTTCTGAATTACATAAGTCAGCTTGAAAAGTCCACAAGATACCGTGTCAGTGTACAAAAATCACCTGTATGTTTATATATTAGCAATGAATAATTAAGATATAAAAATTTAAAATACAGTAACTTTATAGCAGCATAGAAAAAAGATATACTTAGATATGAATATAACAAAATATGTATAAGGTAAGCATGCTGAAAACTATAAAACACTGTTGAAAGAAATCAAAGAATATTTTATAGATGGATAGATATATAGTGTTCATGGATCAGAAACCTGAATATTGTTAAGCTGTAAAATATTTCCAAATTGATTATGTATTCAACTCATTAAAAATCAAATTCCCAGGAGGCTCTTTTTTATAGATATTAATTATCTGAGTCTAAACACACAGAAAGGCAAGAAAACTAGAGGAGTCTAAGTTTGAAAATAAAGAAGACAATATGAAGACTAATACTATCCAATTCAACATTTAAGATGCAACTCCAGTAATCAAGATAGTGTGATAGTGGTGAAAGGTTATGGAACAGAGTCCAGAAATGTACCTACAGCATTACAATAAACTGTTTTTTGAAGAAAGTATAAAGGCAGTTCAGTGAAGAAAGCATAGTCATTTCAACAATGGTACTGGAAAAATCCTGTACATTTTTGTGTCCAGTGTAAAAAATGAAGTTTGACTCACATTTTATTAACTCAAAATGGATCATAGACCAAATTTAAACTACAAAACCATAAAACTTCTGGCAGAAAATATAGGAGAAAATCTTTGTGATCTCAGGCTAGGCAAAGAGTTTTTATGTAACTTATGGAGTCTTTAGATAAAAAACATTCAACCAGAATAAGAGGGGAAAGCAAAATGAAGTGCAAACTGCAACAAATGAACTCAACTGTATCACAAATGAATAAAATATTCACAAAGAAGGGGTAAGGAAGAAAAGAAATACTATCCCAAATTACTTTAGGAGTCAGTAGTCTGACTGAATACTGTAAATCATAGGCAAGAAGAACTGTAAGAAAATGCTTTTACTATAATTAGCAGATTTATGTCTTGCAGGAGAATGGGGTCAGCAATTCTGAAACTAATTTTTCTGTATACTAGGTTTAAAGAAATAAGTATATTATAGATAATATAGATAATGAGAATAAAATTTCTTACTATCAGAGACAGAAGTTAAAATGAAAGAATATAGGAAGCTTAGAATGGTGAACTTGTTGGACTGGAATCAGAGGAACTCATGACTTCATACCACAGATGCTGATACATAGATACAGAAATAACTCAAGATGTATGTGTGTGTGCGCGCTATGTTGCTATATATACATTCGTTTCCAAGTTCTATCCACTGAGAAGACTAAATGCAATGATATTTTAATATCAATGAGCACACCCAGTACCCAGATCTTGATTTCTAAATACCAGTCTCTAATTAAAAGAGTCAGAGCTTTTTGATAAAAAGATAAATTCTAGAGCTGGGCCAAGAAAATGCAAGAGGAGCCTAAAGTCTTGTGGTACTCAAATTGAAAGATCATACAAACCTACCTGAGACAGCTTCTGTTGGCTGAGGCTAAAAAGTTTTGAGAAATAAAATTAACAAAGATAGCATGAAATTATAACGTATAAAATAAAATATATATCAAGCTTTCTGATATCATCATGTCACCTTGGATGTGACATGCTTATAAGAACACATTATTTCTTTAGCATCTTTGCCCTTAATCTAATTATGAGAAAAGATGAGAAAAGCACAGACCATAGGATATTCTACCAAGTAACTAATCAGCAGTATTTAAAAGCTTCACAATTATTAAAGACAGAAAGAACTCTCACTGATAGGAAAAGACAGATTTGAAACTAAATACAATGTGGTATTTATATAAAGTACAATATAAAAACTCTCTGAATTGGTTTTGCAGCTCTTTTGTAAGCCTAAGATTATATCAAAATGAAAGTTTAAAAGTTACATATTAAATGTCTATTTTAAGATTATCATTATATAGTTATTCCTTACAACATGTTATCAGACTCCTTTATTGATCCTTCGGATAGTATATTTTTCTATCCCTTATAACAGTACCATATTTTGGAAGTGGTTTTCATAGCTAGTATGATAATTATGATAATTCTGAGAGAATCAATGAATTCATTCTTTTTTAACAGGCAAATATCTTCTAAAATAAAAATAAAGTATTTTTCCTACTTATCTCTGATTCTCCCATCTTCCTGAGAGAATGAATTTTATGTAAAAGATCATGCCAATTGTTGGAAAAGGTTCAATTTTTCCTACATCCTATAGAATCATATGTGGTACAAGCTAGAATGAAATGTAAAGAACAGGTCCAGGGTTACCGAGCTAGTTTAGGGTTTTTTGGGTTTTTCTTGGGCCATCTTTTGTTGCATCCCATGTAGTAAATCTTATACAGCATGTTAAGGGTTTCAGTTGGACTGTTTTAACGAAAGTAATAAAATTTGTAATTAATTTTAAATTTCATAATTGAAGAACAAGGGAAATGCTCTTCAATGAAGATTCCTTACATGATTTCTCAGATGGTTTTGCCAACACCAGTTTCACTGAGAACGTCACCCTGTTGGAAGCTGCTATCGGAACAGATGAAGCACCTTTCAACCTGAGTAATTACCTCCCAAAGCTATAAACCCTCTGTGTCCAATACATACCAAAGCCTTGTCATTAAAATATAAATTATCAACCCTTTTTGATCTGTCTTAAAAGAGAGTTATGGGCCTGACAGCTGACTAGGAGGCAGCGGGTAGAAGAAATCAGAGTAGAGAAAAATGTTGGCTTGGAAAGAAGCTTCGCCTCTCCTGAAAATGAGCTCTGCTTTGAGGCTTAGGAAAGGAACATGTTGGGTATTGAAGCGATAGTTGGGAATAGAAATAGAAAATCAAGAAACAGAGCGACAGCTGCTTCCCATCTCTTCCTTTTTGTCTTTTCCTTATTTACTCCTACTGATGAGTTTTGTAGTGCTAGTTGGCTACAAAGCAGAAAAAAACTAAAACCGGTCACAATCGACTTTTTTTCTTCCAAAACGTTTCAGTACAAACAACTGCAGAACACAAACATCTCAAAAATTAAATTAACCAACTTTTATTCTTTGCTGCCCACCAAGATTCCCCCAGTTATATAGAAAGGAGGATTGGGAAATACTGCCTAGCAGACTTCTTGAGCAACCTGAACTTCTGTAAAACAATCGCTTCAACAGATGTTTCTTTCACATGATCTGTGCTTGATCTCATAAATAATATTTCACTACCAGGGGCTTGGCAAAGGGTCAGGAAATGTGTATGATTTAAGGGGAAAATATGGAAACAAAGAAGAATCCCATGATACCCTGAAACAACTGCTACAAATTCCAATGATCAAAATATGGTTTATGTCACAGCAAATAATCTTTGGTTTAAATGTCTAATTTTCAAAGATACTTACACTTTCAGACAAAGGCAGGCAGTGGTTTGCAATAAAATCACACCATTTGATTTCATAGACTATAGGGAAAAAGTCCTAACAAGACAAGACACATGCAGATGCCAAAATTCAGATTCTCCCTCATGCCGACCATTAACTCTTTCAAATCAGCTTTTAGAAATCTAGTCTATGACTTCTCCAACAAGACTTTCAGAAGTTTATTTCAATGTTCTAACTTTCTTCTTATCTATTCTGGTAATTCTTCTTTTAATATAAGAAACAACCAGTTGGTTACTCATGATGATGCTCCACATGCTAGAAGAGTACCACTGAGTTATTTCCTCTAAAAAAATCTCATATATATATATATATATATATATATATATATATATATATATATATATAAATTCTTTTCAAATAATTCTCTTCTTCATCGTGATTCAATTCAATTGCACCTTCATTTAGTTTCACTCAGAAAGCTGCAATCATTAAAACACAGACTCTCTAGGATCAGATTTCTGGGGAAAAAAATGTGAATTGATATACAGTGATGCCATGCTTACCTTAGTAAAGGAATACACATGGAATCAATGTGGTCTGTCATGAAAAGCATTTATACGTATAAAATATGAAATCCATGATCACAATTTGGAATCATGCCAAGCCCATGAAATAATATCTTACCCATCTTTGTATTGACCATTCCCAATCATAGAACACATGCAGTATAAATTGTGAAGTAAAACAATTTTAAGACCAACACGAGAGATACAAAGTTATTTTAGTTTGGAATGAAGCAAAAATATGCCCCATACTTAAAGGCCACAATGTTAATATAAATGTGTACTGTTATTCCTTTCAAGAGCCACAGAAATGATCATTCCCCTTTTTTTTTTTCATAAGACTACTCTCTCAATTTCATCATTAATTCCAACTCCTCAAAAGAACCTATGTTTCTCTTAGGTGTCACTCCAAAACACAAATCTATTGCACTTCTAAACTATGGAACACAGTAATTCTTTAGCCATATGGCTTTTAGGAACTGAAATGAAATCCCAGGAGTGAAATTCCTTATATTCAAGATCAATTTCCTTCTCAAACTTAAGGAATAATAAGATTTGAAATTCAACTGATGAAAGTAAATGCAATTGTGAGAAAATGAATTTTTCCCCCTATAAAATAAAACCCCATAGGGATCTCAAACTCATAATGGGAATTACTGGTTTTCAAAGAATTCACCCATCTATCTACATATAAGTGAAAAATGGTGCTATGTTAAAAGATGCAAATGTTAGTTAAATTTGTCATCATATGTCACTGTTTTGTATGTACCATCTGTTTTTTACCTCCTTATTTTGAATTAAATTGGAAGGAGTATATTTTGAATGTGACTGCATTTGACAGGATGTCTCTACTTAAGTTAGCTTTGTTTTTTAGGGTGCTTTTCTATTTAATAATGAATAGATATCATTGCTTGATTTAAATATCTCATTTTAAAGAAGGAAAAAATAATTTTTTCACTGATAATGTTTGATCTTAAAAATCTTTTGCATGGTGAATAAAGATTACTACATTTAATAAGTTTTCCCTTAGGTGGCAATTATTTTAAATACAGATTTCACTTATTTCTATAAGAGTGTGGTGGTTATTTAGACCATGAATACCTTTAAAGAGATCAAAGGCCTTTAGAAGACTAATGTATGAAGTAGAAATAAACTTTTCTTTTTTAGTGGTTCCGAGAAGAGCCTTTGCAAATCAAAGGCAGCAGAGCCCACTACTGGTATAGTTATTGAAACTTGTCTCTAGTCAAATAATTAATTGGATGTTGCTTGAAGCTAAACTTTCACTCGATAAAAATAAAGTCTAGGAATATAAATAATATACATTTTCAGCTAGCTTTCAATTGCAATAAGGTATTGTGGTCTGTTAAAACATCAACATTAGGATGACTCCATCACATATAGCTTTTTGGAGACTGTAATTCTTCTGAACAACTAAGCATTAACTGTGATATAAATCAGCCAGCGTGCTGGAACAGAGGAAAGAAGGAAACTCTAAATGAAGGGCTGGGAGTTAAATGACTATCTCCTAATTCCATGAACTGTTTTGCCAGTGGAGTGATCAGCATGAATGTAATAGACATATACTTACTATTTGTTATTATGCCTTAAAGAAGACAGAAATTTTTCTTACCTTTGGCTTTACATGGAGGGTGCTTTAGTCCACTGTGGTTGCTGTAAAAATTATCAGGATATAGGTACCTTAAGACCACAAAAATTTATTCTCACAGTTTTAGAGAAATAAAATCTGAAATAAGCATCACTGGCCAAAATCAAGGTGTCAGCAGGACCATGCTCCCTCCATTGGATCTGGGGAGACTCCATTCTCCATCTACCTCAGCTGCTGGTGGCTGCTGCTATTCTTCATCTTGTAGTTGCATCTCTTCAGTTTCTGCCTCTGTGGTCACAATGACTTCTCCTCTATTGTCTATATATAAATGCCCCTTTACCTCTGACTTATAAGGATACATGCAATTGCATTCAGGATGATCTCATATAACACATGATGATTTCCCTATCTCAAGGTCCCTAATTTAATCACACTTGCAAAAAATCCTTTTCTCTAAGAAGGTAACATTCACTGGTTCCAGGGATTAGGATATGAAAATCTTTGGAGGATCATTTCTAGTTTATCACAGAGAAATAAAATATAATTCTTAAAAATTTATTATGATGAACTGATCTTCATCTGATTTAGCGATCTAAAAAATAGCCAAGGTAGGACTTAATTCAGAATTATTATGAGGTGGCACATTTAGATACTTGAGATAAGTAAGTGTAAATCCACTCTGAGAGAATATACCATTATACCAGGACCCACGGGGGGAAAAAAAAAACAGAAAGAAAATAAAACACACAAAGAAACAGCATTATAAACAAAACATATAAGAAGAACAAACATCAAAATCAGACCCACAAATATTTTGTATGCAATACAAAATAATCCCTCAAAAATGTTTTTTGTAATTCAGACAAAAAATATTGGTGATCGAGTCTCAGAACCCCAAGACACAATGGGTTAGTTACAATAGCTTGACCAAGTCACTTTATTACTTTGTGATCACACAGGCATATACTTTCCATGATAGAATTTTGAGCATTGCCTGTAGTTTTACAGTAGGACACCATTCCATTAGAATTTCTAGACACAGAATAAATATGTTTAATATGACTAAAAAATAAAAGTGGGAATCAAAGTAATAAGAAAGAAAAAACGAAAAAGAAAAGAAAAAGAATTTGTAAAAAGGTCATAGAAATTTTAGAAGTGAAAATATATTCTTCGAAACTTAAAAGTAAACAGATAAGTTAAATAGCAGATTAATAGATAATAATAATATCTAACACTTAATGAGAATTTACTATGTGTCAGACAACCCTCTTAACACTTTATGGTGATCAATTGACTAATTTATTCCTATAACAACCCATGAAGTATATATTATTGTTATATTACAGGTAAAGAAAATAAGGACAGGAAGACATTAGTTTAAATTGTATAACTACTAGTTAGCAAAACTAAGTTTAAAATCTTAGTTGTCTGTCTGCAAAGGCCACTCTCCACTAAAATATTCTGCCAACTTGATTGGGAACAACTAAAGAGAGAATTCCAGAATTGGAAGGCAATCCCTAATACATTATCCAGAATGTATGAACAAAGAGAGGGAAACTATGAAAGAGAGATGAGAAACAGAGGACAGAGTAAAATGGCGTAATATATATCTGATTGAATTTCCATAAGAAGACACTAAAGAAAATGCAGGAAAATTATGTTCAAATAGAAAATTTTTGAGAATTTTCTGAAATGAACGAAAGACATCAGTCCATTCATTCAGAAGACATAATTAATTCTAAAGAAGACAAATAAAAGAAACCCACACATAGATACATGCTAGTAAAAATATAGAGCACCAATTAATATTATCATTCAAGACTGTGGTAAAAGAAAAACATGTTCAGACAGAAAAAAAAAATTTAAGTGCCTAACAGCAGCAGAAATTTAGCAGAAGAATTTACAGAGGCAATTATTCTGGGAGATAAAAAATGATCTTAAAAATAGCTCTAAAAAACAAGTAGAAAAGCCAAGTTTTAAAAAATGAAAAATGTGTCAGGTAACCTACACAAGCATCAGTTTGATAAGTCAGTGATAATAATATTTAATTTGTGATATTAAACCATTCAAAATAGAGCTGAAATACTGATCAACAATCCTTAAAAACAACAGAAATGAGATAAGGCATTTAAGATATTCTGATAATGATGGACTATAGTTTTCAAACCAATCCTCCAAATCAGACTATATGATAATATGTATAATAGAAAACCCCACTTTAAAAATCTGTTTAATTTCATCAGACAGTTTTCAAAGAAGAAAAAAATTTCAGGTCCATAATTCAGAACAAAGAGAAGTCGAGAGGTAAGTATGGCTAAGTATGAAATTTGGAGCCACTTTCCACTCAAGCTAATTTTAGATTCCAAAAGTGATAAACAGGTTCTAAAAAAACTTAACTTTTTTGTTTGTTATGTTTTGTTTGTAGATACAAAGAGTGGAGAGAAAATGGAAAGTTAAGAATAGATAAGAAAAAAGAATTCTGGTAAATACCAAGACTTTTGGTAAGGATCTTATAGCACTATGTTTTGAGAATAAGAACAAATAGTCCTCACAGAGACTGAGGCCAGTTTCAAATTCTTTCAATATCATATTAGACTAAGATGGTCATTACCCTTAGCCTAGCTACTAACCAAAGGCAAAGTCTCTCTCTCTGGAAGAATATATTGTCCAGATTCTCAAATTATATATACTATTTTTTGATGAAATCAGAAATAGACTGATGTTCAAGAAGGTAAAATTTACTAAAAACCAAGAATAAAAATAGACCTTCAGAATATCTAGTAAGCATATTCATCAGATATGAATTCTTAAATCACATGAGAAAGAGTCCTTGAAAAATAACAGGAGTCATCTAAATTTAATTTTATCACATATCTTTCAAAAATTATTTTTATCAAGAAAAACAAATTAAACCACCTATAAATCACTCTATCAAATAACTGATTAACAGAAAACAGTAAAACTTTAATTTTTTATAATTAAGAATATAAATACCTAAGATAATCACAGTGAAATTTGGCACTCAGTGCAGAGAACAGAGCAGTTTAAGTTGCGCGGAAAATAGAGAGTGGAAACCTTGAAGATGAAATAATCCTTGAAAGAGAGAATTCCGACTTAAGAGAAGTAAAAGTCTGAGATCTGGTAGACATAAGATTGATAACAGGAAAATCAAAAGGAAGGCACTTGAATGGAACCAGAGACTGACATTTTAGGCAAAGAGAATATTTTAGAGGTTTAGTGGATAAAAAAAAAAATAGAGGATAAAAATTGGTGAAGATTAAGTGTTCTAAGAAACAAAAAAGGATTAAAAAATCAGAAGACACACCAAACTTCTCTTTTAAAAAATAAATCAATAAAAGACATTGAAACTTTCTGAAGAGAATTTCTTGAAGAACTCAGTAAGCCACCAAAAAACTCAATCCCATGGCAATATAGAATCACTTCCTACTGCTTCTTAAGAAAATATTTTTAAAATACAAAACAAAATGCCCCAGAGGTGATATTTGTACAAAGCTGTTATAAAAAAACAAACAAACAAACAAAAAAAAACAGAAAACTGGAATAAAAACATTTTGGATAATAAAACCATGATTGTCTTCTTACTCCCCTCCCACCACTACACACACACACACACACACACACACACACACACACACACACACACACACAGACACACACACACACAAATAAATAAATAAGTAAGTAAGTAAGTAAATAAATAAATAAAAATAAAAGAAAACACAGGAACATTCTAAAACAACACTCCACTCTTAATTAAATTTTCTTTTCAAAGAAAAATTAATACCAATTTTTTCTCAAAGTCTTCCAAAAAATTGAAGAGGAGAGAGTACTTCCAAACTTATTTTATAAGGTCAGCATTAACCTAATACAACAACCAGACCAAAAAACGCACAAAAAAGGTAATATGGGTGAATATCCCTGATAAACATAGAACAAGAATCCTCAACAAAATATTAACAAACAATTCAACAATACATTGAAAGAATCACACACCACGAGAGAGTGGAATTGATTCCAGGAATGCAAGGAAGGCTCTACATCTGCAAATCAGTCAACATAATACACTCCATTATCAAAATTAGGAATAAAATCATATGATCTCTCAGTAGATGAAGAAAAACACATGATAAAGGTCAATATCCATTCATAAGACCTCTCAGCAATAGATAGAACAGATCTCAAAATAATAAAAACTATATATGAAAAGCCCACAACTAACATTTTACTCAATGGTGAAAAGCTGCGTTTTTCTTCTAAGATCGGAAATAACACAAAGATGCCTACTTCCACCTTTTTTATTTAACATAGTATTGGAAGTTTTAGCCAGAGCAAGTAGGCAAGAAAAAGAAATACAAATATTTAAATTGGAAAGAAAATGGTACAACTGTCACTATTTCTAGATCATCATACAGACATGATTTTATATATAGAAAATTCTAAATACTACACACACACACACACACACACACACACACACCACATACACACACAATTGTTAGAATTAATAAGTGAGTTCAGTAAAGTTACAGGATACAAAATTGGTACATAAAAATCTGTCGCATTTCTTTATACTAATAATACATTATCATAAAAAAATTAAGGAAGCAATCCCATTTACAACTGTATCAAAAAGAATAAAATACCTACAATTAAATTTAATTAAGGAGATGAAAGACCTGGACACTGAAAACTATCAGGCATTGATAAAAGAAATTGAAGAAGACACAAATAAAAAGATTGTGAATTAGAAGAATATTGAATATTGCTAAAATGTTCATACTACTTAAAGTAACCTACAGATTCAATAACAATTTCCGGAAAATAAATAAAATAACCCTAAAGTTTGTATGGAACTAAAAAAGACCTTAAATGGCCAAAGAAATTTTGAGAAAGAACAAAGCTGAGGTATCATGCTCTCTGATTTCAAACTATACTAGAAAGCTATAGTATTAGCATAAAAACAAACATATAGATAAATGAAACAATAAATAACTCAGAAATAAATCTATGTATATATAATTAATTTACAACAAAGAAGGCAAGAATATAGAATGGGGAAAGATAGTTTCTTCAATAATTATTGAGAAAACATGTAAAAAAAAAAAACTAGACTATGACACCATACACAAAAACTTAATCAAAATATATGAAAGACTTGTATGTAAGAATAAAACCATAAAACTCCTGAAAGAAAACATAGGTAGTTTCTTGACATTTATCTCAGCAATGATTTTTTTGTATCTGACTCCAAAAGCAGAGGCAACAAAAGCAAAAAATAAACATGTGGAACTACACCAGACAAAGAACTTTCTACTGCAAAGGAAATCATCAACAAAATAAAAAAGTAACCTATTGAATGGAAGAAAATATTTGCAGCTCATATGTCTAATTAAGGGCTAATATTCAAAATGTATGAAGAATTCATTCAACTCAGTAGCAATAAATAAACAAAGAAACAAACAAAAAAATCCAGTTAAAAAATGGGCAGAGGATATGAATTAATATTTTTCCAAAGAAGACATACAGATGGTCAACAGGCACATGAAAAGATACTTAACGTCACTAATCAACCAGAAAATGCAAATCAAGACTACAATGAGCTATTATTTCATCCTCATACCAGCTAGGATGTTATTTAAAAGAAAAGAAGGAGAAAGAAGAAGAAGAAGAAGAAGAAGAAGAAGAAGAAGAAGAAGAAGAAGAAGAAGAAGAAGAAGAAGAAGAAGAAGGAGGAGGAGGAGGAGGAGGAGGAGGAGGAGGAGGAGGAGAAGAGAAGAAGAAAGAGAAGAAGAAAAATAAGTATTGGTGAGGGTGTGGAGAAAGGGGAGTTTTGTGCATAGTTGGTAGAGATGTAAATTTGTACGGCCACTATGGAAAATAGTATAAAATTTTCTCAAAAAAATAAGAATAGAACTACCATATGATTCAGCAATCCCACTTCTGGGTATTTATTCAAAGAAAACAAAGTTACTATCTCGAAAAGATATGTTTATCAGAGCATTATTCACAATAGCCAAGTTTCCAATATAGGAATAACCTAAGTGTCTAATAATTTATGAATGGGTAAAGAAGTTGTGATATGTATGAGTACTAGTCAAGCATTAAAAAACAAACAAACAAACAAACAAACAAACAAACAAACAAAAATGAAATTCTGCCATTTGTGACACCATGGATGAGCCTTGAAGACATTAGGTTAATTGAAATAAATCAGACAGAAAAAGACAAATACTATATGACATCTAAGATACACAAAATTTAAAATAAAACAAACAAACAAAACCAAACTCATAGATACAGAGTACAGATTAGTTGTTTCCAAAGGGGGTTGGTGTGAGTGTAGGTAAAATGGGTGAAGGGGCTCAAAATGTACAAACTTCCAACTAAATAAGTCCTACAAATGGTGACTACAGTTAACAATAATGTATTGAATATTTAAAAATTGCTAAGAGAATAAGTCTTAAAAGTCTGTCACATGAAAATGTTTTTTTAATTTGTAAATATATATGATGACAGATAGTATCTAGCCTTATTGTGGTGTTCATTTTTCAGTGTATACAAATATTAAATCATTATGTTGTGTACCTGAAACTAATATGTTATATTTCAATTATACCTTAATAATAAATAAATTAAAAAATAAGTAAACAAGCAAGTAAAATAAATAAATTTTCTTAAGTATTGATAGAAATGATCAACATATCAAATCATAATTTTAATAACTCAAAAAGAAGCAGACAAAAAGCAGAAAGATTTAAAATAGTTCACTGAACTCAGAAAAAGGGACTAAAACAGAAAAAAAAATTGAAACTAAATTGAAGAATAAATTACATGATGTCTAAAGATAAATAGAATACAATAAAGGTCATTGTGGAGGTTAATGAAACAGCTAAAACTTATCAAGGAGAATATGATAGATAAGGATTATATGCAAAGAAGATTCAATAAATTTATATTGGTAGTTCATAAAGGAAAGAAAAAAAACTCAGAGGAGTATTAATTAAACCTATAACTATAAATATTTTTATATAAATAAAAGAAAACCTGAAACTACTCATCAAAGTTGTTGAATTTATACCTAGAAAATTGACCCAGAATTTTCAACTAAAAGCATAAATATACAAAATAAATGTATAATAAACATCAAAATGAAAGGAACTTAAAAACTAAGAGGATGTTATACCTAAGTCTATGATAATAAATATGAAAACCTAGAGGAGATAAATAATTTTAAAGAGAAACACAGTCTACCAAAATTGAACACAGAACAAATAGAAGTCTTAAAAAGGTTAATTTATTATAAATATGAAAGTTATAAAAATAACTGAATTACAAAAAAAGACTAAGCCCAAATGATTTTACAAGAAAATTCTGCCAAACTTTTAAATACCAGAAAACATTAATGCTTTTTGAAGTTCTTCAAAACATATGAATTACATGTAGCATTGATAATCTAATAAAGATATGATAAAAATTGCATAATTATAGGTCATTTTTATTAGTGGATATATAGATAATTTCTAAATAAAATATTAAAAAGCAAAATCCAATAGTAATTTTTAAAAGTTCTTCATGGTCAGTTGGGATTTACTCCAGAGATACAAGAATGGTTCAATATTAGAAATTTCATAAATGCAATTCACAATATTAATTGATATGAGGATAAGATAATATAATTATTTCCTTAGATGCTGGAAAGATCTCTAACAAAATTCAACACACCATTCCAATTTAAAAAACACACTCAGTAAGATAAAAACTTATGTATACCTTCGTAACACCATGTATATCTAATTTTCAGTCCTAAAACTATCACATTACTTAATAAATAAACTTTTTTGGCATTTCTATAAAAGTCTTTTTAAAAAGCAAATATTCTCATGTTTTCACTATTTAATGTTGTTTTAAAAATAGGTACTATGCCTGTGATTTATCTTTGATTTCTTTTGTTTAGCAAATTATTGAGTACTAGAATAGATTTAATATATATATGTTAGATTAATGATATGCATAATGAGGCAATGTGGTTCTGGAAGAAATGTTTTAAATGACCTTCAATAGAAGTTAGCAGTTTGTTTTTAAGCATCATACTATATAACTGGTGTCCACAACAGGCTCTCTAATCTTAGACACATCATTTCACATCTCTGTTTCTCAAACTCCTCATTGCACAGTAATTTTATAGTATTTGTTTAATAATAACCATAGAATACTTATCACATGCCAGGCACTGAGCCAGGTGATATGTATCAAAAGCTTAAAATGATCCAGTCCCTGTTCTCAAGGATCTTTCTAGCTAATGGAAGAAAAAAACAAGAAACTAAAACTTGCAGTAGATTTATGACAGTTACTTTGTTAGGAATGAGCACCCAGTGTTGTGGTTGCAGAGAGATTATATATTTAATAACCAGGAGGAGATTAAGTACAAACTGAATCTTAATGGACCAGGAGGAGATAGGCAATCTGACAAAAAGGTAACACAAAAAGAGGACATTGCATATTCAAATACTTGAAGGTATGTTAGTGCCAGTGTGGAATAGTTTATCAAGCTATAAGTAGTTTTGAGAGACTAGAAGGTGAAATATGCATGGAGGAAGAGTGAAGGGTATGGCAGTTTCTACCCTAGACTGGTTTTACCATCAAAAATTGCAGAGTTAGTTAGCAGCTCTCATGCTCCCCTCCCCCAGTTGAATTATGATATAGCATTAGCATGAGTATGACATCTCACCTACTACCTATGGAGGGTGGCAAGAGATAAGGGTAATTTGGGTTTCTAGGAAAATCAAATTGTAGTTCTATCCCCTTGTAAGCAGTGAGGTGGTTTCCAAAAGTTCCGGGTCAGAGAAGGAAGATTTTGTGAGAACTATAGGACACAACAGAGTATAAGAGAGAATATATATATAGAGAAAAAAGAATCCAAGATTTAAAGCATAAGAGAGGAACATTGGACGAAGAAGTTTCTAAATTATAGTGAACAGAAACACTATTTTTTTTCTACAGATTAGGGAAGTTGTAGCAGGAGAGTTAACCAAGTATCTGGAGCAACTGACTAGAGTTGGAACCTTTGATGACAAAGGGGCTGTTTCAACTATGGCGTTTAATAGATGGGATATATAAAGTCTCATTTAGGATGAATGTAAGCCACTAATTTATCTGGATGATTTAAGGAAGAAAAGAGTATAACAAGAGAATAACTAAAAATATAAATCACCTATGTAGTTATAATCACCAAAATGTACATCATCATGGACTGTTTCACTAATATTTTGCTTCATTTTAGTAAAATTTGTAGTGTCAAAAAGACAAATGTCTTTGGATGATGTGTGGACTCTACTGGAATAACATAGTTACTACAGAAAGTCATGTGCATCTTTTAACTCCTATAATAGTAAGAAGAAAGTGCAAGTTAGCAAAATCTAGCACACTGCCCTTCAGTGGTTGATGACACATTCATGGAATGTCGAGGCCATATCAGGGCCAAAGCAATGATAATTGTGCCATGGTACTCAACATCTTGATGCATTACTTTGAAACAATGGTCATATATGGCTATCCTAGTAGGATGTATTGTCATTTTCCTATGCATAGCTAGTACAATAGAAACATGTGAAATAACAAGATAAGATCCAAACATGGCAGCAATCCAAAACACATCAACATCACTGAGACAGATCCCATTGTTATGTCAGCACAGTTCCCTGAGGAAGCTGTGTCTCCTGAATAGAGGATGTTAAAATCCCATAAAGACATTCTACTAAGGGCAGCACTGTGGCTTTATTACTGAGCTAATGATATAGCCATTGGCCTTTTCACATAGAAGTGCAGATTAAGCCCCATTCCATGAAATGTAGAATTCCCAAACATTATCCTCAATCACAGCTTGCAAGTCTATTGAAGCATATGTGCCATGTTATTGTTGTGTATTTTGGATATGATAAGAAAACAAAGTAACTTATTTACCTAGTAACATATTTCATGTGCAACTTATTTAAAGGTATTTTACGCAGGTCACTATATTTCTAACACAACATCTCAAACTCGTGAAGTTAAATAGAGCAAGAAAATTGTGTCTTGGAGATTATTTGCCAAGGGTTAAACAGTTAGTAACTGGTAAAGATTTGACCCAAATCCTTTGACTTTAATTTAATATTCCTTTGATTTATCAAATGTCACAAAAGTAGAAAAAAACATTTATACCTGTAATGTAAAAATTAAACTAATAAAATATTCTGCATGCTTTAAGTTTTATTTGTGACATTAAAATATAATTCTCAGATAATTTGTTTGCCCAATTGGCACAAACTGACATTAATTTTTCATTAAAATTAGATTTGAATTTGGAAAATTATATTAATGAAATAAAGAAATTAAGTGTAATGGATTTTTCATAACAGATAGAATGTAATGGCTTTATTGTTTTAAAATCACCTTAGAAATGTCAGGTATTTTTTACAAGGAAAAATATTACAACTAAAAAACTGTCTCTTGAAGACAGATTTCATGTGCAGACTTCTACAGTAGTAGTTTGAATTATCTGACAGATTCCAGATACCTCAGAACCAAAAATAGGGTAAGAGTCTTCTTTATAGTAAATTTACTTACTGAATAAAGAAAATCCCAGTCTCAACGCTCATGCTATTTGACTATGCTATACTTTTTCTCCTTTCTCACACAGGCTCCTCATTGTTATCATCTATTGGTCTAATTCTACTCCCTTGTTTCTTCCTGGTCTTTTAATTCTTGCCATTTTTCTCAGTGACTTCCACATCCATATAGATTAACCATCTAATATATAAGTCTCTCAGTTCCTTGACATCACCTCCATTGAGACTCTCTTTCGTGTCACCACACGTATACATTGCCTTAGTAAACAACCAATTTTGTCATCACCTGAAATTTAGAGCATCATTGAAACCTTGACATAAAGCAATTCCCTCTCTGATAAGTATCTCTAATCTTTTTTCTTTTTTAACTCACCAGTACAAATCTCACTCATGAGAACTTACTAAAACAGATACCAACAGACATTAACAGCCAACAACTCATAGCTCAAATTATTGAAAATTTCAGAATTACTAGGGAATATGGATATACAATATAGTAGAAATTGATGAGAGTTATAATAGAGGAATGTGCCAAGGGCTGAGAGCAGAAGAGAAGGGCCGGTTAACACTGCCCAGCAAAATTGTCAGGAAAAAGGTAACATTTGGAATATGTCTTAAATGTTTGAGAAGTCTCTAGAAGGAAAAGACCATTCTCAGCATAAAAACAAAATTCACACAACAAATACTGGCATTTACATTATTTCAGCCAGTGATTTATGCTCTGGAAATAGAGTGGTCAACAAGCCATGCAAAGTCTAAAGTTTTCATTTCAGATACTGAATAAACACAGGAGAAAAATAGTTATGAGTGTTAAGAGGACATGATAGAAAGTTACTGGAGGACTACTTTAGTGTGGGTCATTAGGGACTACCCCACTGATGATGTGCCATTTATGACAAGTAACACTGAGCCATGAGGGAAAGGAATAAGTGGAAAATTTTCATGGCTAGTTCAAAAAAATTGTGTAATGGGAGAGATCAGAACAGATCAGATAGATGGAAAGTTTGGGACTTTTAGCTAAATTTAATTCTAAAAATGGAAAGAGACGCAAAAGTTTCATTATTTGTAGTATAGAGTTTGCAATTAAGTGAGAGAACCTAGAAGCAGAGGAAAGAAGACAGTGCAATTGCCCATCCAGTTGAACAAAGATTAACACCTGAGCCCTTACAGTGGCAGGTACATGGAGAAGATATTTCTCAAGAGAGATAAAGACAGTGGATATGTTAAGACAACATGTGAAAATTGAAAGATTGAAAGGTAAAAAATGTTGACAGAATTAGTAATGACAACTAAGTTCATAGTTTGGGTATTCCTTGTGAATGATGATGTAAATCACCAAGATAAGAAATTCAAGTACTAGAATAGTATTTGTTTTCAGTGAACAGTGAGTAAGTGAAGAACAGAAGGATACTTTAGTTTGAGGCATGTTTATTTTGTGACACTTTCAAGATATCCAGTAGTCAGCATATAATTAGAATTACAAATCTAAACAAAATAGAAAATTTCAAAATAAGTAATAATGAGGAGAGAAAGTTATACAAAAAATGTTTGGGATTGGTATAATTTAATGTGAATAAATTCAACACTTAATCTCCAATCTCAAAATCTTTCAAACATAAATTGAAAAGCTTTGTTATACATAGTTCTTTCATTTTAAAGTGAGGATTCTCTGAAGACATCACCCCAATCTAAAGTTTCAAGAAAAATTCCCTTTGTGAAATAGAAAATCCTCCAATCAGCCAATATTCTCTTAAAATTAAGAATAATGGATCTAGTAAATAGGCTTTAAACTTGAATATTCTCAACTTATTTTAATTCTGTTAATCTCCACAGTGAATTTCATGGGTGCTTAGATTCCAAATTCTAATTCTAATTTGTTCTCTGATTTGTGACTTACATGTTTGGGTATTCTGCATACAGTAGAGTTACTTCCTTGTGTCAAATACAGAAAATAGAATTCTTATTATTGAGACATACAGGAGAAAAATTAGGCTTCTTTACTGTGGAGAAAAATTGTGCCATTATATAGTTTAATAGAGAGTGAATGACTCCTATTTTCTAATCATGAAAAATCAGAAAGTTGTAAAATATATCTGTGAATGCCAAAAATAAAAAAATTAAACCACTGTATGACATAATAAAAAAAAGTCACTGAGCTTGGGGTCAAAATACCATATCCAAGTCTCAACACTACCATTTATCGACAGCAAAAATGTAGGCAAGAAATTTAACCATAAGAATTTAGGCAAGAGATTTAATCTCTCTAAACTCCATTCTTTATCTGAAAAATGAGAATAATAGTACCTCATTTGTGGGGTTACATGGTAATTAAATAAAAATTAATGTAAAAAGCAATGTATAAACTATCATTATAACATGTAAATTATAGTTAAGGATGAACATTTAAACCAAATATTAATTAAGCAGGAGATAAATAATAGAAAAACTTGACTGAAATTAAGATCCAGACATGACTTCAGAACTTGTTGCTAGTTCCAGTTTTTTTTTTCTGCCCATAACTGTGATTCTATATCCTATAAGTAACAGGAAGCTAAAGACAGTTATTTCTTATAGTCTTCCAAGTTAAATGGGGTGCTGAGAAAAAGAGGAACGTGAAGAAAAAGAGGATTTCGAAATCAGTCTTATTACCTGAATTATATGAATCAGAACAATTCAAATCAAAAGGCTTAAATATCAATTAGTTAAATGAGGAACGTAAACTGAGATTCCTTGCTTACAGGTAAGGTGAAGCTCTAAAAGTAGAGGCTCAAAATCGATAACACAATAACTTTCTAAAATATTTGATAGGCTGAAGCTCATAAGCTACTATTAATTGCTAAAAAAATTTGACAATTGAATCTAGAAATAAATGCTTTTCATCTAAGGCAAATGTTGATTATATTTTGTAATGTCTTGAAAATAATGTGTATTAATATTATATTGTTTAAAAATGCATTTATCACTAACTAGATGCAATGTTAAAGTTATTTTAAAGAATTACAAATCTCTGTTTTGATGTATGAAATGTGATACCTAATACAAAACTGAAAACTAAAAAAAAAATTTAAAATCCTTTAATCTAAGTTGGAAGTTCTCAAATCTAACTGCCCATTAGAAACACCTGGGGAGCTTTGTGAAACCACCACTTTATGGGCTTCCTCCCTAGAGCTTCTGATTTAATATGTGTGGGCAAGACCTGGCCAACAGCAATTTAAAAAGCTCTACAGGTAATTCTAATATAAAAATGATGCTGAGCATCTCTGATCTCAACATAAGATGTATGGCCTTTTCATAGATCCCAGAGCTTTAACACGTTTAGACCCTTTAAGCATTACCACCTAAAGTCACTGAATAGACAGAGTGAATTGTGACAAATAATATTTTCACTTAAAGAGACATAAAATCATGCCATGTCCTAACCACTCTCTATTTCTTAGTTTCTTCACACACTGCCTTAACAGAAAGATTAACATTCTCCACTATTCTGTTGAACTTCTGGACCAATATTACCATAAACAGTAACTCTACTTCAGCTTTGTGAAAACCATCGAAATCATAGCCTCCCAATACACAATCTCAGTTCGAAAAGTTAGCACATTTATTTATTTGGAAGTATATTTTAAGGAACATTTACCCTAGAAACCAATGCAACCCTCCTCAAAGGTATTAGATTTTTGAGGAGTCAAAGTTAAAGTTTTTATGGCAGTAATGAACAACTGATTATCTTCCACATATTTTTTCCAGAACTTTTGGTCTTTCTATTAAATACTCTTCAAAACAGAGCACATAATTAGCAGTATATTATGTAAATATCGTTGGTTTTGTCTTTAGGCTATTTTACATCCTCCTTTATATCCTTCATGCAGACATTCTATATCTCTCTATGGAAATACAAGTCCAGTTCTTTATCCTTTATAACACATGTGCACGCCTATTATCTAAAAACAAGAGCTCTAAACTTTAAGCAAGGCCCACTACATGTGATTGGCTAAACTGCTAAAGAACTCCTGCTGAGAGCAGAGCTAACATACTTTTTACAGTATTAACTGAATTCTAATTCACTAACCACTTACTAATTTAGATTATAAGATGTACTCTTATTAAAAAATAGTTTATGAAAAAGCTAAATAACTGGCTTGGTTTTTAGAAACTTTTAAATTATATCACTATGTTTGCTTAGAAGACAATAAAAATTTTTAAGCATATACATTATTTTAAATAAATATATAGTATGTACAACATAAAATTATATAGCATACATAATATTTAAGAACATCTTATTACTACATTTCATAATATTAAAACCAGTGATATCCCACAGAACTTTCCATAATGATGAGAATAATGAAAGTGTTCCATTCTGTGTGAACCAATATGGTAGCATCCTAGACATGTAGCTATGTGGCCACTATATTGAACTTGGGGGGTTTTATAAAACTACCACTTATGGGCTTCCCACATATGTCACATTTGATATGTGGCTAGTACAACTGAAAATTTTAATTTTTATATTTAATTTTAATTTATTTTATTTTAAATAGCTACATATGCACAGCCATGATTTAGACAAATTTAAAATTTTTCATATTAAAAATGATAAATACTGTTATTAAATTATGTATTTAATACACACTTTGATTTGTCAGCAAATTACTATAAAATGTTGATATGTACTGTTAGGATTTTTAAACAAATATGTGTTAAAATGTAGATGATGTAATGTTATGAAAAACTGACAAGCACATGTGTCGTATATACTATAAATTTTATTTAAAATAAGGTGTCTGAAATTCTTGCATTTTGTGGTTTAAAAGTCACCTAGATTCTTTTGATAATTTTCAGTTATTGTTTCCAAACTATGACTTATGTAAGAAAAATTTAACATGATAATTTAAAGTGCATCTCCTCAAATAATCAGTTAAGGGATTTGTGAATAATCTTTATTCTCAATTTGTGTAAATCATAACTATATATTTTATTTTAACATTTTTCTGTTCTTTTAAATGCTAGTGACATCCTAATGCACTATAAACCAATTTTGATGAAATATACAACTTATTGATAAAGAAAATCATAAAAGGAATTATCAGTATTTGTATCATTTTTGCACCCCTAATTAATTTAGGTTTCAAGAACAGTCCTTAACAAATGGTTCACTACTAATATTAATTATTTCATTTAGGATTAACAATAAACCAATTTAAAATTATATACAATGGCAAAAATTATCATTCTGATTAAAAGTGCTTGGATGAGTATTTAACTGATAGACTGACTTATAAATTATTCATCCACTATTGATTATTCATTCAGAGACATCTCATATGGTTCCAATTCAAAGGTGATTTTTTAAATCATCCTTTTCTTCGTTTCTTTTTAAAAATAGAAGTGGCAAAACACAGTTTTTAATAAGGTATCCTAGCATTTTTAAGAATCTCTAGATATTCTCTATCCACTGGTTAGGAAGTACAGAAGCATCCCGGTTATGATTCACTAGGTTTCCTTCCAAAGTCCCTTTAGACGTGCTCTGCATAAGAGCATCATCACCAAATGCTGCAGAATAGTATAAAAAGTCATAGATGTCTTCGTTATTGAGGCCTGCACACCTTAGACACATTCATGGCCATGGCAGCTTTCCAGGAGACCAAAAGTAGTTTTGGGATACGATCACATCTCCTCACATTTTTATTTTATTTTTATTGATTGTAAATGTTTTTTACAGATAAAAGAGACCTAAGGGTGCACTTATTTTTACAGGCGAATTACTCATGGAACAATTCTAAGATTTATCAGGATCTTGAAACAAGTGTAAAGAAACAGAAACAAACAAACAAAAAAACACCATTGCAAATTGTGTTGATGTTATTTTAAAAAACCACTTCATATATATATTCCATGTGAGACGTGGAATATTTAACAAGGAAACTTTGAAGTGAGGGTTTCTGGAAAGATGACAGAAACACTTAGATACAGAGAGATTATATATCCTATATATGGTCACACAATAGGTAGAACAGTCAGAATTCAAAAACTGGTAGTTCATTTCTAGAATCTGTATAATTAAACTCACTTTAATGACACTAATACCAATAACAATAATTCATAATACAATTATTACAAAATGATATTAAATATGTAAAATGATAATTAAATATGTAAAATGCATGGGCCCAATTAAGGGAAAAAAGAAGAAAAGCAAAAATATACAGTACATGATTGAGACTCAAAGGAGACAATTACAGATGTGACTGAGACAAAGAATTATAAGACTATTTCATGAAACTTTATAGTCAACTGTTTAAAAAATAGAGAAAATAGCTTATTTAATAGTCAAAAAAGACCAAAATTAATTCAAGAATAAATAGACCACTTAAATAAGCCAATTACTCTAGAAAAAGTTAACAAAGTAATTAACACTTACCATTGAAAAAGACAATTGAACCATAGATTTTCGGAGTTGAATTCCAGTTTTTAAAAAACAGACATAATTTAAACATAAAATTTTAGATAATTATTAAATGAGAAATGTAATTTAATTTATTCTCAGATAACATAGAAAACTCTCTGGTGCATTTTTGAAGCCATCCCTATTTATAAACTGTGATTACAAAAAAAGACAACAAATAAAACCTTTCACTTATAAACATTAAAATATTTTCTTTCTTCTTCTGTATTACATTCAGATAATTATGTCTTTTTGTAAAAAAATATTTATTTTGTAGGTAGGCCATGTTATCTATCTTTAAAGATAATACAGGAGTTATTAAAATATATTTATAGAAAGTAGATATTACTTCTGACAAGGGTGAAAATACTGATACACATATAACTGGGGAAAAAGAAAAGTAAAGCCAATTTTTTTGAGAGAAAAAAAGAACAATTTAGGTGTGCTAAATAAATGGCTATAGATAAGAAGAGGGTTTTTTTTTTTTTTTTTTTTGGTTTTGGTTTTTTGTAATCATTTGGCCTTTCTCTGCTGGTGCATTCATTGGTTGAGAATATAGGTAGGCTGATTTAAAGTTTCTGGTAAATTCTAGATCATGCCTGTAATTAGGTAGCCAACTTTGATTTCCTTTTCCTATGTTCAAACAGTCCTGCATTAAAAGTCTTTCATAAGCCATGTAATTTCCCTTTGCTTTAAATTCTCCTAAAACTTTTTTTTTCCCTATAATCTCAAAGAATTTAAATATTAGTAGGAAAAAAATAGTAGGAAAAAAGAACAAAAGCAAAAATATACAGTGCATGATTGAGACTCAAAGGAGACAATTTCTACTATTAGAAGTCATCTAGCCTACTTAATATGAGGAGAGATTCAATATTCAATATATTCCCTAAGAATATACAACTTTCAAGGAGCAAAGCCACAATTAAAACTAAGAAATTCTATTTTCAGATCTGATGCTCTTTCTACTCCCCCGGATATTTTATTCTCATGATGACAAGCAAAGAAAGAGACAAAGTACAGTGTAAATGACAAATATAAAATAAGCTTAATCTCTCTCTCTCTCTATTGGGGTGTGTATGCATGTGTCTGTGCTTAAGAAAAACTTTCCACATAAAGGACAGGCAATAGAAGAAAGAAGGAAGTCTTGTTTGGCAGTTTCTTTCTCTCATGCTTATGTGAGCTTTTTCTTTTGTTTCTCGGTAATATATTGGTTTATATTGACAGTAGCTTCCTCTTCCTTTTGTCTTTTATTTCAATTATTAAAATTAGTCCTAAATACTGAATGAATAGATTTTCTAGATCTAATCCTCAACTTTCAGGGAAATTAAAATTCAGTGCATTTTTGCTCTAATATCTAAGAACAACTCAATTGTGTATGATTTTATTATATTTTAGAATGGCTACTATTTACTGAAAAACACATAAAATCCAGGAAGAATCTTTGAATGTAACTTAATTATCAGCAGTAATCACAAACGAAAAAGAAATGTTTCCGGTTTATTTTGAGAGATCAGTACAATGGTTGTTGCTGATTGCACTCATTGTCTTTGCTTAACTGAACGTGAGCAATCTCATCTCTCCATTTTACATCACAAAGCATCTTCGTTTTGAGTTACTAATATAATTTTGTTTTCACGATGTCTCAATTTAAATGTTACTCTTGGAACATATATTTTCAACAAATAAAAATTTATAACCTTATGTAAATGATTAATATAAAGTTATAGGATTTTAATAATGTTTTTCAAATGGATCTGAGAATTAAAATATAATCATTGTATTCCTTCTTTCTCATGCCTTCATACCTTATGTGGGATTATATAAGGTAACTTAATGTTTACTATAACTCGTATGCCAAAAAAAAAGGCACATACATTAATTATCCCTAACTTTTGAGTTATTTATATTTTGAGTTTTTACAAAGTATAGTAAAAATGAAACAACAGAAAATCTTTAGAACTGTGAATATATGTTTATATAAATTCTTCTCATAGATAAAATCCAAAAAAAATTCACAAATACTCTTCTTCAGTGAATAGTCAACTCTCTAATGATTTTTCCTTATTTGGGAAATGTAAATATAAGTATGTTTTTGCATGTGCACACACCTATAATGGCTTTTAGGTTGGTCACAGCCATATCACAAAAAAAAAGAAGAAAGTAGCTCATACCTTTGTTATAAAATTGTATTCCATAAAGGACTTTTGAAAGTGCCTGTGTCGATTTTGTTCCCTAATTCACTGCAATTTTCACACTGGTCTAAATTCTGGGATTGGAGATTTATAGGCCCTGTATTAAGTATAACTCTTTGACACCACCAACAACAAAAAAAGTTCATATACTGGCTTTCATTTCTTTGTAGCACCAGAGTCTTTACCAATTCCATCTTTGGCTGTGATGGTGGAATGGGTAAGGGGAGATGTTTGGACAAATTCTGGAGCCACTATCATTTGGCTTCACATTTTAACATAGGCATTGAAGTACAACCTAAACATTATTTAGTGGTTAAAGCCTTTTCCTATTTTCTTACTCATGACTTTTAATATATATAGCACCAAGAGAGTGCGATTAGCAGATCTATAACTGAGAAGAAAATAAGTATACTAAAATAAATATTTTCTAAAAAATATATACATTGCAAAAGAAACATTATTTTAAGAGTTTATTATTTAAGAGATGCAGAGCAATATATATATTTGTATACATACAGATATATATATATGCGTTTATAATAAAATAGCATAATATATTATAGTGTAATAATAACATAAAAATTAAAACTGTAGAGTCAAAATAAGAAGCAGGCAACAAGGAGTTTTTATTCAGATAGCTCACCTAGAATATGTTGAGTTGACCTATTGTAATCAGAATAAACTATTTTAGGAAAAAATCAGTTGTCATATCATGGATTATACTCAAATGATTAAATAATATCAATTATTACACATAAATTTAGATTAAAACTAAAATAAATAAATAAAGGAATTTAGAGACCATCTTATTTCTCCTTAGTTTTTAAAATAAGCCTTCATCTGTTTGTGGCCTACCTAGAGAGATAATGTGGGCAATTTAAAGTTTATGAAAATTATATAACCCTTAGTCTTATAAACATCACACTGGAGCACACTTGTATTTCTTTTTTGATGCTCTTTGCTATATGACCAAAAACACCTAACTTTAACATTTTCAGCTTCTGTGTTCCCCCATTCTATCTGTTGGATTTTGTTAGTTTCCAGATTATTGAATGCCCAGGTTTTGATTTGCTAACTATCAGGTAACTGGTATTAGAAAAGAAGCAAAAAGAAAATCAATTTTCTTAAGAAGAAAGTAACAACATAAATTGAGCTTGCGCTTTCAGACAAGAAAAGAATAATTGTCTTATTTTTTGAAAACACAAAACCTATTATTGTTTGTATGGGTTGTCATATAACCTTTGGAATCAGTTGTAATATAAATGCATTTCAATAATAAATAACAATTGTTACTATGGTTACAGTATGTTTCTCTGATGAGAGACAATGTTCTAAATCAATTCTAATAAAGTAGCTTGAGGCTTTATGACACCACAAGAATTCATTAGGACTCCTTTTTCTCTTCCCACTTCCTTATTCTGAACACCATACTCATCTGTTTCCAAAATTCAGGGGGCTCTAAATCTGCAATATAAGTCATAAATATTCCTTTATTTTCATCCTCTCTGCTATTTATTTAGTTGAATTTTTGTCATTTCTTACCTAGCCTTTGCAATGGACTCCTAATGGAGTCGGCCTTTCATCAATATCTTCTCCAAGTTAACCCCCATATAAGTTATTCACGTCTTTTATTTCTTTTTTTCAAAATCTCTTACACAATATTTATAAAAGTATAACAAAGCATCAAAGGCTTTAGCATAGATTTCAAAGCATTTCCTCAGCTCTGTGAATCAACTGATATTATTTTCTTTATTCTCTTATCATGTCCACTCTTGTCATTTTATCGTGATCATACCAGGCAAATCTATGCATCCATGATATTTTGTATGCACTTCCAAAGCTGAGCATCGCTTTCCTTATCTATATGTCTGATTCTAATCTAGGTTCAATTTAATGCCTTCTTTTCCATTATTTCTCTCTTATATTCAAGAGCATAATTATCATGCATTTCACTACCCACAATTTGTTTACTTTTCACTTGGGTACGAATTTCATCATGCTGTCTTACACTATAGATTACAAATGCTTAAGAATAATTGTTGTTTTGTCCTAATATTTTTGCCTTTCTTTCCTTCATAATCTAATATTTTACAGTATGTCAAAGTAGTAAAGTATGTGGGCTGTGAAATCATAAATGTGGGTTCAAATCCTGATCTCATATTTTGTAGCATCAGAGCTTGAATAAATTATTTACCTTCTTTAAGCCTCAATGTATCCCAGTGAAATGGATATGTTTATATGGCTTATATTAAAGGATTCTAATGAAGGTTTATCCAACAAATATTTATTGGAGCACTTCTTTGGTCTAAGCATAGACCAGGATATACAGTAGAGAAAAAAAAAATAATGGTCCAATTCCAAGGGTTTGTATAAATATTGGATGATACAATGCATATTATAAGTGCTTTATACTTACGTTGTAAGTGCTAAAAAATGGATTAACAATTGATAATGTTGTTGCTATAATGTTTTATTTATAAATCTTCACCAAATTTTCTTTACAAAACCACTAAATGCTAGAATCTGTGGTTACTCTAGAAAGAGAGAGAAGTAAACGTGGCTCTTAAACTCCAGAGCTTAATTGACAAGGAAGCAAACTAGTAAGCAAGCAATATGGCGCAGAGAGATGGGTGTTGATGTATTGAGTATTATGAGAACATAGGAATGGAATATGATTTCATACCATTGGAGGAGAAGAGGTTAGAAGAAGACACTTTTGTTAACTCTTTATGGTTTAATAGAATTTTTCCAGGTGAAAAAGAGAGAAGTGCATTCTAAGCAGAGAGAGGACCTGTGCAGAGGTACGAAGCATGAAAAATAAAGATCTACATGTAGTTAGGTAAAACTAGAAAATATAGCCAGGGCAGGGATCATGATGAACTTTGAATGTCAGGCCAAGTTTGCACTTGATTTTTAATTAAAAAAGAAATTATTGAAAGATTTTAATTGGGTTGGTAACATAAATGGATTTGCATTATTGAAGAATCATTCGCTCTAGTTTTGGTAAGAAGAATAAACTGAGGGAGGAAAGGCTAAAGGCACGAAGATAAGATGAGGTAAAATTACAGTAATTCAGGCAGGATGATTATACCAGAAAGGCTATAATAAATGTTCAGTGTGAAAATCAGCAATTTTAACAATTTATACCCTTCATATCCAAGAACAGAATTGCTTATATTATTTTATTATTATTTAGAATTGGCCCACAGTACACTTGTCTATTCTTAAACATTTAGGATGTATCCACTAAAGGCCAGACATTACTCAAAATTACATGGTGATGTGATTAGGTAGAATTATAAAATATAGTTCTAGCTTTTCAGAAACATATTATTTGAACATGAATCTAACACAAAGGATTTAATAAATAAATATTAAAATAATAAATAAGAACTCACATAATAAATATATGTAATAGATTTTAAAATGCTAGGTGGACTTTGAAATACACATGAAATGATAAAGAGATTGTTATGACCTGGGCTGGTCAGGGAGGCTTCATGTGGACTGACCATGAGAGAATTTGGCTACGTAAATTTAACTTAAAAAAAAAGCGAATCACTTCATGTTATTCCTCAATTATTAAACTGAGAAAATTTGGTCAGGTACACATTGTAATAGTTGGAATCAAGATTAATATTAAGTAACTGCTGCTACCATTGGCATTTTTAAGGCAGGTACTATCATAAACATAATTGGGTATTTCTTGATCAATCATCTTAATCTCAAAATACCAATTAGACCCTGTAGATGCTAATAATATAGGCAATAAAGAACAGATGGTCCCATGATCAGAAAACAGCTGCTATTTTCCTGTCACACCAAAAGATGTGAGCAATGTTGCTAAACAAGAGTCCTGCAGAGAAATTGGGGTGATAAAACTTTCTGCTTCAGGTCCATGCCGTGTATCTTCTATCTAAAGCTGCTTAAAAGCATTTACAGGCAGTAAGGACCATAATGGTGTTGATGATCTCCCCTGTGTGGAGTATTCTGAGATAACAGGCAGGTCATCTTCGGCAGGCCAGCCATCTAACTTTGGAGGATAATCTCTTCAAAGCTCAGGATGAGCTCCCCAGCATTATTCAGTTCTCTGCTCTTAGGATCTTCAAGAGCCTTAGGAACCAGGCTGGAGAGATACTTAATCTAAATGCACTCCAGTGTTCCACACAAATGGGATCATTGCCATCAACAAAGACAAAAAGAGGATTTTCCTGAGTTTACCTGGGATGGCCATTTATGCCCTGTGCACTGCCTGCTCTGACGTTTTGATTTCCTGCTTAATCTCCTTTCACTCTTCCCCTTCCTTATTACCATTTTCCCATCTTACTCTTATGCCAATAGAAACAAAACAGAGAGATAATATGTGTCAGTATCTTTAGCAATAAACTCTACTGATAATGTCAAAATAATTTACTGTGCATGGATGCCTTTTAAAATATTTTTCTTTACATTCATCTGCGTAGATATTCATATCATTTATTTTGAATCAATCATATAAGTTCAGAAACTAAACTCTCAAATGACTATAAAATAACTGATTATTAAGTATCTAAAGTACTGGTATGAAACTTCTTATGTGTTTATATGGTCAAAGGACTGTGCGTAATTTGCAGAAAAGGCAAAGTTTTGATGCGTGTATCTGAAAATTGAGCCAAAGCAGCTAATACACCAGCTCAGGTAAAATAAACTTTCTGGAGCCAGCACAGCAGTGTCCAGAGTGAGATCACTTAATGTAAGTTTATACAATTTAAAAAAATTTTTCTCTGAGGATGGAGGGCAAAGTTTTGAGCCACTACTCAAGCAATGCTCCTAGATATGAGAATGAATGAATAATCCAGAGTAGATCTCGTTTTCATAGCCATGGAAGCTTTCCCACCTCTCTCCCTTCCCTAGCTACCAACAGGCCCTCCACTCTTCAATATGCATAGTAGTTATTTCAGAGATTAGCCAATTACATATTAAACAATTCCATTTCTTACTGGCTCACAGCTAGACTACATGGAGTTTGGCATGCACATGGACCTGTGTTCCAGGTAATGAAATATGAACATAAATAATGTAGAATTCTTCCATGCCTGGCCTTTAAAAATCTCCCATGTGTGATCCTCATATTTTTCTCCTTCCAGATACTTGGTCTAGACAGTCTGATCTAGAGAGCCAAGTGCTGAAGATAAAAGATACACAAGATAGAAGAAGCTCAGGTCTCTGAATGACTTCTTTTTATTCTTTGTTAGGGTAATTCTAGCTCAGTTTGGTTCTCCCTCTGAGAACCATTACTTGAGAAATGGTTCTTACCCCTAAGGTTCGGCCTTATTGAAATCTCAACTGAATGCTTGAGTACTCTTCACTCAGTCTCAACCTGTGGTAGCTCCCTTCACTTCTCATCCCAGTCAGAACTCTCTGCTGAGGTCTAGAAAGTTTCTTCTGTTCTTGTATAGCCCGGGGCTTAGACATAAATTTATAGTGAACTAATGAACAGCCACATAGATATCTACCTCCATCCCCACACCCCACAGAAAACTCTCATTTCTTCTTGCCCTTCCCTGAAAATTTATTTCACTCCAGCAGCCCTGAATTAGAACATCTGCCATTTACATCTCAGTAAAATTGTTACTCTGCCCTGACTCCACCCCATTTCACCAAAATTACTCACTGAATACCCTGAATATTACTGAAGCATGTCAATCTACATGATTCTCCAGCTCTGTGTCACTAAAAGTAATTCATGCATGTGATTATAATGCTTTCTTTAATTTATTTTTATAAAATCTATAATTCTGCAATTTTATATATGAATTATGTTTATAATTCAGGGGGAAAAAAAGTTGTTTTAAACAACATGGAGAAAGCATGGTATAAACAATACGTTCAGTTGCAAATTATAAAGAAGTTGTTGATTAAAGATGCTTCTCATAAAAGCAGGGACTTTAGTGGTATTTCCAGGCATGAAATGGAAAAGAAAAGAATAAAAAAATTCATTAGTAAAATCTTAAAAGTTGATTTTAAAAATCCATAAAAATGATCATTCTGATTGGAAAAGAGATAAAATATGATTTCTGATACAAACATTTTTATTAAGAAATATATCGTCTCCCAGGCACATTTTTATAATGAATGTGTATCACTTAACATAATGAAAATGTTTTTTTTAAAAGAAGGCCATACAGTCATATATTTATTCTAAAAAACCTTTATAATGAAAACAAGAGAAAAAATAGATAAGATGTAAAAACATCATATATTAGATTGCTTAAACAAAATTTTATAAACTTTCTGCTGTCATTTAATGTAATGACAATGATTAGAGGTGTAAATAACTATTTAGACACAAAAAGGTATATGTTGGGTAAAAAATATATATTAAATGTATTTATTAGATAACAAGTAAAAAAAAAAACTTTGTTGAATATAAATATTTAAATTAAGAAATGAAAAAATTATGTTGAAATTGTTAAAATTATCTTCATTTTTGTTATTATTTGTCTGCCCTTTCATTCTTACAATAACTTTGGCTCAATTAACTAATAATTTCCCATAGAACTTTTATTCTTATGTTTCAGAAATTAAACAAGATATTGGAACTGAAAAGAGACAGATGAGCAAAGCTTGCATTTTTAGGTGTCTTAAAGATTAGTTTGAGAAAACTCAGCTAAATTGTATACTTTTGATGTCTCAGCTTTCATGTCAATCCAGGCTCTGAGCTCTGGTCTAAATGCAAGGACATCGGATACCTCCATTTCAAAGCTTTTTATTTCTCGGGATGAGGTGTTCAATTTTTGAAATGTAACATTCCAATTCCCTCATGATCAAATGGTTTTTGAAAAAGAACAGAAGCTTCTGAAACATTGTTATAACCAAAAAGAAAAAAAAAGGAAAAATAACTACAAAAGAACAGATTCTTGCTAAACTAAACCTAAACTAAAAGGCAAAGGGACATATTCCAAATTGTTCCATCCAAGGACAAAAACCAACAGAAAATCAGAAAATCTTTCAGCAGGGGTAAAACACTGCAAATAAAAGAAATGTCCCAAGCTTATGTGTCTAAAAGAGCTAATGGTTATGTAAACTTTTTTAATATAGCTAACTGAATATAAAGAAATAAAACCATTGAGCAATGGTAACTGGGCAAAGGGGTGTAGACTGTTAAGACTATAATTATTTTTTGTATATGTTAATACAAAAAGGAAATAACTAATTGCAATTAAAACACTGTGAAATTTACAGTAAAAAACAATGCTATCCATGTATGTATCCATATACATAAATCACACACAAATATATATATATATATGTATATATGCTTAATTAAATAAAATGATATTGATCAATTCATAGCTCTTTTATGCAGCTGTTCTTTAATCATTCAACAAATGTTTGGGCTTTTATCAGCCAGATACTGTAGATACCATGAAGATGCAACATGCATGATCCTTCACTTATGGTTTCTAACAGTCTATTAGAAGAGATGGATAATATTTACATAATCCAAATGAAACAATAAAATTTCAGGTAATTAATATAGAAGATAAGCATATCTATCTTGAAGTGAGAGTTTTCATGGTTACAAAAGAAAGTCATTTAAGGAAGCAAACTCTGGATCAGTTGTAACAAGTTCATTTATTCCTGAGACTGAATCCGAGTGTGTATTCTAGTGACTAGCTGGTGGTATCAAATTTTTCTTGTCAGAGTACTATAACTTTTAATCTCTATATTAAATGAGATTACAAATGATAGTACAATTTAATTAATAGAATTTTAAAAGCAGTTTATAAATAAGTTCATCCAGTATTCCACATGGGCATAGTTTTGAGGATCATTAAGAAAGTTTTATTATTCTAATAATTCTTATATTATTCTTAAGAAATGTTAATATTACAGAAGCAAAGAATAGTAGTGTCACATTCTAGAGACTAGTATATGCAAGGTGACTGTCAGACAAAAAATGCATAGTAAAAAGTTCATTTTCTAAATACTGAAATATGAGTTTCAGAGTCTTTGGCAGAAACAGCTCATGAAAGAGCAGCTCAGAATTTGCATAAGCCATGATTTCTAGTTTTTAGCTGTGAGCAGATCCTAAATAATCTATATTTGATAGTCAAAAAGAAAATAAAGTTTATATAAGTCAAACCATAAAACAGCTTCCTGCTTCAATTTCTTCATACTCTTTGCTTTTGAGTTAATCTTGTACAGTTCTGTCTCCTCCAAAGACTAATATTCACAGCCATTTCCCCTTTTTTTTTTACAGATTTTACAGAATGCTCACTCAGTTGTTTAGTAATTATGTGAAAATAAGATTATTGTATTATAGTTGCAAAGGAGCTTAAGGTCAAATTTTAAACAATTAATAATTAACAGGTGAATAGTCTCTCACATATTTTAGTTCATGTTGGCACAGTTCAGGAGGATTTGGCTTTAACAGACAAGAGTCTCCTTCCATCCCCACCGGCAGCATCCAATGCATGGTCTTTTCAATCTGGCTGCCAACTCCCTTTATGAGCAGTAGGTCAAGACTCTTCTCTAAAAAACTGCCTATCGACCAAGTCGGACAATGTCCCAAATGCCTCTAGACTCTCTAGCAGTGGTTCTCAAAGTGTAGCCCCAACCAACCAGTAGCATAAGCACCAGCAGAGATCTTGTTAGTAATAACAATTCTCAGGTTCTACTCTAAACTTTAATCAGAAACTCTAAGGATGGGATCCAGCAATCTGTGTTTTAACAAACCTTCCAGTGATTCTGATTATACACTCAAATTTGAGGCTCTAGGGCCTCAAATTAGTTTCTACCATCCTTGGGCACAAATTTGCTTACCAGCTCCTCTAACTTTTTCCACAAACTCTTTTAAACCTCAACATTTCTCTAAAAATGTTCATCTCTTCTATAGGCTCATCTTATCAATCAATTCTTGCATCTATATTCTTTTTGAAAGATCCAAGTTTGAGGGGGTACACCTACTACATGGAATCACATTGCTCTGAGGCTATTTTCTCTACTACAGACTCCTCCTGAGTCCCTTTATACTAGTGAAGGTACTAGCACCAAAAGGACCCAAAATACAGTGGCCTCACCTTTGCTGCTACTACTACTGTTGCTACTACCATAATAATTTTTCTTTTACTTAAAAATCTATAGGAATTTTAGGCCATATTTATGATTATTACCTATTTGCATGGGATACAAATGTGTGTGTGTGTGTGTGTGTGTGTGTGTGTGTATGAAATATATATTTTTAAATTGAAGATAATTTGTATAAGTCCAGTGTTGTTCTGATTGGAATCTGGGGGTACACAATAGATAAGAGAAGTCTATATGCACTGTAAAATTAATTGTACTAGTATTATCCTAGATATTTCACTACAAGAGTTAGTTTTAAATAAAATAAAAGAGTCTGGGACTATTTATGTGGGATTAAATTAAAGAAGGGAATGAGAAAACCACAGTAATACGTAAGAAAGCACTGAACTAAGATTGGAAATTTTTTTAAATTACAGTTATAGGAATACGTAAAAATATATAAATAAAGTATGTGCATAACATCACATGAGTATATTTTGTTTAATTTTTACATTTATTAATTAAAACTTCTCTTAAGATTCCTATTTACTGCATAATGTTACTATCTTCCACATCATGGTTCTGATTTTAACTCAGGTTCACATATCCTACAAAAATTTTCTTTTTTTGCCTAAAATCTGATTTAAGAAAGCCACTTTCCAGATCCTTAAATTTCATATGCTCTTTCCAAAAACTAATCTGCCTGAGAAAAAGCCAGTCCTCAAGTATTTCTTCCCCACTTTCTCTTTCACAATCTCATTTCTCCCTGGTTGCAATAAAAAGCATACCCTTACTCAGCTGGCATTTTATTATCATGCAAAGACCTTTAGAGCACCAAATGAAGGAATAATTTTGCATCTCCTTTAATAGAAGTACCATAAAAGCATACCTCAATAGTTTTCATTAATAAATAAAATTCTAGATAAATTTACTTTTTATTTTTATTATCAAAATTTCTCATTTGTTATGTTTTGAACAAATGTATAGTATTATTAATGGTTATAATAATACAAATGAGAACTTTAAAAACAGTTAGGATCACAGGAAGTTAATAGAAACAAATTTTCAATCTGCATTTTTAAAAATGGATAGCTGATTCATAAAAACTTGCAAGCATAAAAGGGTATTACTTTAGGATAAAAGTCTGTGAAGAAATTTGAAATTGAAATATAAGTTCAAGGAGAAAAATGAAAAGTATAAAACTTCCAACTATTAAAGAATCACTCAATTTTCTATTGTTTAAATGAATAGTAGAAATAATAAATCACTTGGTATTTATGCATTTAAAATAATGTAACAATTTTTTTTTAAAAATCTCAATATTTAGTGCATTCTGACAATTACAACCGTTAAAATTATCTAAACTTATAATGAAAATTTTTTATTTAAAATTGATTTAAAAGCAACTTAAAATTATGCAAGTAGTTAAGTAACTTTCGACATTATTTTAGGGAGCACACAAACAAAAGACTATTTGAAGGCCACTTCCCTATGTCATTCTGAATTATTTAGTTTCCAATTTACCCATCATTTGTTCATTTATCTAATCAACACATACAAAAAACTAATCAATGTTAGTAATTGGGATAAATGTGAGGATTTGGGAGCATAGGATTACCTAAAGACAAAATAAGAGTTCTTAAAATCAAAGTGTTCATAGTCTAGTGAGAAAAATATCAAGTAAACAAATGGTTAGTACATTATAGTGTCATGATGTAGATAAATGCAAACTCCTATGGAAACAATATGAAGAACATCAAACACAGGCCATTGCAGGGTGGGCAGTCAGAGAAGACTTCTAGATTTCATAGGTTGTATGATGATGTGTTTGCTAAATATTAAAAGATTGTTAAAAGTTGTCCAACTGAAGCATGTGTATGTGTGTGCTTGTTGCAAGATGATGGAAATAGATCCAACAAAAAAAAATAAGCTGGAGCTGAATGTGTGTGACAAAATAATAATTTGGAATATTCACTTGTGGGTTATTATCAGTTCTTCTCCTAGCCTTGTCTCAGCAGTGTCTTCCACTCAAAATAGGAAGACTGAGTCACCACACAAAAATTGTTAGGCTGAACTCAGGGAACTAATACACCAGACTCCTAGCTCCCAAATTCAAATAATCTTGACAAGAGTGTTACACAATAGGTTTGAATGAAGATACCATCAAATTGAAAGAGTTGTTTTCTGGTCCACACACCAAGAATGTTCTCCAATCTGGGAGGAGAGCATGCTTGGAGAGGAAGTTTCTGGAACTCTATCTTTCCAATGAACAGCTTAACACAAAGGCATAGTGAAAGAATGCAGAGAGGGTGGTGTGGTGGGTCTGAGGAGAAGAAGTTCCAGAGCAAGTCCGGCCCAACTTTCTGATTCCTCTCAGATGAAGTGAGCAGGGATATTGAACTTCCCAATGGCCCCAAGTATGATGAAATTAGTAGAGAGAAAAACCCGCTGTGATTTGCCAAAGGCACTGCCCAATAAGTCATGAAGTAAATGATTTCTTTCAGGAACCTAAGGAAGTTTGACCACCAGTTCCCGGGACTCAAGAATGGAGTGGCATGACTATCCTTTGGGAAGCCAGTTTGAAGTCCATTCAAATCCAAACTTACATGTAATGCACCCTCTGTCATGCTCACTCTCCTGCCCCTAGAATATCCCATTGAAGAAAGTGGTCAGAGAAGACATAGGAAACTTCCTGATTTTGATTGTATTTCAAACTTGAATTGACTGAAAAATGGATGATTTGAATAGAACAATCTGAAAACTGTCTAGATTAAGTTGTCTGACATAGAATTCCAAAGTCAGAAAACTAAATTGAGTTGTTGAAATAAAGAAAGTTATATTTTGCACATTAGAGTTTATAAGTAGGATATCTATAACTACCATACATGAAAAGCCTTGTATGTCAGACCAAAGAGTTTGGGTTTTGTTCTGGAGGCAATGGGAAGCAATTGGAGAATTTTAAATAGAAAAATAAAAGAAGCAGATATGGATTTTATAGATCTAACAGCAGTTTGGGGAATGGATTGGTGAATTAGGGGATGGTGATGTAGAAAACCAGAGGAAGAGAGCTCGGCAAAGAGTCCTTTGACTTAAACATGGAAAGAAATAACAGCACAGAATTAAGCTGTGGCACTGTAGATGGAAAAGAGAAGATGGATATAGGAATGATTAAATGACAGATGTCTCCTCTCAGTTCTGTCCATTCAACCTTAGCAGTTTGGTCATTGGGCAAGATTCTGACCACAAAACTACATAATTAAGCCACTCTCATCTAAGCCAGTTTTCTGTTCCTGTGCTGGCCCTGACAGATCCTAGATTCATGCCCATTTGCCATCATATTTTGTTTTATTTTGCTTCTAGTTCTTAAAAGGTGACAAATTATCACCTATTTATAGTCACACCATTTTACATATACTTACATTACATGCATTGACCATATATCATAGCTAAAGTGAAATATAAATTATTTCCAAATTAGAACTATATAATTTAAAACAGTATTGGTTGACTGAGTATATCCTGCTATCCATAAAGCTATTCTACTATAAAAGCTCCTATCAGAACAGAGTATGGATTACATATAGTCTCTGAGAATAGAATAGTTTCATTCAAATCCTAACTTTAAAACTTGTTAGTCTCACAATATTTAGTAAGTTAGTTTATCTCTCTGTACCTTTGTCTTATCCTCTGTAAAATGGGGGTGATACTAGTACTCACTTGATTAGTTGGTTTAAGGCACTTAGTCTAGGACCAGAAACAAAGAAAGCACAAAATAAATGCTAACAATTTATAGTGTGGCAAATTTGACATCTCTTAAATGTGTTTAAATTTTTCATTGTATTTAACACTAAGAATTTTCTTTGGCAAAATCTGTCTTATGTTAATATATATTTAAACAAGGTGAACTTCATATTAAAATCTTTGGGAACAAAAGAGCAAACAGCCACACAATTCACACATTTCTTATTAGTCTTCACTTTGTTTTGCTCATAAATGTACAGTTATTATCTTTCTTGACACTAACTCTAAAACATATTATAGAAAGGCAGGGTTGAAGCTGTCCTTGTATTTTATGTGGTGCTGAGTTCAGATGTATGCATTCAATTTATAACAATAATAAAGGCTAGATAAGAAATAATACAATAGAAAGAACACTCTTGCCAGTTGGGTTATTTCTGTGAAGCAGAATGTTTATTTTTTTATAGAACAAATTAGAAGTTTTCCAGATGGTTTATCTAAAATATTTTTCTCTCCTCCAGGCAGAGGATAAATTAGAAGCATTGCAAAAAGGTCATTCCCACCTCTCCAAGAAGCACATTTTCATAATTAAAAGAACTAAAGTTCAACCACATATGAAGTGATTTCTATTCAACATATGAGTTATAATTGTATATTATAGGTAAATGTTTAATTTGAGATTTGTAAAAAACATTTTAAAGCAAATAATCACCTTTTGTGGCCTTTTCTTTGTTAGAAGCGCTAATCTTCATCATAACACTAGCAAAAGAAATACATTATATTAATTTGCCAACAACAATAAAATTAATTTATTATTCAATTGGATAGCTAAAAACATCTAGATGGGCACATAATTTGTTATATAACACATTATCAGGGTACTATCAGAGAAAAGAGGAATTTTGTCTCTGGGACAGTACCCTCAGATAGGTAAACAACTTATTTCTCACTAGATCTACTAGAGATGGCAAAGAGCAGTTAATATTGAATTTTTCAGCAAAGATTTTATCATCTATCAAATTAAGATAGCTACCTTTATGCAGTGGAAAATGAATCAGAAAACAAAGCTGAGAATCCAGCAGAAAATCATCTCAATTCTGGAATGGTTTGTAGAATGCCCTTTGGTCTCAACTCCAAAGGACTGTGTGCTCCAGAAGTCAAAGAATGGGCTCCCCACCTGCCAGTCAAGCAGAAGTGAAGCCTCCATGTGGCCCCAGGTTATAAGCTTCTGCCATAGTCATGAACACATTGTAGACCTCTGTTCCTGATCATGCTGTTCAGCAAAAAGAGCAGGGAGTTACAGTAATGCCTCCTTATTCATAGGGGATACATTCCAAGACCTCCAGTACATGCCTGAAACTTCCAATAGTACTGAGCCCTATATATACTGTGTTTTTTCCTATGCATACATACCTATGATAAAGTTTCATTTAGAAACTAGGCACGGTAAGAGATTGACAACAATAGCTAGTAATAAAATAGAATATTTATAACAATATATTGTAATAAAAGCTATGTGGATGTGGTCGCTTGTTTCAGGGGTTCCCTTGCTGCAATCTTCCTCCATGCTCAATGCATCATGCTACCTTCAGTTGGAACTTGTTTCCAGTTCATGTCTTTCCTCAAATTCAATGCCTTTCCATCGAACTATTAAGCACTTATCATGCACTGTGACTGTAACTCTTGCACATTGAGGTGTGACAGCAAAACTAGCAAGGATTTCTTTGTTCTTCTCCACAATTTTATGGATACAAGATTGGTTCTTACTGTATACCTTACCAAGCTCAGCATACAATTTTTTTGCTTTTCTTATTAAGTCAAGAACTCTTAGCTTTTCATTTAGGGGAATCATTTTACTTCTCTTTGGCATATCCAAATTGCCAGCATCACTACTCTTGTGCTTTGGTGCCATTGTTAAGTAAAAAAGGGTGACTTGAACACAAGCACTGTGATACCACAACAGTTGTTTTGGTAACAGTTGTCTACCAAGTGACTAAGCAGTTGGTAGCATATATGGCATGGATAAGCTGAACAAAGTATGATTCACGTCCCAGGTCAGGTGGAGAGGATGGAGCAAGATTTCACTGTGTTACTCAGTATGGCATACAATTTTAAAGTTACAAATTATTTATTTCTGGAATATTCTATTTAATATTTTCAGACTACAATTGACTGTGGGAAACAAACTATGAAAAGTGAAACTGCAGGTCAGAAGGCACCACTGTATTACTTAGTAGTTATGCAAGCAAATCAGAATGATTCTAATAGACAGTCATTTCTATTTTCTTGATAATCATGAGAGAGATTAAATTTTATATAAAGAGATATTGTAGAGGCACTTATAGAATCACATCTTTGCTCTTCCCTTGTTTGAAAAGGTCACATGCACTAGAGGTAAACTTCGTTTTTGGAATGTAGAGAATTTACTTATGGTTTAAAGGGGAACCAGAGTCAGTTATGATGGAAGATAATTTGGAGTCATTTTATTATCTTCAAATCTCAAATTCAGGAGAGTGAAGACATGGGAACATCATCTGTGGTCCCTAATGACTATGAAACTTGCTCAATGAAATTAAGTTTCTAATGTAAATCAATATTAATTTATCAATTCATTAAAATGAGAGAGAAGCAGCATTATTTAGGAAGAACCAATCCATTTCTCATTATGAAAAGTTTCTCCTCTCTCTCTTCTATGACTACATTTGGCTATTCATTGGTCTTCTTTTATGATTTTTGCTATATTAAAAAGTAAATAATGTTATAGTTGTAACATTTAAGACCAAATGATCTAGGGAAAATATAAAAACTATTATCACAACTCATGAATAACTCTGCATATAAACTGTAAGTCAATAAAAAGACTCCATAACCCCATTTGTAATATCCCAGCTAGGAAGCAATAAAATAGATTCTTTTAGAGTTACTGAGCTCTTTGAGAAAAAGATGTAACTTTTTTCTTTACATATGAAAAAGAGTCTCTTCAATGTTTTTTCAACTCACCTTGTTTCTTCTTAACCTTCAAAATGAGAGAAATTTGAGTTCCTAGCTTTCTGAATAATTTGGCTTAAACAGACCCAACCTGTGGTTGTCTGTATGTATGTGATGGAAAACCTTCTCAAGGGCCTTTCTGAATCCAAGCTCTGGACTTTCTGTAGATGGCAATATGGCTCTATACTCACTCAGAAGCATCCAAAGTGTCAGCTCTCACCCTGAAAAAAGGGGGTCACCTATTAGTTTCTGCTCAAAAACCTTCTGGAAGAAACTTTCCTTGGAAAAAGACTCGATTTTTGAAATTCTTGAATTACTTACATTTGATTTCAAACACACTGGAAGGGTCCAGGGAAAAAGCAATGGATGTGCAAGTGAGTGGGGCTGCTTTCTCCATGCACTCTCATAGGACACCAGCAGCAGCAGCACATGCATTTGTTTGCAGGTGTTTTATAAACAATTTTATTTGAAGTACATGTTCCCCATTTGATAAAACAAACATATTGGCTCTTCTACATTGAAGTCAGAATCAGATAGATGTCAAATTTGCCTGTGTAATGTACTTCTCATGGTGAGAAAAGAGATCCCAATATTGATTGAAATCATAAGTACTATCTTGTTAGGGTGCAAGGTGGGTCATCCTATTTTTTTATGGGGGTTATAAGAAAACTGTTATCTGTCTCCACTGCTTTGCAAGTTAGACTTATACAATTTATAAACAATAAAAGTTATATACAATTGGTTTAAAAGTTCATTTTTTAAAAATGTTAGAAAGTCTGATGATAATTTGCAAAGAAGAAATTTCTAACAGTTATAG
>PVKZ01000544.1:383277-441684 GCA_004027375.1 Macroglossus sobrinus
ATATATATATATATATATATATATATATATATATATATATATATATATATATATATATATTACATGCCACATCTTATAAATGAAGTAAACAAAACCCAGAAAGGTGAACAATTCATTCATTGTCACCTTGTTATTAGAAGAGCAAGCTAGAACCCAGATCTTCAGCTTCCAGTATAGCTTACTCACTTACTTTTTCTCTCCATGTCAGGACTTATTCCATGTGGAAGCTCATAATAGTTTTTCTCAATTTTATGTTCTTTGCTAGCTCAAAGGTTATACACTGACTTAATTTCACTAAGTACTAATATGTCTATAGCAGTTTGCATAACCCCCACTCTTAGTACACAAGTATCTCCATTTCCCCACATCCTCACAACAGTCGAGATGGCAGAAGCTATAAATGCCTTCTCCAAAGTCCTCCATCCATGGTTTTCCTCACTAATTTTGTTTAGACTGACAATGAGCACAGTTCAATTTCTCTTTGCTAGACAAACACTTTTCCAACATTCTTGCAGCTAAGGGCTGGCCAAGTGACATACTCTGTCAAGGAGATGCAAGAGGAACTCTTCCAGAAAACACTTCATTTTCCAATGGAAAGAGGTAGGCATTCAAGAAGACTCTCTTTAAACAGCCCCAATCTCTGTCTTCTAAATGGTGTCATATGATGATTGGTAATTAGAATATCAGCTTATCTTCTCAAAGTGAAAAGCCAAAAGTATGGGAAAAGCTGAAGGAAAGAGAGTGGTCTTGATGGCATTGCTGAATTTCTGAACCAATCTAGAGCCACCTACCTCTAGATTCATCATTGTGCAAGATATTTAGATCTTTTGGTTGCTTAAACCAATGCTATATGGTATTCTGTTACATATAAAGTAACAGAAAACATGAATAGGTATGCTTTCAGTTACATGATTTTCTGCTTAGTCATTCCAGTGAACTTAAAGTGATATCTTACTTTTTGTATTTATTTGAATTTCTCTGATACTTAGCAAGGTTAAACATCTTTATCATACCTTTGTTAACCATTTAAGTTTTATCTCCTATGAATTTACAACACTGCTTGTTTTCTATTGGTTGGTTCAACATTACCTCAAAAATAAAATATATTCTCTGTTAGCTATAAAGTTATTTCTATTAATACAAATACTGGTATAGATATATGTAAGTATAAATTTGAGATATTTATCAAATCTTTTCTCTTTTTTTTTTGGTCTGCTTAGTCTTAAATATTGATAGTGATGTTAAAACCCTTCAAATATAATTTTTATCTCTTCCTGCATTACTGTCCTTGTTTCTTTACTTATTTTTATCTATTATTTATATGTTTGATATATCTTATATCAAAAGATATATTGCTAGGGACATATGATTCATTATCATTTTATTTATTTAACCTATTTTTTTCCAGAATAGAAAAGTCTAAGAAATACCTATTTTAAGATCAGAAATATTTTGAGAAAAGACTATCTTCCCACAGTTTTAAGGACCATAATATGTAGATTTTAATAGCTTCTAAAAAATGTTTTATGTATTTCTTTTACTTTTTAAAATTATAATCAATATCATTGATTATATCAATCAAAATACGATTGAGGTGGCATCATCTCCCAAGCTAATCAATACATGTGTGGAATATGACAAAGAGATGAATTCTGAAATTAATTTAAGAGTTAAGTCCAATGCCAAAACTATTACACAGAGAGAGTTTCTAACAGTCCACAACACTCCATTGTAACACCTTATATTCATTTCCAAGGACTATATCCTCCTCCACTGTAGTTATCACTATAAAAGAACCTTTCAAGTGATCTTATCAAGTTTTCTATATGCTTGGTCTGATGGCTTTGAACAATAGTGGCAATTTGTAATATAGCAGTCTCTCTCCTCAATACTCAGAAAAATCAAAGCATACAAAAACTATTTCTCCTGATGCAGTTTAGGATCAAATAAAAGAAAAAAGAGTTTGGTCTAATCTAGAAGACTACTTTTTACTTCACAAATTTTTAGTAGAAAAATATTTCTGAGGTTTATTTCTCTATTTATTTTGCTAGATAAAGGCACATAAGAAAATATACAAATTGTTTCCACTTAAGTATTTTATGGTGTGTTTATTTACAGACTTTAAAAAATAAATGTTTTTTTTTACCAGACTAAGTATTAACCAATATGAGTTTAGTTTAAAATCTACTGTAATCAAATATTTGATTTCTATGCCCTCAGACTTTGTTTTTAATTCTCCCATACAGAATACTTCTGAATACTTCAAATAACTTTATAAACTTGGAACATATACAAATCATAATAACAAACATATTTTCTAAAAATAAGATCAATTTTGATTATCAAATGAAATTTCAATAATATTTAAATACCTGAGATTTCAATCATTTTATGGAACTAAATTACTATTGCTTGTCTTGAATCTGTTCTTGCTAAAACTCTGGATCTACAAATCATAAGCATAATAATCAATCATTAGTAAAAAAATCATTTACTAACAATTACTATTTAGTCATCAAGCAACTGAGTACCTACCATATGCCAGCTAATAAAAAGCTACATGATGCCTCCCTGTCCATGGAAAGCTCACATTCTAGTCGGGATACAAGGCATGGCACTGAATGATATGAATTAATTCCTAAGTGTAGCAGGGTGATTTACTGATAACAGCCAATGCTTTCTTTTCAAATTTAGTAATTACCTTCTGCCTGGTAACCCTTTCCCCAATTTTCTTATCACCTCATGGGAGCAACTAGGACTCTCATCAGCATTCTCCTCAGAGAATGGAGGTGATAGGAAAGGGGTTTAGAGTAAAAAAAAAAAAAAACTTGATTAAAGATCTCCAAAAGTCAAATTTGTGCCATATATAATGAACTTGTAAATAATTAATAATGGTATAAAAATCAGGTTTTTATTTAGCTTGTTTGTTTTTCATCCTAAGTTTGGTAAAACTTCCATGGCATAAAAAGTGAAATGAATACTCTAAAGTCAACGGACCTGAAGGACTCTTGGGGGCCTGACAAGAGGCTTCAGAGAGGAATGTGGCATGAACTAGTGACAGGAATTAAGTGGAAATGTAGACACTCAGGGGATATCAATAAGGACAGATGCAAATAACTGAAGAACCTGTTGCTCAGCCCCGCTCTCAACACTCCCCATACTATACTGGAAAATTCTAATAAGTGAGAAAATGGAATATGCTAATTTTTTTTCTTGAGGGAAAATGGGGTTGAGGGTTTAAAACAAAAGCAAATTTGAGTTATACAAATGGAACTTTTTTGTACCTCTAAAATTTGTGGATATTTAAAGTGTAAAATGAAAAAGAATCTTTCAAAATGTTTAATATAGTGTTCTCTGCCAAAAATTGTAAAGTTTCTGAAATTTTACCCTTCTTCTAAGTTAGCATGCTATAGATATGTGAATGCTGGTAAAAGACACGAGACTCAGGTGGTGATAACAGACCATTTATTATTCACAACAGTAACAATGGTCAGAATATCAGCATTTGGGGGACCAGTACTCTGAGCCCCAACCTTCACATGGCAAAGATAATGGGGCCAAATGGCATGAACAGTGGGATGCATTACAAGAGAGCAAGTCTAAATTTAGGAAACTCGAATCTTTTATAATGAGCAGTAAACATGTATGTCTACCCTTTGCTCCGGGGAAAATACCATCTTCATTTTCCAGGGTTGTTCAATATTATACATTATAAAAAGAGGTGTATAATAAAGGGCAATTAGTTCCTCACTCACAGAAGACCTGAGACATTTGTCTGCCAATACCATACCTAGCAAATACTAAGTATATATTGGCTATTACTGTAATTATTACTGCTATTAGAAAGTTACTAATGCCTTATAACCTACCAACTATATCAACATTTCCTGACATATACTATACTAAAAAGTTTTCATTCAGTAAGCATTTTATACACTCAAAATGTCATATTAAGCAACTCTTTTATGAGTATAATAAAAAGATACTATCAAAAATCAGCTAAATTTTTTTTAACTCCATGAAAGTCAGATTTTCCCATAAGAATTGAAAACGTTTATGTGATTTAAGATCCCTCTTTGAACAGAGGAAAAAAGAACTTTAAGGATATTTCACATCATTTTTGATGAAAGGATGATGGTGCTCTACTTATTTTAGAATAATAATATCCCATTAGTTTAATTATAATATAGATTTATCAGTCTGCATGTACTGTCTTTGCTTAACTTGTTGGCAGAGTTTTTCAGCCTAACAGTTAAAGAAACTACAGGTCAGAGTGATTTAAGATCATGTATACGTTTTCTGATATGTCAGTGAAAACTCTTAAAAGAAAGTAAACTTTCGTGACTTAGAATTCACTTTTATATATTCTTCTGAATTCTGCTTTCTCCTTTCAGGAAGTAAGCCATTCAGAACTATGTCTGTAATAAAATATGAATTTTACTAAATGGAAGAGCTTCTTTTCTCTCTCTCTCTCTTTTTGTTTTTTTTTTTTTTTTTTTTTTTTTTTTTTTTTTTTTTTTTTTTTTTTTTTTTTTTTTTTTTTTTTTTTTTTTTTTTTTTTTTTTTGTGGGGGCTAACTTAGTTACAACTTTAATATGATCTCTTTAATTCTACCTACCTGGTAGAATTTGTGCCAGTAGAGTCAACAGTACAGAGTTTAGTGCTCTTTGTAATCAATTTGTGTTTTATCCAGAAATCAGTCTGGCCTCAGCTTCCATAATAGGTCCAGAAAATACATAAAGAAAATTCAAAAAGAAAGGATAGTATGGTGTTTATATTATTTAAAATCAAAATTAGACATCTACACTTTTAAGAGTTTGTGAAAATGAGAACTTACAAATTCTGTCTCAAATTTTTTCAGCTGAATTTCAGCTCCCTGATGGCATCATGTATTTGGTCTTTGATTGATTAGTTTCCTATGAAATAATGTTTATGAGAGTGAACATCACTTACATTATCTCTATGGTTCCATGTAAATTAAGAAGATTCTTTATCTTAAAAAAAATTAGTTTGAATGAAAAAATATGGCATTTTTTCTAAATAATAAATTTCACAACAGCAAAAACTTTATTTATTCAGGATGACTAAAGAATAAGATCCAGTAGTTAATAATAGTCTTTAAGAAATATTACCAAATGTGACATATATATTGACATTTTTCCAAAGAAAAGATAATTTGGAGAATATAATTGAACAATGACAATAATTTTTCTCCATTATTATTATTATTTCTCAAATAAGAGTGCTGTCTTTCAGGGTCATAATTCATATTAAAGTAAAAAAATCAATAAGACTATGAATATAGAGGATATAAAAGTTTTAGCTAATTATGTGTCTCCTCAAAATTCATATGTTGAAACCCTAATCCCAATACCTTAGAATGTGACTGTATTTGGAGATAAGACCTTCAAAGAAGTGGTTAAGTTTAAATGAGGTCATTAGAGTGGGGTCCTAATCTAATATGTTTGATGTTCTTATAAAACAGAATACCAGGAATGCACACACAGAATGAAAAGACCACTCGATAACACAGCAAGGTGACTGTCTCCACGTCAAACAGAGAGGCCTCAGGAGAAACCAAACCTGCCAACACCTTGACCTTGGACTTCTAACCTATGGAATTGTGAGAAATAAATTTCTGTTAAGACATACAGCCTGTGTCTAGCAAACTAAGACACAGTTCCAAATACTTTTATTATATAACAGTCTAAATTTAAGAAATGATATGATCTTTTAAAGAATATCAGCAAGTTACCTAGGGACAAATGTCTTCCACTGTGTTCTTTTTTTAAAAAAAAAGAATGTATTTTTTAATGTGTCGACTTTTGTTCTGATATAATGTTTAAATATATCCATAAATTAAATTAAGTTTTCACCATTTCTGCTGTAACCGATTTATCTACTATGTAAATTTGTAATCTACTTTAATTCAATGTCCATGTTTCTTTCTGGTATTTTTATCAGTGTAGTTAGTATGCACTTTAAAGTGCTTCTTGGCAAAGTCTGTGGGAAATGCTGATTTAGCATACCTAAAATGCAACTACATTCTCAGCAAAATTCATGCCCTGTAATGTTACGTAAATAAACAATTGACAAATAATGATGGTTAAATATGTCCTGTCCTTTCCCTTTCTTTGTTTTCTGATCAGCCTTGCACACACAGTTTCTAAGCAATGCCTTCAAAATATAGTGTTGATGCAAATGCATCTTAAGCTGGTTTCCCCAGAGCTAAGTACCAATTATTCTAACTAAATGTAATTTAACTCACCTCACCTTTAACAAAGTATTTTATATACTAGAATGCTTCAGGACGTATGTTGACTGTAGTTTCACTCATCTATTGTTTTAAAGACAGATGCCCTACAAAACCATTCATTTGAATGGTCTGAAAGTTTATCAAATCCTCCTTTCTGTTAATCAACAGCAAGTTCATTTTATACTATACTGTACTATACTATACTATACTCATACACATACACAGTAGGTATCAATATCTTTATGCCATATTCCTTTAGCAAGTACAATCCACATTTACCAGGTTTGCTTATATTTTTCATATTAAATCAATCCTGTCTCAATAGCTGCTAAAAAAAAATAGGGAATTGCAACAGAACCACCTTAATCTTAAAAGGTTTAGAATGAGTCTCATTGGAAAAACTTCAAAAAAAATTTTATCTGATATTAATATTTTGTTTTTTAGGCATGTGTATGTGTGTGTGTTTCCATAATGTAAAAAGTCATAAGTGTCTGATTGGATTAGAAATGTATTCAGATGTCAACTTCCAATTTGCATCATAGATTTTTGGATATGGTTATATAAACTAAAGGAAACTAGAGTCACTTAAAAATACTATTTACCCCCTAGTGTAACAAGACAACAAAGAATGCAACAATGTTCGTTTGATTATTTCCACCATATTAAAGAAATTTAGTACCATGGCAAACTTTTCAGATTAACAAAATATGTTTAGTTGTAAGTAGATCCCAGCTCTACTGATAGTGCCAAACATTTTTGTAATAAGGGTTTCCCTGCATTTCTGCCAGGAAAATCAAAATGTAATCTAATTCACTACACAGCAATTTTAAAAAATGTTGAAACTCTTAGAGAATATTTTTTAGTAAGTTTTTAATCAATCTAATTGAAATCTATAGCTCGCCTAGTGATAAAAAGAAGTGAGGTACTAAAAATATCCCAATTTTCTTTTTAAATAAGTAACAGTAGTTGAGTTCTTAGTATGTGCCTGATACATATATTATTTAACCCTCACAACATATAAAATAAAACAATTATATGAGAGGTAAGTTCTACTATTATCTCCATGTGGGAAATACAGAGAGTGCAAGAGATGTGAGGAAACTGTCTATCCCAGTATATATACTTTTATATACATATAAACTGAAGGCTGCATTGTACACAGATATAGATAGAGGATAAGTAATGGGGGCTACTTCGCACATAAGAAATTCGAGAATAATACAATTAAAAGCCAATCTGCTTTATATTATTAACATGAACTGATAGTGACAAAACATTCTTTCCAGAAAAAAAATTAGTTTTTTAAAGTAAGTCCTAATCTATTGCTACAATTACAGTTGATATTTAAATCAGCTTATTTTTTATTGCTTATTCTTTAATAAGCATTGTATTCTACATAGTTATTTTAAAATTGAAAACACTAGTTATGTTTGGATGTGAATTAAACCCAAGAGTATCATTATACCATGAATAAAAAACATATATTGCTGTGGCTATCCATTCACAGCAGATGAGTTGTTAATCTTTCTCTGAAAGCATTCTTATTTTTGCTCTAGAAAACTAAGATCATGGTTATCTTTTTTTCCATGTTTGTACTACATAAATACATACAAGCATGCATGCATGCATACATACATACATACATACATGCATATACACATAAGGCAAGGGTGGGAATTGGATGGAGGTTTGAGAGCATTTGGTGCTATTTTGCTATAGAATTTTTACTACCCAAGACGCTTTTGTGACTTTTATTATACTTACTGATACTGATCCCATTTCAGTCTGCCTTTTAATTTTTTATGTCACTGGAGATGAGGAGTTTGTCAATGGGAAGCCAAACACACTGGTCTACCTACAGCCTGGAACCAATTTCCTCTTATTTTCTTCAGTTACTATATGCACATTTTACATTTTAATATTCAGTCATTTACTCCAAATTAGAGTACAGGATATTTTGAGAATGATCTATATAATCTCCCTTCCCTGAGAACCTTGTCTCCCCATTCACATGATAAGAGGAGGAAGTTCTCAGCAGACATGTTTGTCCACTGGGACATTTCTTCTTGAGCACACCTGATAGGTTCAGGAAGGGAAGCCTACCCAACTTGGCTAATCAGAGTCCCTTCATCTTAAACCTGTGGTTGGCAACAACAAATTATATTCTCAGTTGGGAGTAGCTTTAATACAGAAGGAAGACAAGGAAAATTTGTGGGCAATGTAGGGAACTTATTTTCTGTATAAATACTGCAAAGCACACAAAACTGGTTTTTACAGATATAAAGAGAAGACCAAAGAAACAATGTAGGGAGTGTGGGTGGGAGAGAGGGATGGAAAAAGAGAAAGAGAGAGAGAGAGAGAGAGAGAGAGAGAGAGACGTGAACAAATATGGAAAGACTTCAAGCAGCTTTTCAGCCACCAATTCCAATGTCTTCTAAGATCTATAAGGAATTTGTTGTATAACAATAGGTTTTCTATTTCAACCTGGTCAAGTTTTTTTGTTTGCCCCCAAAGGCCAAAAAAGTGATATAGTTTATTCCTATACACCTACTAAGGTTGAACTCTGTTAAAAAATCAATATGATAACATTTACAAATCCCTTTCAATTTCAAGTTCATAGAATAGGCAGTTTGCGTTTTATGACTTTACAGATTAACACAAACATTTCCAAAACTGGCTTAAACACATTTACCTACAGAGGAGCCATACTAAAAAAAAAAATCTCTCTCTCTCTTTTTTATGCACCCACACACACACAATATATGTATGCTTATTACTTATATATTCATTTGTTATTCCTTTCAAATTTAGAGTATTTTGTAGAGATAATATGACACTGAAGTTCTTTCCAAACTGAAGGTTTATAAAATGGTGTTTAAAATATGATTAAAGAAGACAATTTAGGTGACACCAAAAACTTTATTTAACATGTCATGAAGTAAACAATCTTTTTTTGTGAAACTAAAAAATAGATGGGAAGCAGAAAACTTTTATAAAGATAAAGAATAAAAAACGTAGTCAACCTATTTTTGGGTAAGAAAGTCCAGAGTTGCTTAACATTTGGGGAGTTGGCTGACTTAATATGCATTTCTGATCAAGTGGAGCCTTTTCAGGAACACAAACATATCACAGTTACAGTTTGTTGATGTGGCACCCTGGGCAGGAGCAGCTCCATCTTGAGCCTAGAAGGTTATCTTATCAATGGTCATAGTTCTGTCCCATTTTAGTTCTAATTAAATTTCTTAGGCCTGTTATAAATATAGCATCCATCATCTTTAGACATTCTTCTTTAATATATCATAGGTCATACTGAGCATCACCTGATAGTCTAGGACAGTGGTTCTCAACTAGAGATGATTTTATTCCAAGGGGACATTGGTAACATCTTGAGAAATTTTTGTTTGTCACAATCCAGAAAAGGGGGAGCTACTGACATCTTATGAGCATAGGCCACACATCCTGCCATGCATAGCATAGCCTCCACAACAAAACATTATATTCCTAAATTCAATAATGCCAAGATTAAGAAAACTTGGTCCAGTACCAAGTACTCATCCTAAAATCCAGGAACAGAGTTAGGCTAGCATAGATGTATCATTTGTGACAAGAACAAAGACAAGATAGCTAGTAAGACCCTCATAGATGGGCTGAAGTGAGATAACCACTAGCAAAGTGCTTTGACAAAATAAAGATCCCAAGGAATGACATAGCTAATAAAGTGACATCTATATAGATAACCTGGAAAACTAAATGACAGACAGGTCTCAAGACATGCACTATTTGACAGAGATTCATGGTCCAGTTCCAATGGAAATGTAAAGCTTCCCAAATCTTTGGCTTTACATGTGGAAAGAAGTAACCACCAGCAGAGAAGAAAAGGTTGTGGGCCATATCTCTAACTTTGTTCTCACGCAAACACAAAGAGACTGCAATCCCCATCAGCAGCAGCTTTTTCAAACATGAAAGATCTACACTATACAAGTATACTTGGGAATAGCTCTGCTAATAATCAAGCAGAAAAGAACATCCAGGTAGAGGGGAAATTGATTAAAATAGAATTTAGACAGGAGCATAATTCATGCATTCCTAAAGTATAAACTTAAAAAAAATTCTCTACCTAAACACTAATGTCATTGCATGAGAATGTGTCCAGAGCCTGTAGTCTTTGTCCTAAACGAATTCTATAATAGTGTCTAAAATTTGAGTACATTATTTCAAAATTTAGTATACTGATTCATGTTAATGACTACAAGTAACTTTAATTCAAACTGATGAATTGAAAATAAAAGATAATTTAATGGAATTCTAGTCAATAAATATTAATTATTTTTCCTCCTTCTAGTAAATTAATGTAAACACAGAGCAAATACATCCTATACTATGTCATAATATCACTAACTCATTTTCTTAGCTTTATAAGTGTGCATCACCACAATTAAGCTATAATTATAAACTAAACTAGATCATTCTTTATAGGCCTTGAATCAGTGATTTTCAAACCACAGACCCCAGGGCTATTGTAATGGGTCTGCCAATCTATAAATTACCGTAAAGCACAATCTTTGGAATAACATGCCTCCCTTACATTGTTTTTTTCTCCACATGTGTTAATGCATGTAATCCATAAAATAAATATTTTTTCCAATTATTTAATTAATACTGACATTTGTAATCAGTAAGTGGTAGAAATATAATTATCACCAGCTGAGCACTTTTTTATAATTTACAAATAAATTCTTATCTTTAAAATGCTAAGAATCACTGTCCAATGCTGGGAGGAATAAATTTCTGTTTTTATGTTCCTTGCATTTATATAAAAAAAGGTCAGTTAACCATGGGGATATTTCTCCTGATTCTACGTTTGTTCGTTGTGGCATTCATAGCACAGCTGTCCAAATCTACCTTGGAATTCATATTTTCCTTCAAGATCAAAGTTTAGTGTACTTAGCTGTGGGCTTTGTTGATCCATTCCTCTTGAACCTCGTTTGGGCCCATAATTACATGCCCAATATAGAAAAAATGTCAAAAAAGAAACAGATTTTAATTTCAAGCTTCAGAGGAGTTCTGATAATAAAATGTGGTGAAAATGATGAAAACTACCTTGAATGATGTACTCTTGTTTTTAGGGACAATGTATAGTACTGTGTGGTGGCTGTGAGAAAGGATATATGTCAATTCTAAGATTAGGCCTTTGCCAAGGAAAGTTGTCATTTTAAAAAAAGAATAACTCTTCGATGCAGAAAAATGTCCAGCCATGCTACTTGCTATGCGAAAACAGTGGGATTGCTTCCTGCATGCCAGAAGCAGGGCAAAAGTACAACAAACTCACTGCCGGGGCCCATTAGCATCTTTTGTCATAATACATGGCAAATGGACCAGTAACTACCCACTGCCAATTAGAATGATGATGAGCCAACCTAAAATAGGCAGGTGAGCAGACTAAGTGCCCCTGTGGTTTGCCAATTACCTAAATTATCTGCGGTAGTTTTAGTGCATGGTTACTATGAATACAAATATAAAACACTCTAGTATTCAAGGGAGTTAGGCGCTGCTTGGTATCAAAAAGCAGAGAGAAAATAAGCAGGATTTTCAGAAGCTGAGTTCTAGCAATTGTGATAGCCAGTGTCACCCAGATAAAATTCTATCCTGCATTTTGTTTGACAATTCTGTCTCCTCTAGGAAAGGCTCCAGAAACGATAAAGCATAAATTCTGTGCTCAACGTCACCAATCAATTGCACAAATCGTTTCTGTGATTCTCCCTAGATGGACATTGGAAAGAAATACAGTACTGAACGAAGAGTTAGTATCAGAATACTTCACTAAATAAAACTACTTTTACCCCCCAAAAATTATTTGTAGCATTATAGTAGATATGGGGGAAATAAAAAGAAAGAAAAGGCAAAAAGGAGACTTGCAATTCCTGCCATGCCCTCAATGTATAAAGAAAGATCAGAAAAAGAAATCAACAGTGTCCTTTGTCGCAGTTAGTGACAATGATGAAATAGGAGCAACAGCCTTGTGAAAAGACTTCATCTGAGAACCTCTACTTTGGGAAAAGCCTCTGCTTACATTATCCGCAGAAACTACTTTCAATTTTCCATTGTTCTCACATTTGCAGTTACTAGGAACAATGAGAGAGCTTGACACAGTTTTAAAGGCAAGGTAATATTTTCTATTAATAGTGAAAAAAATGCTAACTTATGTGTTTAACATTTCCCCGTCTTTCAGAAAATCACTTACATACTTGCCCCCAAATTTGGCATCAGATATGAGTACATGATCTGATGCTATTTTATTCATGTTCACTTAAACTTCATGATAGGTTAGCATATAGTAAATGATTTCAAAAGAAGGGTGCCATGCTCGATGGATAATATGTACAATGCTGTGCTTAATGTTAATAGCAGCACTCAGGAAGCTGAGTTATATTGCTCTGGTACTGAACTAATATGTGATCTTTGACAAGTCACTTAATCTCTCATCATTCTTAACTGTAACTATAGTTTATCTAAATTATAATAGCAGATAATAATACCTTGCTTGGAGTAGTGTGGTAAGACTTGATTAATTGTCATGTGTGAAGCATTAAGGTCTTTGGTTAAAATGTATTACTAACGAGTACAACATTAATATTATTCACTTATTAACAATGTTTTCTTGTGTAATGGTCCAATAAAGCATCAGTTTAAGACTATATAGGGATACTGTTAAGGTATAGTAATAGAATGATAAGCATTTTACTGCTCCTTGCTTATATTCGTGGTATACAAACTAATCTACTTTATAGAATATTCAATATAGTTACTAAATTCCATACTGACTGTTTATTATGCTAATTGATAATCTAGTGTGCTCTAAAGATTAAAGAAAAATGAAATTAAACTGAAAATCAAAGGGTAACAACTTTATAATGCCTCTTTAATTTAGCAAAATACAATTAAAGTCACACAGTGATAGAATTGACTGTGAATACTAAGATGACTATAATTGACAAAGTAAATGTTACAGAGCCAGGCTGAATAAAAGCAAAGGAAAATGCCAATACAGTTCGGCACCATGGGATATCTTTGTAGGCTCACAAAAATGAACTATAAGACGTCCATAGATGTCACTGAGAGAATGTTCTAAAGAAGGCTATGTCACTAGAAAAGGTTTTTTGAATCAAGTAAAAATGCACATACTTAAAAGTAACACAAAAGTTCATTATTGTCTTTACTAAAAGAAAAAACATGCTGAGAAAGAATTAGTCTTTACTAAATTTATCTGAGTTACTTTATATTTGTAGACACATTGAATTTAATCCTGCCAGCTTTAAATAAAAATACATACACAAAATATGCACACGCATGTGATGCTCACACATACGCAACACAAGAAGGCTATGAATAAGTAGCTTAAAGTAGCTAATTCCAATCGAGTTAGTAACTCCAGTGCGCTTCCTTTATAAAACCAACAGGACTGGGCCTCTTCTGTTACATAATTCCATTACTGATATTCTTCACATGATTACAGCCTGACTGGAAAGAGGAGTATGCTGAGATATACCTGAAGGGATGGTAAATAGGTACGTCTTAGATTATGAATTGCATAAGATCTTTAAAATACATATAAAATCCCCCTTCTAGGAATTTAGCATTCCTAAGGCTGTATTCTGCATTCTTAGATTTTTTTTTCCACCAAAAATCTCTTTAAGGGTAGAGCAACCTTGATGAAGGGCAAGTTATTTCTGAAGAGTAAGGCTTTAACTTTTTTAAATTAATGAAAATATTATATTTTACTCTATAATATATGCTTTTTGACATCAATAAACTCTTTTCCAAATCTCTGAGATAAAATTGACATGCTAAGTCAGTATGTTGTGTTGCTCCTACATCTGACTGTATCCCTCAGCATACCACAAACAGACATAAACATATTAGTAGAAATTGTAAAATATATGTGTGTGTGTGTGTGTGTGTGTGTGTGTGTGTGTGTGTATAAGATGAAGTAAAAAAACAGGGGACAGTGACAGAGGGCAGATAATTGGGAACATATCTTATTTTAAGAGAATGGTACCTTTGAAGAACAGGCTTGTGTGAGAGTAGAAAGACTCAAGGATAACTGAAAGTTGATTTGAGATGCTTTTCTATAAATGCATATATTTACCTGTAATTAGCTAATTTATTATAGCATTGTGAGTTTTAAGAATGCATGTTTCACAGAATTGACTCTATCAGCTTTTTCAGTGTAATGGGATTATGAATGATATTTTAATAAACTTTTTTGTTAGAGTTTTTTTATAATGTTTGTACTATTTTTATGATTAGAAAAAGAAAAACACTATTAAGATTTTTGGCAGAATATATGGTGTTGTTGCTTCCTGAAACATTAAGATTGTTCCAAAAATTCTAAATTTTCTCTCATCACTGATAAAATCTTATGCAATATGTAAAACTTATATAATTAAAATACAAAATATTTACATTTATAAACACTAGAGTCCCAGAAGCACCATGTTTTCTACTTTTGAACAATACATCTGAAGCTGTCATAAGAATCATGAAAAAAATTTTAAAGCAACACAGTGTCTCCTGAATATATCAGTTGGAAATTGTTTCACTTTAAAGTGAAATTTAAGGAAGCCTACTCCCAACTAAAGACAATAAAACACTCTGGATTCAGGACAATACTTTTATAAAGTAGCTGTATATCTTCTGGAACTGAGTGCCAGAAATAGCATGAAAAGCATTAATAAAGCAAAATTCCTCCTTCACACCTAAATAAATGAATGTTCATCATTCGTGCCAAGGATATCAAAGAGAAAATGAATTTCTACTCTTTGCATAATATTTCTAGAAGGGAAGTATTATTAAATAGCAACAGAAATAATGCAAAAGAGTAGGACAATGTCAGTCTGTATATATAAGTCTCTGCTCAAATAGATTTCTTCAGAACCTCACCTCCTCCATAAAAGGTAATCATATTTTCCATAATTACCCATTCACTATGGACCACCCAAACAAACAAACAAACAAAAAAACAACTCTCTATAAATTTATCAATAGTGGTTAATGCATCAAATATTTTTCCAAAAGTTTTAGCCTTCCATAATGTATTTTTAAATTTATATTATAAATTTCTGTTAAAGAAAAAAATATATTTCTCAACACATGGCATTGTACATTTGGTTAAACCAATATTGAGCCTATGGCATTTAAAAAAAATTACTTGATAACATTAACTAGGATGTAGTCTGATTAGCATTGTTACTCAGATTAAATGAGAATGCATGTAAATTTCTGGGAATATATCATAGTTCTTTAAAATATGTTATTAAGTAAAAAATTAAAGCAGTTTTCATGATATTCTTATTTTCAGTAATGGTAATAGTTACTAAATCGACTTCCTATGAATAGATTCTATTCTCTATTATTTTAATATTAGTTGTAACATTGTTAGCATCTTGTACTGAAAATTATGAAGAAATTGTGTCATTTTAGTAGACAACCAAATGTATTTTTAAGAGCAAAACTGCCCAGTAATATTCTCATAAAAGTGTCACAACAATTAAATGAAATAATCCATGTGATACATTAACTAACATATACTAAAATTTCATATTGTAGTTAATATTAGAATTCATCTCCAAAATTATGATTTTCCAAAAAAGAACACTGCCATCTTTCAGACTTCAGCAAAACTACTATTAAAGAGACAGAAATAACAGTTAAATTTTGTAACTATATATATATAAGTATAATTTATATTTTCTTTGCTATATTGCTATTTATTTAGGATATCTTTCATTTCTAAGTTTACCACAATAAAAGATAATTAAATTATTAAGCTTCTGGATAAATCAATTTAAGACTCTGCCTCCACACATCTGATAATGTTTGCTTTATTTGAAATATTAGTTAAATTTTATCTTTGACCTTAATAATGATAAAAAATTCTTTGACTGAATCCTTTACTTTCCAGTAATTGTTTTAGAATTTTCTAGAAGTCGAGGCATAAAACATTGTCTTTCAATACACAAGCAATGCTGATTTATTTTCTATCATTAATTAATATACCAGATATTTAATTTTAAAGTATATCTATATCTATCTATAGATCTATATATCTATATCTATATCTATCTATTATATATTATATATATTTTTTTTTAATTAAAGTAAGCTGTGATATCACAGATATTTGGTCTTTTTGTCTACAGTTCCTGGGTTCCTGGCACAGAGTTCCCAAAACTCTTGGAATTCCTAAGTGGTTAGAGTGATAGGAGCCTCTTTTGTTCAATGAGGGGATTCTTGGTGGGTCCAAGATTATTTAAAGTAGTCAGAAAGACCAAGTCTTGATTAGAATTCAGGCCTACCTCGCAACCTCCATGTTGGGGAAAGGGACTGAAGATTGAGTTAATCGCTGTTAAGGACTGAGATTTGTGTTCCCCTGAATTCAAATGTTGAGATCTTCACTGTGATGGTATTAGGAGGTGGGGTTTTTGAGGGACTATTAGGTTAGAGCCCATGTGAATGGGATTAGTGCCTCTATAACAAGAGACACTATAGACCTTGCTTCCTCTCTTTAGCTTCCCACCACAGCAAGATGTCCATCTGTAAACCAGGAAGCAAGCTCTCACCAGACACCAGATCTGCTGGCACCTTGATCTACTCAGAGCTAACTCTGAGTAGTTAGTCTCAGAACTGAATTAAATTTTAGGAGACCAACTTGGTCCTAGAATTGGTTGATGTCAGGAGGACAAAATAACCTCTCACAAGACCTTGACTTAATATCTCATAAATTTATCCAATTGTTTCTCTTAGTTCCAAACAGATCCTTTTTCCTCTTTTTTTCTTAAAAAAAAAATATTGCTATTTCAAAAGAAAATAACATAAATTTTGTTCATTTTAAAATTATTTACATTTGTATAGTTTGGAACTGTTTTAAAAGTCTTTCAGAAATAAAAGAGCCTAAAATTCCTCAAATCTGTTGTCTTGAATCATGAAAACTTCACTCATTAAAATTCAAACTTTTAACCTGAGATACTGTGTCTCTAAGTAGTATTTGTTTTTTCCTTGATCAGGTAATTTGTATCTTATACTTTAATTACAGTTTACAATTTTAATTTTTTCCTGAAATGTTAATATTTTTAACATCAACTCAACAATGTTATTACATAATTGGAATGTTTGTGTATATATACATAAATTTTTGACCATATATAGAAAGATAAGCAGAATTAACCTTTGAAGTTTTATATACATAACATTCAGATGGAAGCCTCTTTTTATTACATGCTACAATTGTAACTATTACATGATAGCATTCAATGTCTATGGCAACAAAATAATAAGGACAATAAAAGGCTTATTTGATTGCATGATTTATTTGTAGCAGTTGTGGAAGCAAATTTCTGTTTGCCAAGAATAGTAATAACGTTGTAAACATCTACTTTCTGGTATAGTTAAGTTAGAAATGCATGAGGGAAAAATGTCCCTATTAAAAGCAAAAACAAAAAGCAAAAGGCAACCCCAAAAAAAAAAAAAGAAGTGAGCAAGCAAACAAACAAATAAATAGGAGGAAAAGACTGTGTTAATTTGGGGATGTTACTCAAGCAAATGTCTTAACAGGATTCATAGATTTTTAATAACTTGCTCTTAAAACAAGAGAATGACAGCTTACTTGAAACATTCAAATTTTAATTCTATATTTCAGATCTCAGATTAAATGTTATCTTAAATATTACTTAAAAATTAATATTTGAACCTCTTTTCCCTTATAACACTACAATGTTTTTAATAATGATATAATTATATTGTTTACTAATACTCAAATTATTTATTTTAAAACTGATTCTATACCAAAAAGCATTTTTTTTCCATTCTAGATGTCCCACAAACTCCAAGGTGATAATGCCCTCTCTGAAATATGGTTACCACAACTGAACATGATAATTTGAAATTTCACTGGGTTTATAAGACTTTAGTAAACCTACTCTCTCATGTGACCTTGATCTCATTCTTCACCATAATATTATATTAAATTTCTAGTAGCTGCATCATTTTGTTGAGGTCAGTGAAAAACACAAGTCATTTTTACCTTAACTAATATTTTGTCAAATTTCTTTCATCTGAGATTCAAGAGATTAATTCTTAATCTCTTGATAACTTTGTATAACTTTGTAATTATCTATAAAGTCATTATGCTATTGAGATCATTTTATATCTTAATTTTATTATCCATTTCATTGGACATATTTCCTACTTTTATGTCATCTAAAAATATGAAAAACATACTGTATTCTCATTCAATATTTTTAAAACCCTGAATTTTATTTATTCTCACTTGAAACTCTTCAAATAACTCTTGAACATTTTATGACTCTGTGAATAATGTTTCTCTCACATTTTTTTTTATTGAACAGAATAACCAAGGCCATCTGACTCATCAGTAAGTTCTGTCCAAATTAGCATCATTTTATAAATCAACAGTTTCTGAATATAAATGTCTATTAATATACCACTAAAAATGAGAATAAGGCTAGGAGGACCTAACTTGTTCTTAATGTATTCATGCCCATTTCTACCAACCACACATGTTATTCTAAGATTTCGCAGACCTGTAATTTTATCCTTTGCTCTAGAATGTTAACAAAAATCAATGTTAATGTTATAGACAGTATTCTCTGGAATTTGTATCTCTATTCATTGTTTTAAAATGAGATAATTTTAAACAACTTTTCACCTTCTGGGAACTTTCCTTTTTCCATAATTTCTCCAATATTATATATAGATAGTAGTTTTGAAGTGATCTACAAACTGTTTTAGAGCCTTAAGATTCAAGGAATTTTTAGAACTTTGGAGTAAAATAAATAAATAATGTAGATTACCGGTAACAGAATTCAGAATGACTAGAAAGTTCTTAGACAGTTGACAGCAGGTCCAGATTCTGGCCTAGGTTAGTTCTTTGAAAGTAGAACTATTTGTTGAAATATATGATATTTAATATATCATGTGTTCACTTTAAATTTATTATTTGTTTTTAGATACCTGTATATGTCTAATATATGGTAGATGTTTAGTAAACGTTTGATGAACAAGTAGGATCTAATTTATCTGAATCTGGAGATAACTCATTGAATTTATGTAAGTATTCCTTTACTTTCTCTATTTTGGGGACCTTAATACCTCTGCCATATTTGTCTTACCCTTGGTAATAAAGATTACTCTCCTTAATTTAGAAAAGCAAAAAAAAAAAAATAAGTCATCCAATCTATATAATTTTAAATACTTTCTCTATGCCATCTGTTGCGAAGAATTGAGAAGCTGTCTTTCCATGTTTTATATGAAAGCATATCCAGAGATTGAGCTGGTAATAACCTTTTAGGTTTCAAATGAAAAAGTAATAGGTGAATTAAAGTTAGACTTAAATCCAAATACTTTATAAAAATTAAATTGTGGTTGAATAGTACACCTTCACATTTTCCAACACCTTTTAGACTAATCTTGGAAAATATCTTTTTCAGTGTAACAGAATCTACAAGCACTCAAGACTTGAGGTTATTAAAGTGAAATGCCTGAGTACAGTTCAAAGTGAAGATGAAAATTTAAAGTGAACACATGATATGCTAAATATAATATATTTCAAATATACTACTCTATATAGATTTTTCTACTAGTGTAGTTTAACTCCCAAAAAATAATTAAGGGTGAGTTAGGCAATGCAGTAAGCAACAGAGAAATGGTGATGAAGATTCAGCCTTGGGCTTTTAACTGAATCTAGCAAACTAGGAAATATGTGCAAAATAAATATAAATGTGGTAGGAAAAGTATGGTGTTTGAAGTGATACACATACACAGAAAAGTGAAAAAAGTTCTGATTCATAGTATTATATAGGCAAATATGAGAGTTAAAGAAAATACTGAAATGGGTTTTTAGGGAAAAGTGAAGTTGACTAACTAGAAAGAGACATGAGAGAAGACATTCCAGACTAAGAAAAAAGGAAGAAATAACCTACGGTGAGTCTGAGGATTTAATGTGGTTAGTTTACTGGGAGAAAGTGATTTGAAATGAGTCTATAGAGTAGACTAAAGACAAGTTATGAAGGTTATATAATGCACACTAAGGAGTTTGAATTATTTTTTACCTTGTAAGCAGCTGAAACCCATAAAATATTTTAATCACTGAAAAGACAATAACATATATCACTTTTTAAAAACATCATCTTAATTCTTATTTTAAGCAATTTCTTTAGAGAAGCAGCTGAATGAATGTGGTAGTGCAAGAAAAGAAAGTATTACATATTTTCTAGTTTTCTTTCCAGACTGGGCAACTTGGTACCAAAAAAAAAAAAGTTATAAAATTATTTGATATAAAGTGCAGGGAGAAAATAGAATTTGATTCAGTTAATTTGATTCAAAGTTTGTAGTAATCATGAGATCTGGAAAAAGAAAAGCTCTTGAAAGTGGATGCCAAATGTTTGATTTTCAGTTGCAATAGAGTCGCCTTGGTGGTGGGAAGGCTGTCTGAGAGGGAGGGAGGAGAAAACCTTACCTTTGATCACTTGATGCCAAAGGGAAATACTTTCTACTAGGATTGTTAGAGCAATCAACAATCTCAGGAGATATTAGAAAGAGCAGTGACTGTTCATACTCCTGGAAATTGACTTGAGTCCACAGTTGTCACATTGTCCTCTATGCCTCTATACTTTAAACCTCAGTAAACTGTACAATTATTTTAGATCCATCCCAAAGATTGTCTTGAGTGTGTGTGTGTGTGTGTGTGTGTGTGTGTGTGTGTGTGTGTGTGACTGAAAGCAAGAATGATGACTCACCACAATCAAGCTTTAAAGGACAGATTTAAATAGATTTAAAAGACAATAGAATTAAAAAGACTTTAAAAGATTTAAATAGGTAGTAAGTCACTATTTAATAGTTATTAAAGACCTGGGTGTGATAAATGAAGTAGGAGACCCTGTCATAGGGGAATAAGACTAAGAGAGGAGACAGGCAGGCAGGAGAAATAGATCATTATAAGGATTATTCTGTTGCTCGGATTTCACATTCGTTTATTAATGGCCGAGCATTATAACCTCAGCTGCACGTGGTCAGATATTTGTCCTGTTTATCACCAAATCCCAGTGACTAGAAGAGTTCCTGGCTCACTGTATGCCCTCAGTAAATGTTTATCTTAATTGATTAATACACCATGAAATAAGGATTATGATAACAATTTCAAAGATAAGGAAACATGCTAAAAAAAGGTTAAGTAACTTGCTAAGAGTATGTAGCTAATAAGTGCCAGAGTTAGGACTCCAAGGCTAAGAACACTTGTATAAGATTTGCTATTTCAGTCACACATTTGCCTTTTAAATATCATTCACATATAAACACTTTGAAACCGATATGTAGAAAAAAAAAAAAAAACAGGTGTGGTCTTTAAGCTTAGTATGGGTCAATTAGTACAGCTGAAACAGGGAGAAATTTTCATTGTTATTCAATCCTCTAAAATGACAATGCCCTTAAACATAGGGGCTATTAGTAATACAAATATGAGGTCCCCAGGATTGTGAAAAGCCTACTTAACTAAACAGCAGGTCTCCAGAGGCAAGCCTGCTTCCAGAACTCTTTCTGGCTGTTGTCCCTGTTCATATAAATGGCAAGGCCTGCCAACCTCTAAAGAGCTAAGCAACTATAGCTTGTGACAAAGGTTCTGCAATGAAAAACACTATGTACTGTGTATTCAAACTCTCCCTCTTTTCATATATTCTGATCACTACATATTAAGTAATATCTGAGCATTTAAATCTGGCTTGGACTAGGTCTAGAAGACATGGATCGATCATTTTTCACTGGAAATATATAGAGCAAGATATATTGGTGCTCTAGAATCAACCCTTCAAGTTGAACAAAATGAAAGGTATATTTTCTTGAACTGAAACTTTTTCAGGGCTCAAAGAAATTTTGTCAGCATTTCTGAAAAATCTATAGGAAACCAGTTCAATTTATATTCTATGAAATCTCATATTACAAAATGAGTTATAAATTAAACCAAAAATACCAATCACATGTTGTCATTTCCCTTACTTTTGTTCTCTCATCTATTTGCGTTATTAATATTCTCTTGTTTTTAATGGCACTCAGAATATTTGTATAATACATCTTTCTATGATAAACATTGATTTTTAAAGAAAGAAAAATCAAGTTAAATAAATGATACATGCAATAACATTTTTCTTGTTTGCAAAGTTAAGTCCGAGAGATACATTGTTTCTAATATTGATTTATGTGGGAATGAAAAATGTCATAGTTTCATATTGGTCCATGAATTCTTATTCCAGAATTAAGAATCCAAGGCCAGTCCAAACTGAAGAAGTAAAACTCAATGAAGAATATAAATAAAACATACTTAGGATTATAATTAATTGCATAGTAAACAATTTAACTGTTTATAAACTACTAAAATCTATTACTATAAGATTTATTTTGCTTTTGTTGTTAAATGCCACCATTAGTGAGTTGTTGGGTATTATAAAAGTAACAATTCTGTAGCCCAGAGGCCAAAAACTTTTTCTCTAAACGGTCACATAGTATATATTTTACCTTTTGTGAACCACATATAGTCTCTATGGTATATTCTTTTTTTCCATTTAAAAAATATATTTTTAAAAACATTCTTAGCTCATGGTCTGGATCTAGCCAGTGGCTTATAGTTTGCCAACTTCTGCTTTCCTATTCTAGTTTTGTCTCTACAAGGCAAAGCTCAAAATCCCTTGCTTAAACTCTCAACTAGTATATATGGAAAAGGAACTGTTTGCTAAAAGGTGAGTAAAATAAGACTTTCCCAATTCAAATGCTTTTATTTTTCATCACAATTACATGCACAATGACTTGTACATTCACAAGCATACACAATCTGAGGGCCTGCTTTGTGCCAATGAAGGGGCTTAGGTTTTCTCAACAACAATCTCATACAGAGCAAATTCTCAATAAAGATTCAGTTCTAATAATATATGCAAATGAAAGGGTCAGTTTTATAGAGAACTCTGTGTATGTGAATCACACAAAATCCTGGTAGCCTGGTAACCATTCACTTGGCAAATGGTCATTGAATGTTCTCACATCTCAGGCACTGTGCAATGTCTAGGGGATCCAATGAAGATCAAACCTGGAAGGCCCCTAAACATGTGGCCCTTGAAGTAGAGAAAGGGAGACAGAAATAACACGTGTGCAATGGAGAACATAAACAGAGCCATATGATAATGAATAACAATGTCTGGAGGTGAGAGCAATTGTTTGTTTGTTTGCTGAACTAAAACGTAGCGATTCCTTCCAGGCATACTTGGTTCAAGTCCACAATATTCATACAAACTGAGGTCCTACATGTGAAAATAAAGATATCTCAATACATTCATTGCTTTCATTCTGAGTATAAATAGGACAGTCAGAGAAGAGTGCTGATTTACTTATAATATTAAATGTTACATAAAAAAATACCAGCCTCTAATGTAAAAATTAGCAAGAAGAAATAACAACTGCCATAAAATTTTAAAAACTCTTTTTAATAATCTAATAACCTTCATAATTTTCACAGAAAGATCTTGGCAGCTTACCTCAGTTGTCAGCAAAACTATAATATCCAATAGATATTATTTTTAAAAATTCTCAAATTTTACCAAAGTGTATTAAATGCATTTACCAATGCATTATGAAGTATTAGAAATAAGTAAAAACAGTCTTTCAAAATGAATGAAGAATATTCAATGTCTCTAATTTTACATCCTGTGTTTTCTACATTTTTGCTAATCCACAAAATAAAATACCCTGTAGTAGATCTCCTCATTATTTCAAATTACCCAGCTTTCCTAGCTTTATATTTCATTCCCTTTCCATTAGTACATCCAGATCATGCTACTTATTAAAACTGGCATTCATTCTAAATTGATTTATTTTGCTTTTTGTATCACTAAATTTATTTTAAATATAATCTTAATTAAGCAAAATAGCAAGATAAAGCACATAATTTTTCTGCCATAAATGCTGCCTTTGGAACATAATTGAGTTTTTGAGATACTAACTTATATTTCAAGAAAGACTTGATAAACTTCATAAGAGAAAAGTTGAAGAAAAGTCACTAAGATCGTTTTAAAATGTGGCCTTTGCAGAGAAAGCAAAAGAATTACCCAGTTTGGCAATGAGGAAGACCATCCAGATCTTCTCAAATGCAGTGAAGTTTTGAGAAAAAGAGTAAATAGTTTTATTATTCACAAAATTTGGATTATGGCTATATGAAATTGACTACTAAAAAATGGGAAAAAAAGGAGAAATTACAAGAACAGTAGGAAATCTATCTTAAATATATTATAAAATAGGCCCTTATGAATCATCTTTAGATATGAACATATAATAAAATTCAATTCCTGGATTTTATTCTTAGTGTATCATAGAGGTCTTCCTTCTTTCCTTTCTATTTCCCTCAGGAAGAATTTCCCAGGGTAAGTCTTTGTTGTCCCTTCTTATTTGTTTATGCGAGTGGTAAGTAAGGGTAAAAAAATTGAGCGTGCTCAGCTTGAGTCCATCAGAATTGTATTCTTCCCTTTTGAGGGTGCTAGGAGGGCACAGTCCATCCTTGAGAATCAGGCCTCGCCTCTCCTCTGTACCTTAGGATCACAGAGAGACAACGTCCTCACAGGAGGTCTCTTTTGTTCCAACACTGTTTAGGACTGGATAAGCAAATTGATCTCCCTTAGGGATGAAATATTAGCCAGATTCTTCAATCAGTTCTTTCTCCATCTGTCTGCCTCCTGCGTTTCAACTGGTTCTGAAGTGATAGAACTGTTACTTACTTGTTCCACCAAACCCTACAGGTGGGGGAGGGGGGCGCGCCCCACAAGATTCAGCATCAGGAAAGGAAGGGGGTCTCAAGACTAACAAACTACTTTATCATCCCACAAAAGGGCTGCCCAACTTCTCCAAATTTTATTTTGCCATAACAGTAATGTTTATATTGTTTTTTTCCTAAGGTTCTCTGCATTATCGATCGATAAAAGTGACCTAAATTTTATTAAAACTAAAAAGGCATTTTATGTAAGTAAAATATAATGATCATTAACTGGCTACTTACCATGTGCTAGCTACTCTGTGAAACATTTTATATTCACTAGCTCGCTCTTAATTTTCAAAACAATACCTTGAGCTATCAGTCTTAACTCCTTCTACAATGAAGAACCCAAGTTTTAGGGATCAACTATCTATACCAAGGTGTTGCAGCTATTAAAATGTAGATTGGGGGATTCATTTAGGTCAATGTTTAAAATTCACAAGGTCATGTACATCAAAATTTCTTGATATATCTTTCATATACGAGTTAAATAAACTAAAATATTCTAACACTAGTCACATAATTTGTCCCCCAAAACCCACTGCGATTTTCTTCTATATATTTATTTATACATACACACTCTAATATAGTATAAAAATTCAAGGATATATATTCTACATATATTTTAATATAATATTGATTTTATATATTAAATGAAATATTAGTTATATATTGTTACATATTAGTTATTTATAATTGAATACACATTTTTCTTTTTACTTTTCTGTGTCTTCCACGGTTTTTAAAATCACAATTTAAAATTTTAAAGTATATATCTTGACTAACTTCAGATTGAAAACAGTGGAAAGTAACTGTACCTCATAGTTTACTATGAACATGTTAAAGAATTCACAATTTAGATTTATATCACAGGAATAAAAAACAACCGATAGGCAGAAAAATTACTAATGCTTTCTCATGATAATAATTTATCTTCCTAGAGTATTAAATGACTTTATATATATACTTTTGTTAAAAAAAAAAAAAGAGAGAGAGACCTGAATCCCCAGAATGACTAAATCTAGTAAATTGGAGAGGTTATCAACTTCTACTTTTTAGTAAATAATAATTACATTTCACTTATGTAATTTTTTTAGTTTTGCATTCCAAAGACAATGAAAATATCCCCTTAAGAATTTTAGTATTTTCTAAAGCAGTAAAATGTAGTATTTAAATAATGGCAAGCTTTGTGTTCTTGCAAAAAAGATAGAGTGACTTAGTTTATACTTCCTTTTATGTAAATCCACTTTGGATTCAAAAGTAATGTGATCTGTAATTAAAATACCTGAAACAAGAAAGCACACCAAAAAAAGCGTTATGAAGCATCGGTCTCCTAAAAATTATTATAGACTTAAAACCACAGATTTGCATTAACCTGTGGAAAGATCCAACATTAAAAAAATAAAACAAAAATATATTAACACTGTGTAAAGCAAACTAGAAGACTGGAATTTGACATTCTGGAGTTCCAATTCAACTCCAACATTTTGAATTGTATGACCCCTGGCCAGATAGTGAATCTCTCCTGGTGTCCATTTCCTCCCCGTTAGCCCACTCTAAACAGTGATTGTGAGGCCATCAATGCAACCTTCCTGCAACATACAAAGAGTGCAACAAATAGTTATTATAGTAATGAGAACGTGATGTTGTATTCATATATTTCTAAACAAATGCTAATAAAATCTCATATTTCCCCCAGATGATACAGAGAAATCAACAGTTTGATTATTTAAACTAAAAACAACCTTTTCCATAAAAAAAAAGATTAATACATTTATGGTCTTTCCTTCATACTAAGCTTTTACATAGCTCTCTTTATTTCTTGTATTATAATGAAAACATTTTATAATATTATTATTTTTAGGTATACTACTATACCTTAAATCTAAAGAAACAAACTTGAAAAGTAGGATAATTTATGTTAAACACTATAAACAATGGTTTACTAAATTATACAGAAGTATTGTTAGGTAGCTAGTCAGACATGAATGACAAGGGGGAACAAAGGAATAGAGGTCTAGCCTAGAGACCATCCAAAGAACACCTCAATGATAGTAGAATTCTGGGTATGCACATGTGCACTAGTTATTGCCTAATGTCAGTCAGGTGACTATCAAGATGACCTCACTTGCCAATCACCTAGGAATGCCTTTGAACCAACCATCGTGCCCAAATATAAGGCAGACATTCCCTCTTCTGGATCCTTTTAGCCCTTCAGGGCTCCCCTCCCTTTTAGCCTTCTGGGCTGTCCTCCCTTTTTGGTGGCTTTCTGTGGCCTTTTTGCCCTTTTGTAGCCATTTTCGTACCTTTGTGTTGGTTACAGCTCTGGAACCATGTATCTCTTTGGGGTATACTTTGTCATTCACTATCTGCTTCTTTGGGGCATTCTTTGTCTTTATAAAACATTTTTAATAAAACTATTAAATTCTTCACTGCCTCATTTGAGGGAGAACTGAAAAAAAATAGTAACTACACATCTGTGCCATCATTATCCCTCTCCCTCTCCTCTACTGCTGGGTTGACATCGAACTCCAACTGGCCCCAAAGGTCTAAATGTTCATGTGCTTAATAAATATCTTCAGAGTGATATTTGTTATGGTGTGTTTTAAAATGTGGTAAGCAGGTCATTGTTGTTTAAACAATGGTTATGTTTTTCATAAATCTACCTGTAAATAAGGAATCTTTTATGGGCTAGTGTAAAAAATTTTGGACTTTCAGGGCAATAATAAGTATATGTAAATACACACACACACACACACACACATATGTATGTATGTATGTATATAATGACACACACCTCATGGAAAAACATTTTTAGTGTGTAGTCATCACTGACTTGATTATAAAAAATGGTGGCAAAATTTCAATAAGGAAATTTAAAGGCTAATATTAGAAAGCAATATTGAACCATTATGCCTCATTTCCTAGCACATAGGTTGTCTTATTTTACCCAGAGGGTGGTATCTAAGATTCTAAATCTATTTAGAACACCTACCAGGCACACTTATGTCTTTAATAAGTAAATAGTCTATAATGCTCCCTGTAATTTTTCTGATTTGAGAAAACCATAAAGATAATACCCTCCACTAGACCAGGATACAGAGGCATTCCAGAAACATGCACTGTTTTGTATAAGATCTACATGTGAGCAATTGCAGTATTATCTTCTGCTATGAGCTGACTACACTTTAAATTTTGTTTTGTTGTTCTATTTTCTATATTTCTTTTTAACCTTGTCTTACGATTAACCAAAAAATATATGCCTAGTATATTTTGAGGTACATACTTTATGATACTTTATGATGAAACAGAGATAATATAAATATCTAAGCACCCAAATCACATATTTATAGTGTTTTATTTTTCCTTTTGTTATTTATAAAATATTTTTTTCTGTTATTTGCACAAATTGAAGCAAACACAATTGTGGCCCCTTTGGGCAAAAGTTCATCTAATTTATTAAGTAATATTCTCTTGGAAAGTAATGACTTTCTCAAATATTAGGTTAAGTAATATATGTAGTCATATTTGGTGTGTCCCTTGCTATGGATTAATTCTCAGAGCGATAGTGAAATCTTTTGTAGGATTGGGAGTGATCTGTGATCTATGAAATGCTCTCTCTGCTCTAGTGCCACCCACCAAGAGGGAACACAATAGGTACTCAATGATCAGAGAGGTAGTAATGAAATTAAATTCAAGTTACTCTTAATCTTTAACTTTTGATTTGTGTGTACAGGACTGCAGGAAATGGTTATTGGAAAATGACCAGAAGTGGATCATTTTGCAGAAAGGTCTTAATGCTAGAGGAGAAAAGACATAAACTATGCAGTCAGATACACAGGGACACCATTGCCAGCTCTCCCAATCACTATCTACTTATTAGACATATTACTGTATGCAGCCAGCTTCCACTTTAGTTTCATCACCTATAAAGTAGGGATAATTATTCTTACTATGTAGCATTCTAAGAAAGATTAAATTTCATATATGTGTAAAATTCTTATCATATAAAATTTATGGTTCATCACTCTCTTTTTATAAATGTTAGTGTTATTCATTCTTTCTTCCTCTTCTTCATTAAATTAAACTCAGCAGTTATTTACTGAGCACATTGTACAACATAGTAGGCATTAAGGGACTCTGCCTTCAGGTATTTCAGAACCTAGTGAGGGAGATACCCACGTAGCTCATTAACCCACATACACAAACAAATGAGGACACTCAGCCAACAGCTCTTTTCTGTTGATTGTGTCATCATCCTTCTATTTCCTTTCTTCCCACAAACTGAATCCTACCTTATCATCAGTCATCAGACCCCATCAGATCTACCTCCTTAATATCTTTTGCATCTATTTCTTTTTGTGTCCCTCCCTTTCTGGCCACTATTTCATTCTTTTCATATTTCTGCTGGTCACTGATCTAATTTATTGACTTAAATATTGCAAGGGTTTCTTAACAGGTTTTTCTGCCTCCACATTTTCTAATTCATACTTTAAACTACTCTGATCATTATTATGACAACATTTTATCTCCTTTTCTTACTTACTAAAACCCTTGACTTTCCCATGCAATATAAAGCCCGTCTGTTTAAATCAATAAAGACCTTGACCTCTTCTTACAACTCTGTCTTCTACTAGCCAGCCAACCTATTCTAGGTCATAGAGAAAATAAATGTTCCTTAAGTATGACTTGCATTCTTTTACTTTCCCTCCATTTCTCAAATTAGAACTATCTTTAATGACATAGCTCTTCCTTGTTACTAAATATATTCTTGTCAAATCTCATCCAAACTTTGTGATGCTGATGTGTGTTGTTGACACGAATTTTTCTTTCCTCTTGTCATATCTATATTATGACCACCTTAAATATGAACTTTCTTAGAAATACATATGCATATACTCTATATATCTCCTACACTGGAATGTACAATTCTGAAGGAAAGTGATTATCAGACCCAACTGTGGATTTCCCCAGGCCTTAGAATAATGCTTTGCTTTTTTTGGAGAGGATTAAAAAAAGAGACTCTCAAATAAACTGGGTTTAACTTCACTTGAGCAAACTTTCATTAATCTATCTTGCATTTTTCTCTTATATACTTAGATATTGCCTTTTTCAACTCTTTAACCTTTGACTAGTGAGATTCAATCTTATACTCCCATACACAGTTTAACAGTTTTCTTTTTTGAGTGGAGTATATAGTCACCCCCCTATATTGACTATAGAAGAATCATATAATGTCATTTGCGCAATCCCACCTTTATGAAATCCTGAATTTACAGGAGAAATTAAATGAATTGACCACAGACTATACCAGATGTGTACAAAACAAAGATAATATTACCAGCTGGGACTCATCAAAACAATCACCTATAATTTGGGTGTTTCATTTATCTATTGATGCACAAGAAAATACCCCAAATCTTAGCATTGCCTTAAAAAAATGCTAACACTAATTTTGCTTACAAATCAAGACTTTATTTTTCTCACACACTTTGCTCAACATAAACTGGCTTGGCTTAAAGACTGCATTTATATGGATGGTCAACTGGAAATTTATCTGAGGCTATTGTCAGAGCACCAATAGATGACTTTTTCAAGTGACTCCCAAACAGCATGGTGGTTGGATTTTAAGAACAGGCATTCCAAAAGGAAGAAGTGAAAATAAAAATGTCTTTTATGATCACCTCAGAAGTCACACAGCATCATTTCTGCTATAGTAACAGCCCCACTCAGATTAAACAAAGAAGCTACACAGATCCCTTGGTAAAAAAATGTCAACATTATATTTTAAAAAGATATATGAATGGGAGAAATTGATGTCCAATGTCTGGAAAATGCAATATTTCATATTGAACTTGAAGATGACATCTACAGGCATAATCCTTCTATCTCCTGATAATGTTCTGCACTGCATATTACAGGATGTGTGTTGTTATGATAAGGGTGGAGGGGAGTTGGGATTATTAAAGACATTGCTCTATGGAGTAGAGTTTACTCCCTGGAGTTGGAATTAAGATATTTAATAGCTAACTACAAATGTTCTCAAGGTCTAGGGCACTTGTTTAAAGATTCAGATTCCTGGAACCCAAAATTTTAAAATCAGTAGGTCTCACTTAGTGACAAGGTATGTGACAAATACCCTCAGAGCCTCTGAGGTAGTAGATTTAAAATCCACACTTTGAGAAACACTGACTTCTTCTATAATTTCAGCACATACTGTATAATAAAAATAATACCTTTGTATGAGTTTTTTCAATACACAACTAGGGTTTCAGAGGGGAGTACGGTGGAGGGGAAAGAGTCATGTTGAATGGCAAGCAGTGTAACCAGCTGTGCTGATGTTTTATTTTCTTAACCTTACTGTCTTGGTCTTTAGAAGCAAGGTACTGTTATTTGCCAAATGAGATATGGGATATGGGACATAATAGTTGTTGAAAATGGGTAATCTCTGTATATATTTCATTTTAAACTCCAATCCAATTCTGTACGCATTTTTTATAAAAGAAAGCTGAAATTTAGAGAGAAGAAATTACACACAGTCAGAAAACTAAGCAGAAGCAGGACCAGTATTCAAAATTTCTCTGACTCCAAAGATATTGTCTTTTCTGTCCATTATACTTCAATGCTCAGCATCATTAGTATTAAATCAAAAGTTGGGTTTATATTCTCCATCACTTATGTGAATAATTTACTTAACATCAGATATCCTGCAAGGACCATGAAAGGCTTTTCACTCCCACTGGACTAAAAAGTCTTTGATAACGCTTGCCATAAATAGGTTTCATCCTGAAGTCATCTTGTCTCTGCAATGCAGCACTGAACACAGAGGTTTGACCAATTACTCTTTGAAATGCTTTACAAGATAAAACACTCCTCTTTCTGAAAAGGATTGACACCACTTTTAGGTAACCCTGTTCCCACAGCTGAAGATGAATCAAGTTGACCTGCTGTCTGGGCAAGAATATAAGTTTCTCTCTTAAACTTTCTCAATTCAGTAACCACATTTCCTTCTTAAGTTTTTATTTGACTTTAGCACACAACATAGACTATCTGTACTGCAGGCATCTGTAAGAATTCAGTCATGAGTTAACTGCCAACCAACACAGACCAAAGGCTCTCATAAGCCATATGATGTAGGAGGCAGTACAATGGGCATGTTAACTGTCTCTTCTCCTATTCTCCAGGCACTATCCTCACTATCAAGTTTAATCATCAGAAAGTGGAATACCTTGGCCATTGCCTCTTATCCCCTGCAGAAAGGCCTTCACTGAGTACAATTTAATGTTATGTTCTCAGCCTGTAAAGTAAATCAATACCAGAACCGTACATTTGAACAGTATTTTTGTTTCTTGCAGACATTGTCTATTATGTTATTCAGCACCACTTATAAAAGGAATCACATGATAAATTTCTCTCAAAATTTGGTCCCAGAAAAAAGTTTGTTTCTCTAGATGAATGTGCTTATTTCTTCTGTCAAACAAAAAGAAAAAGAAAAAGAAAAGAAAAGAAAATGTGTAAACCAATGTGTTTATATTCTTGCCTTTCCTGCTAGAAAATTTAGAGTCATTTTGAGTGCCCAGCTATAATAACTCACTTAAACCAAGGGACTGTTGACATCTATCTGGTCTTCCTTCTTCAGAAAAATCCTGATCATCTTACATTTTAATTATACTTTTGCCATTAAAATATTTTTACGTTAAAGAATAGATTATTAAGAATGCAGAGTTCAAGAAATACAGATTTAAAAAATTAAAATGTCTCCCAAGATTTAATGATTCTTCACTTCAGTATTTTGCAAATTTTCTTTTAATAAAAGTTGCAGTAATATGTTTTTTTGATTAGTACTAGCATGCAGGTATTAGAAACCCAGAAAGTCTTTTTTATTCAAAATTACCCTTTTCAGCTTTTATCCACACATTAGGGAAATCATGTCTTTGTCAAGTGTTGCTGTCAATCATTTGTCACTTATCAAGATGGTGGTAAATAGTGTAGTCATGTCACATCTGGACAACTTTTAACCTCTTCATTTCTGTAGCCCAGATCACTCTGGCTTTTAAAAAGGAAAAAAAAAAAAAAAAAAAAAAAGGTTTATACTTCTTTCCAAATGTCTACAAGAGGATTCTGAGTAATAATGCATGAAATAGTGCCTAAACCAAGATTGACATAATGTATTGGCATTGATCTAATACTTTTTTACAGATTGTTAACCTAAACAAATATCCCCGTAAGTGAATGAGAGCATGAAATTCAGAAGATAATGTGGAAACCAGAAAATGTAAAAAATTATGCTGAAATTTATCTGTATAAACTAAAACTACAATTGAATCTGCCTATATTCTCTCTAATCTGTGACAGTGTATCACAGTGTATCGTAATTAATAATTTGGCTGCTTAATCAGGAATTTCTTTGGTAACCAAGCCTTCATTTTAGTTACTTCGGTCCCTAAAATACTACAGATGTTTAAAAAGATTATAATCTTCGCAACTGGTTCACTTGAAAGTACTTTACTGTTCAATTAATATTTTCACATAATTTACCTGAACTAAATATAGGATTGTTTTCAGAGTGTAAAGTCAAAGGAAAGTAAAATTACCTTTATGGTGAAGTTTGTACATTACCTTTACAGGATAAAGTGCTCTAATTTTCCAGGTATGAGATTCCCCCGACCTCCATTCCTATTCACTCACTCATACACATATTTTCAGAGAGGAATCCTTCTCTGATCACGGTGCTGAAATAAAAATTTGGTCCAGTGTCTTTCCCACTAATATAAATGTAAGCCATGCAGGGAACCATACTGTGACTTTCAAAGCAAAGATCTTCACTGGGTTTCTGAGATTCTTTGTGAGGAAAAGGTGAACTCTTTGCCCGATGCTTCCAATCGCTTAACTGGGTTTTACAAATAAATACTTTTTATAAAGAGCCGTAAAATGAATACAACGCATATACACTCATACATACAAACATAGTGCATCTTTGGGTTTATAATTTTTAAATAAGCCACCTCCATGAGCAGTGTGTGGCTCAGAGCACCATCCATATTTTCATTTCCAGAAATGTCAGCTGCATCATGTACAGATGGATAAGGGTCAGTCCCTTCATAACAGGCAGTTATTACCACTCACAGAATAAAAAATGCTTTTTAATTGCAAATTCTCATTAACTGAAAATTCACACCGGTAAAGGTAGTATTTACCATACATTACAATTTCCTTCCTGGTGGCATGCCACTTCCATGCAAACAAAGAATAAATGGCATGGAGGACGTTTATATAAAATTAACTGATCACTCCCTCCAGAAAGATGCTGAAAATGATTAGATGATTTTGACTCCACAAAAATGTTTGATTAACACAAGTCAATGAATAGAATTATTTATGCTCTAGTTACTAAAGGCTAACACCAACCCCAAGATTGCTTTTTTAAGAGACTATCCTTCACTAAGTCCAACCTTGGCTTTATTTACAAAAGTGAAAATCTGTATTAGGGAGACACCAGAAATATGTGCTGTAGGGGTTTTGTGTAAGTAATATTTTATTATAAATATAATAATAAAGTTCTTTAAAGTTCATTTTTAACCTATCTTACTTTTTTAATGATAAAGAATTGAAATAAACTTTTCCATTAAAAAAATGAACTACTGGAATCTATGGGGAGCCTACATCTTTAAAAATACATATATAACCATTTCAGTTTTATAGCATGTCCTACACTGGAGACAGTAATGCATCTCTGTCTCATTTCATTCTGGGAAGCAAAATATAAATCATGTTCATGTTTCTCTTAGATGTGTGAGATCAAGTTTCCAGTGTCTACCTTCTCATTTCTTTTCCCTATCCACTGTGATAATGATGACAGTTATAAAAATACTTTATACTCCTTTCTTTTTAGTCATTTATTGACTGAGTAGATTAGGTGAAGTAATTCTTAAATTTAATGAGATTTATTTCTTTCTCAGCTCCCCGTTCATGGAAGTTCACACACAGAATAGCCCTTTTACAAACTTATGCCCTCACTTAAGAACAAAACATGACTGCTGTTCAGGTACTTCCTGAAATGTAAAGAGAGGTGTAAACAAATCCAGAGACTTCTTCATTTCTACAGATTTGATGAAATTTATCATGAGAAAAGAAGAGCTTTTTTCTGAATCGATGTTTAATTGATTCAGAATTAAAGATATAAAAGTACATTTTCTTTCTAGTAATACAAAAACAGAAAATATAATTATCAAGTAGACGTCTCAAAGAGAATTTCCCTTAGGTGGGAAAACTGGACCACAAGTTGAAATGGCAAAACTCTATAAAAATCATAGACATTAGGACTAGCAAGAAACCATAGAAGTCTCTAATGATGAGGGCTAACAATCAACAAGCATTCATCTTGGGCTTGGTGTGATGAAAGAGTTTTAACATGGATATCTCCTTTAATATGCAAAAGAAGTATATGAGAAAAGTATGATTATTACCCCTATTTTGTGGATAATCAAAGTAAGTCTTGAAGAGGTTAAGAAATTTGCCCAGAGTCACACAGCCACCATGAGAAGTGCTTGGAACAGCACTGGGGAAGCCTGGCTCCAGAGTCCAGGTTCTGTCACTCTTCTTGACAGGCTTTCTAATTAACCCCTTATTTTTATTGAAGCAGAGTAAGGTAATAAAATATCCTGAACCATTTAGCCATGTAGGGGCACTACCAGACCTGAAAACAAGGCCAGCTGGGCACTTAAAAAAAATTACTTCTTCAAGAAGGAGCCAAGACAGATGCCATTCCTTTTGTGGCACAAAAAAGCAGAAGTGCCTCGGAAGCAGCAGTTTGTGGCTTTAGTGTGCCATTCGGATTAGCCTACTCCCGGATACTTTCCACTACCTCCCCCACTCCCTTACCCCCCCCCCCCCCCCCCCCCCCCCCCCCCCCCCCCCCCCCCCCCCCCCCCCCCCCCCCCCCCCCCCCCCCCCCCCCCCCCCCCCCCCGCTGCTTGCCTGGTATCCAGCCTCATAAAATACTCCTGTGTGTATTACACTGGCCTAGCACACAATTGTAATGCTGGCCTGGTGCGTGTAAATTGCCTCTCAGTGGGTGGCTATTATATTTATATTGGTTTAAACTGTTTCCATTGCCAATCCATTATGCTGGAATTCCCCCTTGCTGAGGGCAGCTGTGTTATTCTTTTCTTTGACTGAAGCCCAAGAACTATCTCTCCAGCTCTTTGGGAACCAATCCTTTAAGGGTAAACATGTTGAGTCAGATGGGGCCTCTTCTTATCCCACTGCCACTTGCTAAATCAAGAACATTCCCCTCTGGCCCCAACCAGTTCATATTGCTCATTTTTTAAAGAGATAGAAATTAGAGTGGAGCAAGAAAGTGATGTGATGCCTATTTATGTAGAAAATCAAAGGAATGCACTGGGAATAACATTGTACTAGTAACTCTGCTTCCCTAGAAGGCAAATAATTCAAGCTTAACCAAGAAAAAGAGTCCAGATGGCCCTGGGTATGTCCAGATGAACCCCTTTCAAGTAAAATGCAAGTGTGTGAGTGCCCCTTTCCAAACAGAGTCTCCTAGTAAACACTTATGGCTCTCAGTACCAAACACACATTCTGTAAATAAAAGTTCCTTGGTTCTGCTTACAGCTGACTAAAAGTCAACTGATAACTAAAACTGGTGACTAAAAGTCAAGAACTGATTGAACATCAGTAATATACACTTCTATGTATAACTGCAAATCAATATATGTATTTCTATTTCTATGGTGATATAAAATTAGGAAGCAATTTCACCAGTTTGTTTCCTTAAGTGCTAAGTTAATCACTAAAAACTGATGACTATTGATAACCTACCCACTTGTCCTGTAAACACAGACCCTTTGTCATAGGGGAAATAAGAGGAAAAATTTGATTATATTAAACTTATTGATATATGTGCAAAGACAACCCCAAAAGCCTTTATCTGATGGTGTGTCAGATTCATCATTTTTAATTAAAAATTTATAACAAAGAGCGGTAGTTGTAAGAATAAATACAATTAAAAATAATTCTCCCTATTGAAAATGGAGATTGCTCTCTTCTCTCTCTTAAAGCATTTACCTTAGAAAACTTAAAATTCTAAGTACTTTCTCCTTGCTTAGAAATACATATACAGTATATCCTTTTGAAAAGTAGGTAGGACTTTTGTTAACTTTAAGATCCAAAAATATTTTCCTCAAGGGCTCAGGCACTATCTCTAAGAAAAGTAAACATCAAAGGATGCAGCTTTCCTATCTCCCAGTCTCTGAGAGAGGGTAGGAGCCCAACTTCAGTGGACACCTTGCTCCAAGTTGCAAAAATACCTTCTGACACGAAGATATGAAAAGTTCGTCTTTCCTCCAGATAAAGCCAATTAGCAAATAAAGTTAGAATGAACTATGTGTGATGAACTAATGGAGCTGTCAAGTCCTCTTACCTGAGGACTAGTTTTTGTTTATCTTGAAACTATGTATAGAATGGAGTATATCTGTTTGGAGAAGGTGAGTGTCTTTCTATCTCTAAAAATCTCGTGATTTCCTGTGATTGGCATTATTCTGCTTTAATGCTTATTCAAAATAAAAGTAAATTAAAAATAAAAATATAACAAAAATAATAAGTAATAAAAGTGAGTAAAATTTTCTCTATTAGTTTTGTGGAGAGGATTTCTGGATTGGAAGAATATTTTGTTTTTAATCGTATTCCTCAAACATTGTTAAGTTTTGAAAGGAGAAAATTTTATATGAACTATGGAGGTCTTGTGTAATGGAGCAGGTTTTCTTTTAAAAGACCCAAGTCTTCCCGTCTAATATACCAAATTGCACTGCACAAACCAATCTCTGTTTAAGTCAGGACCACAGTCAGAATAAAGTGCTAGTTCTGCTTTTTGCTTGTAAGTGTAATGTACTTTGGGTTCATTAAATTGACATTATCTTGTTACACTAAAGTCTCTACAGCAAAAAAAGAAAAATAAAGCTTTTCACATGTTCATGAGAAAAGCAGATAAGTGTAAAGTTGAAAATTATTTCAAGAAAATTTTAAGGAGACAAAAATAATTTGTTATATATATATATATATATATATATATATATATATATATATATATATATATACATGAAATTCACATGTATAACAAATTGTAATAAAGTATTTGCTATTATTTGGACTGAATTTTGGTTCTTGTAGTTGAAGTATATGTCAGTGATTCTTAAAATTTAATAAGCATTAAAATCAACTGGGAAGCTTGTTTTAATGTGGTTTCATAGGACCTGCCCCTAAGATTTAGGTTCAGTAGATATGGAATGGGTCCCTGATATTCTCATTTTTCAGTGCACTTCAGGAGATCCTGATGCAGGACTCTAAATTAAAGAAACACTGACATATCCAGTAAATACATGACATTTCCAAATTCCAGCCTAAATTGTAACTAAGACAAATCTGGTCTCATTTTTAAATGAACAAAAAACATATAATGAATTATTATTCTTTTATTCAAGGACTATTTAGTGTTGCACTATTTTTATATGCATAGCCAGAAAAGAAAGATACTTATGGAGAGAAATAAAAAATAAAAATGTTTATATTAATGTTTCAATAAAATTAAAATAAACAAAACCTAGGGTTATATTTAAAAGCATTAGATTAATTTGCAATACCAGAAGTCAGAGAACAAGGAAAATAAAATTACATTAAAATAAGAATTAAAAAAGAATAATTTGACCTTCAAATTCCACACCGGAAGTTTTAAAAACCAGTAGAAACTTTATTTAATTATGCTGGAAGAAAGAATCCAGCATCTGAAATATCAAACAGATAAGTCTTCAATGAGTGGAGAGAGGTCTACAGTGCCCCCAGAGAGGCATGTATGGTACCTGGATAGTGCACAAACTTAAGGATTTCTGGGAGGCAAATTCAATGAGAATTACTTTGGAAATTTTTCCTTAGAGGCACAAAATTTTAGCTTATACCACTATGGAAAGATTATTAGCACTGTTGAAATTGAACTCCCTTGGTGAGAGTTGGAGCAGAACAGTATCTCCTGTTAAACCTGCTGTAGGTTTCCAGGTAACTCAATCTCAATTTCTTTGCTTTTTAAAGCCCCCCAAAGCTTTATAAAATGCTGCTGATATACTTTCTCTTATGACACAGATCAGTGCTGTCATATAAAAAAATATTCTTGACTCTCTCTCCATGATACTTTCATTATTAACATTGCCTTCTTATATTTCAAATCAGTAATTTTTTTAGTCATAGAAATAAGATGATGCACTATTCAACCTTAGCAAATGACAGGTCATCTTCCAACATAAAACAAAACGTAACCCAGTGTGTTGTAGAACTGGATCCTTACATTATTCTTTTCATTCTTTTTCTTCTCTTTATTCATTTTTATGTCATTGACACCTGATGTTTGCCTCTTTTCTGTGTTAATACTTCAGAATTTTTTTATATCCTTGTAAAACTATTCAACTTTAAAAAATTAAGTACTGAACACATTGATTTATTTTATTTCTTTGTTGGCTTCTTTTTTATCTCAATTTCCTATATAATGTATTCTAATTATGCAAGAATTTTTTATCCCTATGCTTTGCACTCCAGCTTTCTTTCTCTTCTTGATTCCATTTATCACCACTCATTTTTACACATTACTTATTTTCTATGTTAGTTTGAATTGTGCCGTCCCCCACAAATTCAAATGTTGGAATCCTAATCTCCAGTAACTCAGATGTGACTATATCTGGAGATAGACTATTAAAGAAATAATTAAAGTAAAATGAGGCCATATGGGTGGCCCTAATCCAATATGACTATCATCTAATTAGAAGATATTAGAACACAGACCGTGCAGACTAAAGGATGACCATTTGAGGACACAGACAGAAGGCACCATGTACAAGCCAAGGAGAGAGGTCTCAGGAGAAGCCAAACTTAACAAAACCCTGATCTTGGGCTTCCAGCCTCCAGAGATGTAAGAGAATAAATTTCTGTTGTTTAAGCCACCCAGTCTGTGGTAGTTTATGATGGTAGCCATAACAAACTAACCTACTCTGTTTCCATCGTTCCTTGTCTTTAGGTTTATTAGAGTTCATCCTTGTTTTTTGAATATTTAGAGCAGCAGACATGCCATAGCTCTTCCTCACTTTTCTTCTTATATATTATATATTTACTTATGTTCCTTTCTATTGATCAACACATAAAATATTAAAAATACTTGAAAATGCTTATTTAGCTCAAAGATTGTTCCGTGAGGGTCTCAACTTTCCTGTAGTATAGTTTTACCATCTATAAATTATAGATAATAATATTATTAATCTCAAATAAGACCTTTGCAAAGATTTCATTTATTAATCCATAAAATGTCTAAAACAGTGTCTGGCACATAATAAGCCAAAGTAAATATTGGGTGTTATTATTATTATTGTTTTCTCTAATTCAATGAGTATCTACTGAATGCTTATCTTGTGCCAGGAACTGTATTCATGGATCTCTTGGTCAATTGGGAAAAATGACACAATATACAAACTAAACAATACATAAATAAATACTATCATATTTTGATAAATACTATGCTATCAATTTTAAAATGTGACATGATACATAGAGGAGTCTATTTTAAACTGAGTGGTCTAAAAAGGAGCCAGCCATGGTAAGGCCCAGATGGCTTTCTAAAGAGAAGCTGTAGGAGTGGTTGGTGCAAAGGCCCTAACGTGGAAATGAGTTTGGTGATTTTAGGGAGTCTAACAGAAATCTAATGTGCTGCAGTGTAGTGGGTAACAAGGTGAGTTACACAAAATGAGATCAGCTGAGGATATAGGGAGACCCAGTTCATATTGGACTTTATAAACCACGAAGGCTACAAGAGGCTAATCACCTTCTGATGTCAGCACTACATGTTATTTTGTAGACAGAGCTTAAGAGGAGCTGGGCTCATGGATGCCTGGAACTGGGGCCTCAGGGCTATCAGGAACTTTTTCTTCTCAACTTGTTTCTTCCTTGTTCTACATCTTATCTACATTCTCTCCCTCCTGCTTATTGTACTCTAAAAGGAACATTTCAAGGAGAGTTCTACTTAGCCCAGCTTGGGTCTCAAGTTCATTACTGACACAATCACCACTATGAGTCATGCATTGATACCTGTATCCAAGGGAATGACAGCTCTAACTAGGATGACAAGGTTTGAAGGAGTTTCCCAGAAGAAAGATGCCAGAATAAAGCAATATATTTTCTCTATAGTCGGAAAGGAAGCTCCTACTGGGAATCAATGTGTAGGCATATGGGCTTGTTTGTTCCTTGGACTGTCAAGGGGGGCTCAATAGGAGAGAATGGGAACATGAGACTGCTTAGCTCTGGGGGCGGGCTTCTCTCCAGCACATTCTTTCATCTCAGTCTGAGCAGGTTTAATACAACTTTGCGATAAGGTATCTTAAGTAACTTTTATTCTTATGTCTAAATTTTGTAAAGTTTCTTCACAATTAGGTGTTATTTTATCAGCAGTCTAGAACTTGGGACTTTCTCAAACACCACCTCCGTGCCTTTTCTGGCTGGTCTTCTCACCCCTCAGCCATAGAATATGACTATTGGGAGGTGGTCAGGGCTGGTGAAGTGCTGAGCTGCTGTGCAGGACACTGCCATGTGACTGGGGTTTCCATGCAGGGGAAGTGCTAGTGCATGTGCACTTTACAGAAGCTGCTGTGAACTTAAAGATACCTCTGATTGCAAACAGTTACCAAAATATAAACTGTGCTTTTCTTTCTTTTTTTTTTTTTTTATTTCAGTCCTAGGAATTTACCATGAGGAGACACTGGATAAGTCAGTCAAAGTTTACATTCAAGGATGTTGTTTAAATAAAAAATAATTTGGGAGAAAAAAGAAAGGAAAGGGATAGCTAGGGTAGGGAGTCTGTTTAATGTGTTGTCTGCCATGAAAGAAAGGTAATTCATTCATGTTGTCAGTAAGAATTCTCTACCTCAGAAAGAGACACTTCCTGGAGTATCTTTCCATAGTACAAACATCCTCCTACTTTAAGGTTCATCTCCCTCTCCCAATCCACAGAGATATACTGCTAATAGCTATGCAGTTATTCATTCAGACAACCACGATATAATGTATGACTGCTGTAGATGATAGATATACCAAGGAACTGCAGCTCTGTTTTTTTTTACTATCAAGTACAGTGCTGCTGTAAATATTTTAAGATATGCCTTTGGCTGACCATATGTAGGCACTATTGCATATATACCTAGATGTGAAATTTCTGGGCATAAGGTATTCCTATGTTCAACTATATACAAGAACAGTACTGTAGAATAGAAATGTGATGCAAGCTGCAAATATCATTTATAATTTTTAGTATTTCATTAACAAAGTAAAAAGTCGTAGATGAAAAGAATTTTAATAACATTTTATTTAACTCAGTGTATCCAAAATATTTTCATTTTGACATATAGAATTAATGTTTTAAAAAATTATTAATAATAAACTGATAGGCTAAAGAAGCTGTGGTACATATATACAATGGAATATTACTCAGCCATAAGAAGAGATGAAATACTGCCATTTGCAACCACATGGATGGAACTTGAGATAATCATGCTAAGCAAAATAAGCCAGACAGAAAAAGATGAAAATCACATGAGATCACTTATACGTGGTATATAAACCTAAAAGCAATGGATGAACAAGGCAAACAGACAAAGACTCACAGACATGGACAATAGACTAGTGGTTACCAGAGGGTAAGGGGTGGAGGACGAGGGGAAGGTAGATGGGGTAAGGGAAGTAAAATAAAAATAAAAAATAAAATAAAAATAAAAATAAATTATATTCTTTTTATTTCCATAGAAGATTTTCAAAAATGTCGTATATCTATAGCACATCTATTCTAAAAAGCCACATTTCAGGCATTCATGTAGTTAGCGACTACCAGACAGTGCCATTTTAAAGGGAAGGGATTTTTGTCTCTATTATTTAATGCTGTGTATAGGAAAATTTTACATTTACTTCAACATTTGCCTAGAATATAATAAAATTAAATGATGTATTTCACTAAAACCAGTTCAAACCAGTTGAAGCTGATAAACTACTAAGAACTTGGAGTGACCCAGAAATGTTAGACTCTCACTAGGCCTAAAGGAAAAATTTTCCCTCACTAATGACCATGTTTCCATAACTGTAAATAGGGAAAACCAATACAAAGCCACTGCAATTGTTCACATAGAAAATAATAAAAGCTTGAAGTAGAGCACTTTTGGCCAGAGACAGGAGAGGATGAATTCAAGAGATATTAAGACTATTTGAACCTGGTGTGATGTGGAAAGTGAAGCCAGTAGAGAGTCACGGGGAATCTGGCTGCAATTAGTAGGTGAGCCATTGTGCTGGTATCCATCAAGATAAGAAATACTAAAGGGAAATGGAAAATGAATGTTTGTCCATTCCAATGCTGAACATGAGCATGCTATTTGAATGGCTATATTGTCAGTTTCTCTCAACCCATCTGCCATTTCTGGCTAGTAATGGTCATAATGGAGCCATTGTGATATGAGAAATGGAGTAATTAAACAGAAATATCAAGAGCTACTGTTTCTCAGAAATATTTAATACTCTGACCTGTGAAATATCTGGAAAATCCATGTTTAATTCTTGTTACAAATTAAAAATGTTTTTTTTTCTAATCAAAATGACTATATAATTCCTCCTTTCCTCAAAGTTACTAGAGAACCCCAAAGTTATCTGATTCCTCTGAAGGAACTTGGCCACCGGAGAGACCTCAAAGAGTATTCAATTAAGTAGACAGAGAATTGCAGCATTATATCCCTCCTGGGGTTAACAAGAAAAGCTTTAGATTTATCAAGGATTAATAATAAGGACACTGAAGCCAGAAACAAACCTTGCAGTGTCAAATAGAACCCTTGATATTGCGGAATGAGGCATTATCATGCCTTAGTCCTCTTTAGAAAGTTTTCAATGAAAGAAACTTTTCATATTTTGTTAGAGAACCCATGCCTGAAAAAATGTGATTGGACTATTAAAGTCAAGATTCTGACACCCAGAATGAGAAAAATTAGAGAAATAGTCCCTCTTTAACAAGTTATGCGTGTGTGCACTGCACATGTGATAGCATGTATTTCAGTAATAAGTTATACTAATACAATAGGTTTTTGTTGAATTAAGTTGTTTCCTTCTCTGCAAGACTTCAAAAGGTACATAGCAGAGGCTTCCCTGACACTTGTAGAGAGTAGCTGGACAGGGTGTAAACACTGTAGTATCACCCTCTGTGAGCTTTCAATTTCTTGCTAGGATAGCATTTTAAAACCAAATTTTTATGATTTTTATGATTTTATGTTTTTTTATTTTATGCCCAGAATTTTTTATAATTGCAAGAGGTGCCTCCCAGTGCTTTAGAATTCCATGTTTTTCCAATGTGGCTGGTATTTCTGCTTGAAATAGGATTCAGACTGAAATATACTTGAAATATATGAACTCAGTTCAAGGACAATGGATTAGGCTATCTCATTTACTCTGATTGGCTTCCAGATGCCTACCCAAATCCTTTCTTTAAAATTCTTCAATAAGTGACATTAAAACTAAAATGAGAATTTTCTCTAATGCCTGCTGGGCATCAAAAAGTTGTAGTATCAATAGCTTAGTGCCAGCACAGAACTGGTGAAAATAGTGGCAACAACATCAACATTGGAAATGCTACAGTTCCTCTTGCAGCAACACTGATGCCTTTGAGATTTTATCTATGAGTTAAGGTTTGGGGGATCATTAGTGACAGGACCCATTATTTGGTGAGACAGAGTGGAGAGAAAGAAAATGGTCGATTCTCTCTGGCTATCCTTTCCCTGTCTTCTCCACTTGTTCTTCTCTCTGACCTCTAAACACTGAAGTACAAGAGGGCTTTAGTCTTTAGAGCTTTTCTCTTATCTATCTATACTCATTACATTTGTGATATAACATTTGTGATAACATTTGTGGTAACAGATTCTCCATGCCTCTCTCTTGACTTCATTTTCCACATCACACTAGGTTCAAATAATCTTACCATCTCTTGAATTCGCCCTCCCTTATCTCTGGCCAAAGTGCTCTGCTTCAGGCTTTTATTATTTTCTACCTGAACAATTATAGCAGCTTGGGTTTACGGCCTCAACCACCCCATACCCTAATGATTTCCAAATTTATACATCCAGCTCCAGCTTCTCCTTAGATCTTTTGATTGGTATATCCAAACAGCTGTTTAATAGTTTCATCTGGATATTTAATAGGTATTTCAAACTCACCATATCTAAAATCAGATTTTGATTCTTCTCTCTAAATCTTCTCTTTCCATAATAATTTTCTTCTCCAAAATGGCAACTCTATTTTTTGAATCTTAGAGTCACCCTTGATTTTTCTTCTTGTTACACCCCATATTCATATTTCTAGGCCCATTTTCAAGCCTGGTAATTCAAAATTTCTGGAACTAGTGTTCCAAAATCTGATTTTTAGATTGCTCCCAGGATATTATGATAATCAGTGAGACTTAAGAACCATGAGACCTAAAAACTAGTTCTCAGAGTTCCTGGGAAATTCCTTTTGAGAACTCTTGAAGCTATTTGGGAAGAATCTGAGAGGGCTGGAATTCCCAAAGGCAGGCCAGACCAGAGCCAGATAGACACACTTTCATAACGGTTATAATCTTGTTTTACTTCCAGGCTGCCCCAGAATGGGAAAAGTGGGTTATAACAGAAAATGAATGATTTAGACTTAAAATCACATTTAGCTTAGAAACCTCAGGTTAGCCCCTTCTGCTTTTCTAGCGAGATACCAGAACCCACAGCTCAAAGGAAAATGTAGAAATACTCCTTGTTTATAGTTGTATGAAGGCAGAGGATAAAAGGAAGCCTTGGCTTTTACATCCTTGAAGGCAAAATCTATAAGCTGTGTTTCACATGAGACTGAAATGCAATAATTATTATTGCGTATGTAACAGACAGAATCTGGGAATAGGAGACAGGACATCTTAACTAGCTTCCCTAGTGAACGTTGCACCCGATACTATCTGAGAACTGATGGAAAATGAAGAGCATATAACACTCCTTCATAGGAAGACAGTGTTTTTCATATTCAGAGCTCTTTAACGTTTCCCGCAGCAGCCTTGTTAGATAAGAGAGGAAGTGATTATACCCTCAGTTTGTGAAAGGCAGAATCAAAGCTGAAGCATCAAGCAATTTGCACAGAAAATAATTGATGTCAGTGTCCAACCAACATCAGGCCTCAGGGGTTCCTGGTATTGAAGCCAGAGCCCTGAGCCTGAGTCTGAAGAGGTTATATCAAAGGATCGAATGCCCAAGCACGGCCTCATAATTAAAAGCAATTGGACAAAACTCAGTCATGGTGCAGAATAATACAAGCAGATTCATAACTAAAGTGACAAATAAGTGGCACTTCACTTTAAAATTAAATTAATTTCCTAGAGCTTATTTCTGTAGGCATATCGGCATTTGATGAAATCAGTTATGCATTGATAAGAAAGCAGAGATTAGAGCGTAGAAAACTCTGGATGCCTGAATTTATCTCTAAAGAGTAGTTGCAACATTTCAAAAAAAAATTAAAGTTAATTTGAATTAGCAAAAGCTTAAATATAACTCTTGCTTCCTCTATATCTAGCCTTTCTATTTCTTGTTTTCATTCAACTCTTTTTTCTTCAATGTTATTGGCAAAAAGAAGGAAATATAGAAAAAAATTAAATCAACTTTAATTCAAAGACTACAAAAAATTTATAGACTATATATCAAGAACTTCAAATTTTAGCTGTGATGGAACTTCATTCATGAATAGGATGTCTTCATTCAGGTTTCCCTTGGTCCTTGGTTGAGAAGAACATGCTCAGCTGAGCAGTCCTAAATCACACCTGAAGATCGGTCTATCTAGCTATTATCTATCTCTGGTGATTGATAGAGGTACAAAAACTGAGGGCTCAGAGGTCAGACTATGTGTGTTTTACCTTGTCTCTACTACTACAGAGCTATGTGCCTTTGAGCAGGTAAGTCTTAGAATTCATAGCTATTAAGTTGTGACAATGTTTGAAATGTTTATTGTTTAATTGTTTTCCTGAAAATTATATAAAATAGTATGTATAAATAAATTAGCATAGTATCTGGTGGAAAGCAAATATTCAACACAGGTTAGATTTAAAATATAATGTTTTGGCTTCTAACAAATTACACAAACTTAATGACTTAAAACAGCACATATTTACTACCTAATGGTTTAATAGGTTAGGAGTCTAACATAGGTTTTACTGGACTAAAGTCAGGGTGCTGTAAGGCTACATTTCTTCCTGAAGGTACTAAGGGAACTATGTAAAAAGGGGTGGAGGGAACTATAGAGATATTTCCTTGCCATTAATGTTTTTATCTCTCACTGCCATTAATGTTTTTATCTCTCTGTACCTTTCATCTGTAGTCATATCTCCTCTATTCTCTTCCACCTTCCTTTTCCATTTTTAAGAACCCTGTGATTATGTTCCACCTGCATACTCCAGGATTTTCTCCCATCTCAATTCATTTCACACAGTTGTTCTTCTAGCAACTGTGGTAAGTAGAATAAAGTCACCTAAAGATATTTGCATTCTAATTCTGGAACCTATAAATGTTACCTTCTATGGAAGAAGGACTGTGTAGATGTGACTAAAAATCTTGAAATGGGGAGATTATCCTAGATTTTCAGAGTAGCCTCCAAATGCCATCACAAGCGTCCTTGTGAAAGGGAGATAGAAAGAAAATACGTATACAGAACAGGAAAAGGCAACATCACCACGAAAGCAGCAATTCCGGTGATACAACCACAAGCCAAGGAATACTAGCAACAATCAGAAGCTGGAAGAGGCATGGAACAGATTTTCCCTTTGGATAGAAGCACAGGATTGTCAGCACCTTGTTTTCAGCCCAGTGAAACTGATTTCAGAGTTCTGGCCTCCAGATCCGTGACACAATCAATTTCCATAGTTCTAAGTCACCAAATTTGTGGTAACTTATTTTAGCAGCCACAAGAAACTAATACAGCAACTGTAATTTCATCTGCAACCTTAATTCTCCTTTGCCAAGCAACATAGTTCCAGGTTTGGGGGATTAGAACATGGACGACTTTGGGGGACCATTATTTTGCTTAATATTCTTTTTTAACCCATCAACCTCATAAATATATCGCTATAGCTCCCTCAACTCCTTTTCACATAGTATACTGTATTACAGCTCTTCCTTTAAATTCTACAACTTAGTGATTGAGAGTGTTAGTTCTGAAGCACATCTACTTCAACATTTACTAGATGTGATCCTGGGAATTTACTTCTCTGGGCTTATAGGTGACTGTCATCTCACTGTGTGCTCACATTACCTCTTCTTTGTGTATGTGCATGGAGAGGAGAGCAAGCTCTCTGGTGTTTGTTCTCATGAGGACACTAATCCTATCATGAAGATCCCACCCTCACTACCTCATCTAATACTTACTTCCCAAAGGCCCCATCTCCAAATGCCAACATATTGTGGGGAGAGGGGAAGAGTTTAGGACTTCAACATATGAATTTGGGGAGAACACAAATATTCAGTTCTTAACACCATCTAAAGCTTGTTTTTTTTATCTTTCAGGCCCAATACATAAAAAGCTGGAATATGAGCTCTCTACTGGCCTGGAATTGATTTTATAGCATTGAATTGGAGCTATCTTTTAAGTAAACATTTATAATCAAAACTAAAAATGTACACTCAACCTCAGATTTGTTCTATACATGCATGTATATGCATACAATTTTATGCATAGAGTGTAATTACTAGAGCTATAAACACCTAATGCACTAATTTACTCTTCAACAAAGACAGGTGTTTAAATGCCTTTCAATGTCCAGGGAGTGGCGAAGCCTGGATAATAACTTCAGTCTCAGACACAGCTTATTTTTTTGTTCAAAGGCTTATTGCAAATCCTGGGTGTCAGAAACAGACAGTATGAAAACAGAATGGAACTGGGAATCCAACCACCTGGCTTATAGACCCAGTATTAGCACTAACAAGCTCTGTGACCTAAAGTAACCTCTCACAGCCCCAGTCTTTTAGTGCACAATAAGCGGAGAGATTGGCTTAGGGTTTTTGCGCTGTGTGCCATGGTACCCTGGGGTAACATAGAACTGCAGCAGAAATAGGAGACATGGGCAGCTTGAAAGCACTCAGCATCCATTTCAGCTCAGCGCCTTTCCCCTATATAAGCCTCATTTAAATCATTTGAAGAAAAGATCCAGTATAGAAAATATTTAAATATTTGGCGGTCAGTGTTCTAGATGAGTTCAAAAATTTACTGTGCTTACGAAGCAATTGAGGATGTTGTTGAAATTCAGATTCTGATTCAGTAGGTCTAGGGTGTGGTGTTTAAGAAGATCCTAGATGGTGTTGATACTGCCTGTCCCCAGACCATGCTCTGTGTAGTAAGGTACTAAACTACAATATAAATCTCTAAGTCCAAATGTGTCCTTTACTGAGGAAAACTATTTCTAGTACAGGTGCATGGTTATCAAATGAGAGAGGAAGATCAAACTTTGTAATTTTAGTGATATTCCAACAGATCACATATCCAAAAAACCTCCTCTCCAGAAAAAAAAAAAAAAAAAGCAGATCTGAAATTGCATTTGGAGGGGCAGGTACACCTGTATTGTATTGACTTAGGTGAAGTCAGTAGATGTCTCAACCTTCATGTGGAATTCAAAGCAAATTTCTTCAAGGGTGCAATGCAATTCTATTCCTTTTTCCATTGTTCTTTTCATTGTCTCACTCTTATATACCGCCTGTTTCCAGGTAAGATGGGAAAAAGGACCAAAATACCAATAATATAAAAGGATTTTTTTTTACAATATTTGCAATCCAGCTCGAATTGGGAAGTAACACAAAATTTCACAAGCAAAGCAAATCTTGAGGCTATCCAATTTGGCAGAGCCCAGAGCAATTAAGAATCTAATGGGGAGGATGTCTAAAGTTTTGGGCCTCTGAAGGCTCCCCATCATTCATTTCAATACCAAGAAATTTCTAGTCCCTGCAGCTCTGGTTCCCCAACAAGTCAGGTAATTAGCTTGCTATCAGGGAACAAGTCTTAACACTATTATGTTCAGAGACACCAACCTCCTTGATGAATCATGTTATTAGAAGTTGCAAAGATAATCCAGAGATGAGTAGTCAGTAAAACCTCATGAAAACTGGCAAAGATGAATTAAATTACATTCCAGAGACTAAAGAACAAATTCTAAATGAGGCCATTTCTTATTCAAGAAGACTTCCTCCAGATTCTCTCAGAATGTAAACACAAGGCTCTCTGCAGAGGATGGGGTCACCCACTGCCCCGGGGAAAGCAGTTTGAATTTTATTACCTTGGTGCTCCCTGGCAGCATTCACACTTCAGGAGGCACAAACCCGGCTCCCCTTTACTTTGTCTCATGTGCCGGTTTCCAGCTCTCATAACATTTTAATTAAATTTGGGCTTGTCTTTCTCTCTCACCTTACTCTCTGCATCAAAGGAGAGGCTTTTCACATATCGCCTGGCTGGGGTCCTGTGACTCTTCCATTCCAAAAGCTGGCTGCTTTGCCATACAAAGAGAGAGGCAATTAAATCAAAGCAGGGGTAACCTGCAGCTTCTAGAAGAGAGCTACACATAACTTCAATGTGACTTATATATGAAAGTAATGAATTCCATAATGCAAATTTACATACGGGTCAAATAAGAAATGGCTTTGCATTTGATAGTACACTGGGTGTTAGGAATTGTCACAGAATAAATAATTCATCTTGCATAGTCACTTGCTATGAAAATGATAGTCTATGTTTATTAACGCATTTAGCACTTAAAATAAAATGGACAGCTGGGGCCAAATGACTCTCTCTCAGGACGTATTAACATTACCACTCCATGGTGAGTTTAACTCTTCACTTCTGAAGATGGTAATGAGGATATTAATCGAATGGGGCATGGGATTCATTCTGATAAAGTCAAGTTATACAAAAACAAGTGAATAATTTTAATACGCTTTGATGTCATTGACTTTGGCACAGTTTGGATTATCAGTGATGATTCACAGATCAATCTGATTGGGATTCGGTGAACTTCAAAAAAATGACAAAGGTTAGCTATTTTTAAGAGGCAAACTCCATTTACATTCATTTTCTTTAAATGCTATTTGGTCACATGAAAAACACATTCAACTTTCTAACCTTTCAACTTGATTCCTTGGTTTCTTTAAAGCAGCTATTTATGAATCTTCTGCACAAATATTTACCATCCATTTGGATATCAAATCAGTGGAAAGGAGAAGTCATTTTCTCACTTTGGAAACATGCTGGAAATGGAGTTCTGGGGACTGCAGTTCAACTTAGCCAAGTTGACACATCCAAAAGCAATTGCAGAGATATCCAAACCTGTCTAGATCCATCTACTTTGAAAATGCATGTCTTCTTCTAAGGAAAATGTGGTAATTTTATAAATGGAAGAGTTGTGGTAGTCTATGCTATAATTTTAGAATTCAAACAGCTTTTCAGAGAAACTCTCCTGAATTTACCTCATTGAGCATTCTGTAAGAGGAACATTCCTTTTAACATTACAAGAGTAATGCTAAGAGAATGAGCAACATGGCTCCAGCTCTGCTGCCATTGACTGAACTCCAGCTCATATAGAAGTGACAGTAGCAGCAGCACCAGCAGCAATAGGACATGATTTGCTCTTGGAATGGCTCATCTTTGCAACTGAGGAAGCAGTCGCAGTGACCAGTAATAATAATGGATTCATGAGCATAGGTTAGCATATTTGGAATAGCAAAGAGATGCTTGATAGACTGGGTACCATAAAAGGCTGGATATACCAGAGCCAACTATGTAGGGAACTGGGGCCATTAGAATTTGAGTAGTAATATAAATGGGACTACAATCATACTTTCTAGTTACTGACATCTCAGAAACATATGTGGCACCTGCATTTTTATATAAACCAAGTATTCATAGAATATTCTAGGGCACAGGGTCCCTATGACAGAGTGGTAGTAAGACAGTGCCTATAAGGTCCAGATGACCAAAGCCAATGGGCAAGCTGTTAGAATCATGTTGTTAGGACTGAGTTGAAAATAGAATCAGACTCATAGGAGAGGTAGACTTAAGGACTGGACATGTGAAAGGGATGCCGTAATATTGTAAAACCATACTCAGAAGTAAACAGGTAGAAATATAGAAGGAACAAGCTACACAGCCAATTGACTATTCCCTTAAGGTTATAAAAACTTGCTGCATCTAGTAACATCTCCACTTTTCTATCTGACAGCATACAAAGTAAACCCTGGCTTTCCTGGTCCACCTGTTTTCCTTATTGATTTATAAGCATAGTTCACTATTAACCCCAGGTGTTTCCTATGTAAGGGCGCAGTAAGAGTTCTTGGTGGAAATTGCAGAGACAAACAAGGAATGATATAATAATCCTAACAGGGAAATAACTAACTCTAACTTGTCATTGGTTGAAAAACTTACCATTTGGCTAATTTATGTAGATTTGGAAAAACTTTTCTGTAAAATTTAAAAATCAGCATAATGCTGTCCTCCACCCTTCCCCAGTGGAAAGTTATATTATGAATAATCATAGATGTAAAATGCAAACAATATAAACATACAATTGAAAAATAAACAATTTATTATGTTATTAAAATTGGAATGAGAAATCCAAATTTCTTTGAATTTCTTAGAAGGAGAGTAGACAGGAGAGATAGAAAACTCAAAATATAATAATATAAAAGAGATTTTTATTAAAATAGAGGTTATCAAAATTCCACATAGATTTCAAGAAATTTATGTATATGACATAGGCAGTAAATATATATGTTTCATATTTCCATATGTCTGTATATAATACATATATTATGTGTTTGCTTTTCTTTTGGTAACTCATAGCTAGAACTATTAGTAGAATGGGGAAAGAGAATGCAGCAAATATAATCAAAGTATGGAGAGAGAGAAAGAGAGAGAGAGAGAGAAGAAAAATAAATAGAGGAGTGGTGAGTGAATAGGAAAGAGATGGAGACAAGAAAAGAGAATGAGAAGGCAAAATATAAGGGCAGGACCTATGGAGGAAGTAAGGCAAAGAGGGGAGAAAGATGAGAAAGAGGAGAATAGAAAGTCATAACATAGTTGAAAATATTTCCCAAGAGCTCCATTGTATGAATGGATTATTCTGTGTGCTGTAAGCAGAAAACAGTCTAACAAAGAAGAAAGAAAAGAGGAGAGAGAAAGAAAATGCATCATGATTAAGGTTAAGACACCCTAGGATAAGACTTAATATTAATGAAAAAAAGAGACTCTACTAACTTCCTTAGACTTTTGACCTAATTAGAAAGAAGTCAAAGAAAGTTTTTTAAGTAGCATTGAATAGGGAAAGTGGGATGTGCTTTAGAGTTAAAAAGCTATACTCCTGCAAAGCTACTTTTCACTTTAGCAGCAAATAGGAAACATCCACATTCAGTCTTTAGGAAACCCTTTCCACTCCACGGAAGTCTCACTCTACCAGGTAGGTGTTGCCTATTTCCTGAATATCCAACCTTCCTCTCTCAACCAGATGGTTCCTTCAACAGCCCAAACTCACTCTATCATGCTTAGTCCCCCATATCCCCACATCCCCTCTAGCTATTGCCATCTCTGCCTACTCTTTAGAAATAGATCAGATAGTTCTTTGAAAAGTACATCCAGTCCTGTTATTCTTTTCAAAATCCCTCCAAGGCTTTCCATTGTATTTTCAATGTCTTTACCATTTGATCTACAAAGTGTTGCCTGATTCAGCCCCCATCTACTCTTAGTGGTTGACTTGCTTTAGGCACAAGGACCTTCTTTAAGCAACTTGAACACATCCTGTACCTAGTTCACCATGTACACTCATTCTTCCCTGTGCCTAAAAGTGTTACCTAGAACTTCATTTACCATTCTTTACCTTAAATGTTACATCCTCAAAGAGGCTTTACCTTCGCTTTAAAAATAATGCTAAATCACAGCACCCTCTACTTTTATTATGGCCCTTTTTAAATGTATTTTTAGGGGTATAGATTGTTGTTGAATGTCTGCCTCTCAGAGTGTAAGAAGAGACACCATACATTTTATTTACCTCATTATCTCCATAAATAAATGCTTTTTAGCCTACAAGCAGATCTTATAAGTACAGAGGAAGGTACTTCTACCTTCTGTCCAGGGGGTTTTATGTTGCAAATGCTAACTCATCATTTATGTCAAATGTTTTCTGTAAAGGGGCAGACAGTAACTGTTTGAGGCTTTGCAGGTTATAGGTGTCTCTGCTGCAACTACTCAGCCCTGCCTGTCAAGTTATAGACAACACATAAGCAGATGAGCATGGTCACGTTCCAACAAAATTTTATTTACCAACACTAAAATTTGAGTTTCACAGAATTTTCATATGTCATGAATTATTATTATTATTTGGATTGTTTTTCAAATTTAAAAATTAAAAACTATTCTTAGATTTGGGGACAAACAAAAAAAGGTAGAGGGCTGGGTTGGGCTTGTGGGCTGTGGTTTATCAGTCCTGGTATATGTTATAACCACTTTTCATCTGGTATTCTTCTTTCCCTCTTCATTATAAAACAACCAAATGACACTAACAATAATAACACATACTGCTTCCTAGAGATTTAGGTCAAAACTCCTTAAGGGCTGAGAAGGCTCATGAAGACTATGGCTGAGTCCATACTCCCAGCCTGTGTACTGGCCACATTGGTTCTCTTTTCCATCTTTACCCTGCTCATGCTTGCTCAGCTCCAGGCCTCCCTCACATTTTTCACCTTGCTATTCCTGAGTTAGTGATCACTACCTTTTGGAAGGCAGGTGCCATGCTTGTTGCCTGCTCTATGTTTTCAAGCACCTGCTCTTAACCCATGTGGCAAACACTCTAAATTGCCACTGCCTCCTACCTTCTCTTACCTCCTTCCTATCTGGCAGGGCTCACCTCACACCAAAGAGTTAAGAACTCAATTCCCAATGAGTTTTCTTTTTTCCTAAATTTTTTTGTGTTGTTTGATGATGTAGTAAATGACAGTTCCTCTCTACCCCTCCCCGCCCGCCCCCATTTCTAATTGTGCATTGTTGTTGTACAGAAATGTGACTGATTTTTGGTTGCTATATCTTGAACCAAGTTCAGGTCTTCTTGGCTCCACATGTAGCCCCCTCCCAGGCTATCTCCTTGTCTTCTTGGTACCAGGAGCAGGATCTGGGACCTGGGTTACTGTGATAATGTCTCAGCAGTGTCTGACTGAGTCGCCAAACTCTTGCTGTAGTTTTCCTCTTCCTAAAATGAGGATTGAAGCACCTGCTCTCTCATCACTCCCAGGAATGTTAAAAATGACTGAGTAAGGCAGCAAGGGCCTCAGCGCACTAGCATGAAGAGTTTGACTTGGTCGAGACCCAGAAGGTATTTTTGTTTTGTTTTGTTTTGTTTTGTTTTCCTGGTGTTATCACATTGTTGCTAGGCTGTGGCCACATGATCCAGTTATGGCCAATGAGATTTGTTAAGAAAAAGCTCTTCACCTTGCAATGTTGTTGATATTTGCTCATAATCCTTAGCTCAGAAAATTAGATAATAACACATAGTATCAATATAGTAATTTTTAATTTGTAGAGTAGCATATATTATATCATTTGAACTTCTGAATAACTATGAGAGACAAGTAGAAAGGATAATTTTTTCCTTACTTTAAAATTAGAAAAAAGTGCCCTAAAATATTAAGTGTCTTCTACTAAATACTCAGAATAATAAATAATGGGATTAAAGCCCATCTTCTGGCTTCCAGCTCAGGGCCTTGGGTGGCTCCTCTACTCCATTAATGGTGATTCACTATTAGTGACATAAACTAGCCATTTACTACTACTTATTAAATATGATAATATGTATGTATTGTAGTCAATAAAAAGAAACTAGCTGATACTTATTTATATGGAAAAAGTAAAGGGTTGTTTAAAAGTAACAGATAACAAAGTAATATTTTAGTAATGGAAATGTAGATTATGCATGATTGTCTTAGTTCAGGAATTACCAATAACTAAGTGGCTTATCAATAATAGAAATTTATCTCTCACAGTTCTGGAGGCTAGAAATCTGAGATCACGGTGCCAGGAGAGGGCAGAGGGATGCTTTTCTCTTGTGACTCTTCTAAGGCACCAAGCCCATTCATGAATGATTCACCCTCATGATTTTATCTAATTCTAATTACCCCTCAAAGGCCCCCCCTCCCAATACTATTACATTGGAGGGCAGGATTTCAAGGAGAAAAAGAAATTCACTATATAACAATTGCTAAAATACACTATGTGCAACAAAAAAGTAAGAAAAGTATTTCTGAAACATTCAGATTTGAATAAGTAAATTTTGGTAAATTAGAAAGTCCATAGAAATTTTTGCATTTAAGAAGGACTTGGCTACTGAGATAATAAATATAAAATCAATTGAAATACCAAAATTTAATCTGTCTTAATATATATATTATTATTGTATGTATTTGCATGAACTCTTAGAAGACCTCCTTGAAGGTTGAATTACATACAATAGTGCTCCATCTACATCTCTTTTTAAGACCTTTGTACCTGTCACCAGCTGCTGGGAAGATCCTCTGCTGCTGGCTCACAGCTGGACTCTCACTGGGAGTTGCCTCTGCATTCAAGGAACTTCATCCTCCAAGGCTGTGAACCCTACCTGGAGCAGCTGGTGTTCTATAACTGTTCAATGCTGGGATACAAATTCCCTTTTTCCTAAATTTAGGACAATTATTAAGATCATCCAAGCTCCATATTTTCCTCTGAAATATGTAAGAGTCTCAGTTGCTATCAAATTGCAGAGTGAGGCAGTTCTATCTTTCTCACTTGCCTAAAAATATGTCTCCAGAGAGTTCTCCCCAATAAACTTTCAGCATGCAATTCTCCTTTCCAGAGTGTATTCTCAAATAAAACAATCTAAGACAAAGGTTAATTCCCAAAAAGTAGAGCATGTATTTATATATTTTATCTACTTGGTTGAAACTTTTATTTCTCAGGAGATGAATAAAACAGTATGAAGGAACAGCTAAACTTAGCTTATTTCTGAATAAATTTTGAAAAAGATAACAGGTTGCTGAAATAGAAAGTATAAAAAGAAAAATATATGAGATGAACTTAGTTTTATAAAATATATGTTGCATTAGGATAAGAGAATCACACAATAAAGAGAATAAAACTAAACCAGAAATGGTTAAGCCCAAAATTAGCTAAGACATGCAAAAGAATGAAAGAGAAAATTTAAGTGTTTTTTGTGTGTGCATATGTGTATGTGTAGTTTTAATTTTCTCCACTAAGCTTCTAAGTGTGGAAACAAGCTACAGATTATTCTAATGTTTCCTTAACCAATGCCCTCCCCTCCTACATTTATGCAGTTTCTGTAACATAATAGATGTTTAATAAAAGATAAAAGATAAGAGAAAGAAGGAGGGAGGGAAGGAAGGAAGGAAGGAAGGAAGGAAGGAAGGAAGGAAGGAAGGAAGGAAAAAAAGGAAGAAGGAAGGAAGGGAGGGAAGGAAGAAGGGAGGGAGGAAGGAAGGAAGAAAGGAAGGAAGGAAGGAAGGAAAAAAGGAGGAAGGAAGGAAGGAATCAAGGAAGAAGGAAGGAAGAAGGAAGGAAGAAAAGAAGAAAGGAAGGAAGGAGGAAGCAAGGAAGTAAAGAAGGAAGGAAGGAAGGAGGGAGGGAGGGAGGGAAGCAAAGAAGGAAGGAAGGAAGCAAGGAAGAAAGGAAGGAAGGAAGGAAGGAAGGAAGGAAGGAAGGAAGGAAAAAAGGAGGAAGGAAGGAAGGAATCAAGGAAGAAGGAAGGAAGAAGGAAGGAAGAAAGGAAGGAAGAAAGGAAGAAAAAAGGAGGAAGGAAGGAAGGGAGGGAGGGAGGAAGGAAAAAAGGAGGAAGGAAGGAAGGAGGAAGGGAGGAAGGGAGGGAGGGAGGGAAGGAGGGAAGGAGGAAGGAAGGAAGGAAGGAAGGAAGGAAGGAAGGAAGGAAGGAAGGAAGGAAGAAAAGAGGAAGGAAGGAAGGAGGAAGGAAGCAAGGAAGCAAGGAAGGAAGCAAGGAAGAGTTACTGGCCAAACGCTAAACTTCAAAAATTATGGTGAAAAAAGATTGACTATTTTATTATGAGTAATGCCACCCAAGAGATGGGAAACTAATGCTCAAAAGCCCAAACTCCTTGATAGTTTTCAGACAAGAGGTTTTATGGAGCAAAATTGTCGGAAGCCAACC